>PVIU01000972.1:0-211243 GCA_004026605.1 Ondatra zibethicus
TTTTACTCAAACCAAACCTTCTGTATTTCAAATAATGTTGCATTCATACAAAAGTTTTCAAACTTATTAGAAATACAGTCTATGATAACAAATGATAGACTCTTTTAGCATTCATTATAAAATTGCATTTCTAAAAAAGTGTATATTTTGAAGCTTTGTTGAAATTAATACAGAAAATATCCAGCAAATGAATGAACTAACATTATTCATCACTTAAATATTTTATGTCACATATTGAAATTAATTTCGATAAATAAAATAAACACAAATCATAGCAATTTCTTGATATCAAAGAAGTTACTGAAGTTCTTCAGTGTGGGGTGGGAGTGTGGTATATACCATAATATTCTTTTCGTAATTAAAGGGAATGGATAATAGTACAGCTTTGTTTTGTTTCTGAACAGATTTTTGAGAAGGCTTTAAGAACAACAAAAAGAATCCAATTGCCTAAAACCAGATTAAAAACTAGATTTTAATGGTTTAAATAGAATGGTTTCAAACATCTTACAATTGGGTAAAATAAAAGAGGAGAAAGATTGAAATACAGATTTGCTTTCCAGTCTTAGTCATCGTGTTAAGCACTATCTTTAAAGAACTGACCGTGCTTTAGAATGAACTGGCTGGTGATAGATAAGCCACTTTCTATGTGCAGCCATTTTCAGTAATTAGTTACAACTCTTTTCTTCTCATCATGGAATGCGCGTGTCCCCATAACAGCATGAGATTATTGTTAGAAACATTATCTGTTTGACTTTAAGAGTTATCTGTTTTCTATCGTAAGACATGTCAGCATTAAACTTCTTCTGATGTTTTACAGCCTTCCTAAATGAATCAAAGTTGCCACCTCATTTCAGGGAATAGGTTCCGTTTTCTGTTGTGTCTGCTGGTTGTGTGTGGAGGGAAGGTAAAATGAGTTAAAAACCCGTACCTAGACATCTGGTTTCTGATCCACTCCACAGACCAGAGGAAAGACATTCCCTTACAGCAGAGCCCACCAGCATGAATCCCAAATCACAGGTGAAGATGGCTGTGGAGCCATAGGAGGTTTGCGTTCCAATCTTATTTCCGTTCGGAGGTGTTGGTAATTCTCCACAGGAGATGACTTAAAAACAGAAAGGAAACACACATGAGACGTGGTTAAAATGCACTCGTCAAAAATAGCATGATGCTTATATTTTAAGTTAATTTTGAATTGATTTTCTTAAATCTGGAAATGGCATTTTTAAATCAAATTTGAATGTGAAAGAATAGAAAAAGAATATATTTAATACTTATTGTTTATGAGAGTATAATTAATTAATCCAAATCTTCCTTTAATTTTGAAGATTGAGCAGAGGTGTGTGAAGTAGAAGCTACTATAACATCTAGAAATCTATTTTATTGTCGTTATTTCTAACCTTATCTTATGCCATGGGACAAACAAAATCTATGCCAGCATAGAGATTTAGAAAGCAAACTGTAAACACACATGCTTAAAAGGAAATGTTATTCACAGATACTAATCTGCTAGATATAATATATCTAGCTATCTGTAGTTTTAAATTTATTAAAAATCATATTCTCATTTGTCCAATTATTTATATATAAAAATCAGTGTCTTTACTGTACTTTATAAAATAGATTTGTTTTGGATTCAGGTTAAAAATTATTTAATCTAATGTGTCTGTTGGTACAAAATAACAAACAGGCAAAGGAAGTTGGGTGGTATTTCAACTGTCTCTCCTGTTTATTTAGCAGACCCTGACCACTTAAATATATATATATATATATATGCAAATGAACTGATAATTCTCAATTGAACTAAATAGAACTTTAGATTCATGTAAGTCTGAATCTAGTTGGTATATCAAATATGTCAGGACATTAAATCATCTCAACAGCTTTACAAAATAAGTTTTATATTTTCTTTATTCAAGAAATTGAGAATCAGAAATATTAAGCTTCATATAGCACTGCTGTTGAAATCACATGTTTTTAGATTACCTGAACTAGAGATCATTTCTGTATTTACAGACTCTTTGGGTTGTTTGAAATGGTTAATTCATCACATATTTTCATTTTTAAAAGAATGAATTCAATACATATAAAAAACTTAAAACACTTCCCATCAAGTATTAAGTACACTATGACTATGAATATAATATAGCTTTTACAGTAATACCTCAGCAGATATTTTGTTCAATACACTTAGTAAACATAATGAATAAATCTTAATGTGTAATAAGAATAATTTTATTAATTATAAACATAGACTGTGCTTATGTTTCCTGGCTGACCATACCCGAATAATCAGCCTTCTTTCCTTATCTACCTCTGCTTGGATTTCCCACCTGGCTATATTCTGACTTGCCGTAGGCCAAAGGAGCTTCTTTATTAACCAATGGTTATAAAACATATTCACTGCATACAGAGAGGAATTCCAAATCAATTAATGGTGTTGTTTCACTAGTTTTGATGATTCACATCTGAAGTCTAGGTACTCTGAAGGCTCATTTGAGCCCAGGATACTGAAGGTAGGCTGGGCAACATGTCTCAAAGGAGCACTCATATAGACAGAAAGAATCAGCCATTCTAATCATTGTATTGGCTATGTTATGAAAAAGAAATGATTCAAGAAATTCACTCCCCAAAAAGAACTTCGAAAACAAGTGAGGCATACTTTGGCAGTATGGTCTTTCAGTTCTCCAACTCCAGGTACCATTAGGAAGGCATTCAATAGAAGCAGGACCAAGTCCATGATAACCAGGATCACAGCTGAAAACCACCTTAGTTTTGTATTCATAATGTGATCCATTCACAATTCTCCATCTTCCATGTTCCAAGGTAAAGGAATTGATGCTTGGACAAGTAACAACTGCACAAATGGAAGAATACTGATGCTAAGAAGGCAAAATATCCACCTCATGACATCTTACGAATAACTAAAGTGTTTTAAATCCTTTACATTACCATTGCTTTAGTTCATTCTCTATTGTTCTCTACAAAATAACATTTGCTCATTTTTTTTCCACACTAATCATTAATTACTTCTCTTTCCCCAGGAACTCTTGGAGAGTAGTTTATTGAAAATAAACTTAGAACTACATTTATTGAAGTAGAACATTACTAAAATAAACATTTTTAAAAGCTCTGTATATTCTTTACTAACAAATGCCATTTTATAAAGTAAATGAAAATTGATTACACAAAATAAAAATACATCGTTTGATATCTATACATATTTTGGAATTTCTAAACATGAGTAAAATGTCTGTTTCCTGTCCTTCAGTCTTTCATAGTAGAAAACAGATTATTAACTAACTCTTCTTTTCATCCTAGGACATTTCAGGGACTTGCTTTTAAAAGTCAACAGTAACATAGAGTTTCAAGTCATAGCATACAAACTACACACTATTGACACATTTTTGTAACCATACATACCAACACAGCGAGGGGTCTTGTTATGATTACTCCATGTTCCATCTGACTGGCAGGTGGCTGTGGTGAGTTCCTTGGATGAGAGCCTGTAGCCATCATTGCAAAAGTAGGTAACTCGTGTTCCAACCAAATAGTCTGTTGTCAGTATTCCCCCATTTGTTGGGGCTTTTGGAATTCCACAGGAAATTGCTAGAATAAACACACACATACACACATACACAATTATGGCAAAAGTAAATGCAATACAACTTCATGAAATCTTTAACTGTCAAAAATGGGGAATTAAGGCTGGGTGGTGGTGGTGCACACCTTTAATCCCAGCACTTTGGAAGCAGAGGCAGGTGGATCTTTGTGAGTTCAAGGCCAGCCTGATCTGCAAGAACTAGTTCCAGGACAGGCTCCAAAGCTACAGAGAAACCCTGTCTCGAAAAAGAAAAAAAGAAAGAAATTCACAGTAGATCACAAAAGAGCTTTTCTGAACTGTACATTTTGAATAATTTATTTGAAACTGATAATAAGAATTTAAGTTGGTGACTCTGTATACCATTCTATCTTTGTGTCTTGGCCTCTCAGCTTTTCTTCACCTATTTTGTTTTTTGTGTTCATAAAGCCTATGTGGGAATACAAGTCAGGTAAATATATGGTGTGGTTAGTTCTCAGTGCACAGCATTGAGTTAGATTGCCTAATTTGATAGTGCTAATCAATAAGTATTAAACATTATGTTAAGAGAACAGAAATTCTCATTTCTATTCTTTATATAAAACAAAGAATAATAATATTAACCAAAATATATTCTTTGTCATGAGCATATCCACAATGAGTGATAGACACTAATAATAGCATAGTGCACATGGGATTTTTCAATAAATATCAGGCCAGGATTTATTCTTGCAAACATAACTATAATCTTTCTAAATTTCATTTTAGATACTTAGTTTTAAACTACAACACATTAGCTTAGGTGAGCAATAGTTTTTCTATGCTATGTTGTCATAGTTATTTATTTACATGTATATTTCACTTCATGTGCTTTCAAAATACTATATAGAAATACTACATACTGACTCTTGTCCATGGTTTTCCAGCACTTACAAGATCAGCATTTCCTAGATGATAAACAATTATATAATTACCCCAACCAATGTCTGACAGCACTTAGAACCATAAATAAAATAAAATTCTTTTACACAGCCCCTAAGACTTCAATTAACTTTGGTGTCCTGCCTGCAAGATGTGTTAGTACAATGATAGCACAAACCTTGTGGGGTTAACCCACCAATGTGTGATTTTATGTAAAGCCCATTCCATGAGTTAAAACCACTACCCAACAACTGCTTGGATGACCAAGAACCTGAGACTAGGTAGCCCAGATACCTAATAAAAGCCAAACACTACTTACTGTTCTAAAAGGAAATAAAAAAATAAAATAAAATAAAAAAAACAGTACAACCATCATCAGAGAGCTCCCCGCTGAAAGCAGAGGGGAACACATAAAGAGACTGACAGCCTGCCATTAAGCAGAGAGTGAGAGGCTTCTGAAGACTCAGTCAAATCCCTTCCCTCTGGAGCCAAGGAACCCTGAGGAAGAGTAGGCCGAAAGATCATAAGAATCAGAGGAGATGGAGGACACCAAGAAAACAAGGCCCTCTAAATCAGCATGAGCAGTCTCATTAACTGACATACAGTGATGCAAGATCCAGAGAGCCTGCACGGGTCTGTCCCGGATGGGGTCCTGAAGCTAAAAGAAGAGCGGTTACAGGACCCTTTCCCTAATCCAGAAGCTACCTCTAATTGATAACCACTTGCAAATAAAACTTTAGTTATTTTTTTCTCAAATGGAGTCATGGAGTCACACTAGGAAAAGAAACTTCTCTTAAGGGTGGGAAACATGGCCAGCAGTAGGAACTCAGCGGTATCTTTGAAGGTTCTTTGTCACATAATGTCATGTCATGTTTTTCTTTACTTTTTTTCCTTTTTAAATTTCATCTAGCTTTTTATTTTTATTTTATTTGTATATTTTTATCTCTACCTTACAAACCTTAGTGTATATATTTTGGCTTCCAGTTCTGTGTTATTATTCCTGACTGTGGGAATTTGTTGGTCTCTCTTTCTTCTGCTTCATCATGGACTTTTTTGCTTCTCTTCGTTTTGTCCTATTCTAAAGCACTAGTTTTTGTTTTACCTTATTATATTATATTTTATTATTATTCCTTAGAAGACTAATTTCTAATGAGAGACAGAAAATGATTGAACAGGAAAGGAGGGAAGTAGGGAAGAACTGGGAAGAATAGAGGGAGGGGAAACCATCGTCAGGATATCTTAGGTGGGAAAGATTTTCCATACGAGGGGAAAATATGATATTTGTACTTCCACTTGGCATGCCTATAAAGACATTGAATATATTTGTGGATATGTCACCTCGGTACCAAGTATTATCTGGTATGTATTTAGTGCAATACCTTAAACATATGAATAATTTTTGGATTATCAAAGAGGCAATATGTAAATAATTCTATGTGGTGCTATTTTGTTTGTACTCTAACAAATAAAGCTTGCCTGAAGATGAGTGTGTGGACCTAGGCACACTAGTTAACCATAGTAGCCAGGCAGTGGTGGCACACACCTTTAATCCCAGCACTTGGTAGATGTAAGCATAGGAATCTCTGTGAGTTCAAGGACACCCTTGGTTGCAGGAGACTGAATCAGTCTAAAAGGGAAACAGAGCCAGGCAGTGGTGGCTCACACCTCTAATCACAATACTTTGAAGTCACATGCCTTTAATACCAGCACTAGAAAAGTCGAGAAAAGAATGACATGACTGGGCAGAGAGAGGGATGTACGACGGGAGGAGACAAAGCTCAAAGCATTCAGTCTGAGGATTCACAGAGTCAGGATCTTGGCTACTTTGGTCTGAGGATTCCAGAGAGATAAAAGGTCACCCTAATGACTGGCCCCTTTACTTCTCTGATCTTTTAGTATTTACCCTGATATCTGACTCCAGGTTGTTATTATTAAGACCAATTAGAATTTGCACAGCAATTCTAGACTTACTTTTCTCAACATAGCAAAATATATAAGGTACAGAAAAGTGTATTCATTTAAATATTATGAAGGTCATTTCTGTTTATCAATCCTTTAATTCAGAACAAACTTGTTACTATTTACTTTGTAAAATCTTTCATGTATTTAATTCATGTATATACATGAATGGAACATAATTAGTGTAACTTAGTCAAGTCAATACAAACCATTTAAAACTTAACAGAAGAATCAACATTACGAAATAGTTTAATCTATTGCAATTTTCTGACCTAAAGATTCTGAATAGAAAAGTAACACTGAATCAAGAAAGTACATAAGCAATTTCAAACAATTATGTTTTTATCCTTTCTATAATTACAAAATCTCTAACCTTTTGTTAGAAGAGTAAATGGTCCCATGATATCTCTTTCATCAATATTTATAATTTCTCATATTCATGTGGGTAATTGTAATTTTAATGAGCCATCTTTCCCCAATACTCCTTGCCAAAGATCAAGTATTTACTGAGCACACACATACACACTCACAAACACGCACTTATACTCACAAATACAAACATATATGGAAGTACACATGAAACACATAAACACACATACATGCATAAGAACACAAACACGAACATATACACATTGTCGAACCTAGGTGACAATTAAATAAATGTAGTTAAGTAGTATAAATTCCTCGTATGTCTAGAAAAACTGGTTATGTATGGCTGAAGTACACTATTGCCATAGTAAAATGGCTGGACAGCTATCTTGTTCGCAGGTAGCTCAGTTTTAACTCTGTGGTGGTTGGAATGAAAATGCCTTTCATACACTTGCAGGCTTAGTCCCAGTTAATGAACTGTTTGGAATGATGAGGAGGTTTTGCCTTTCAGAGGAGGTGTATCTCTGGAGAAAGGCTTTGAGGTTTCTAACGCCCAGCGTCTCTGTTTTTCCTAGCCTGCTCTCACTCTTGACTCCCTGAAATTAAGGCCTACTTCTTCAGGACTCTGATGTATACCAAAGACCAGATGAAATATCCAGCTCCAGGCCTGAAAAACAACTGAATTATTAAACTTTCCATTAGAAGACAGCCTTTGTTGGAGTAGGTGGACCACAGCCTCTAAGGTCACTTTAATAAACCCTCTCTAATGAATCAGACTTTACTAAATCCAATACAATAAATATGTAAATTCTCAGTATTACTCCAATAATATGTATTTTATTTTTATATATTATATTATATTATATTATATTATATTATATTATATTATATTATATATGTGTGTATGTACTCTAAAGAAATTAGACTAATACACCTCTCCAGCTTAAAAAAGAAAAAGATTGAATACAATATATTCAGGAGAATCATCCTTGGAGGCTCTCATGGTTACTTCTCTACAGAATCCAGCAAAACAGAATTCATAGTGGGGCTAAGAGGGTAATGTACAGCAGCCTAGAGTTCTTGCAGGTTGTGCCCCTGAATGTTCTGCTCAGACATATGCTATGATCACCCTGACTATTGAACAACAAGATACCCAAGATGAAGTATGGCTAATTTTCTTGATTAAGCCCACTGGAAAGACCACCATGGTCTGCACTGCTTCTTTTGGCCATCCTTGTGCTGCTGCAGGTTTTGTCATCTGTATTGCCATTGGAGGTCAAGTTGGGTTCAGGCATTCTAGACCATGTTGATATTCATCTTCTGTGTTGCCAGTGGAGATCATGTTGATGTCATTGATCAGGGCTGACACCAGGGAACATGTTGAGGACTGTTTCATGCAGCCTCCAGCGGCTGCACGCAAGTCCTTGATCCATGATGTCACTGGCTGTTACAGCCAGAAACGCTTCCATTGCAGTGGTATTGATGACAACAGACTCGGAATTTAGAATGAGAGACATGGAAAACTTTTGTGACAACCTTTCAACAGCCCTGCACCTTTAACAATCCTCCACCAAATATATAAATACATAAAGAAATAAAAGAAACAGTCTGAACAGCAAACCATTGAATAGAGTCCTTAAAATTGAGAGAAAGATGCTGAAGTCCAGCTCTTCATATGTGATAGTTCTGATATGGCTGGGAGTGGGAAGGACTCAGTTATCTTTAAGGGGCTGGACAATGGAGCTTGATCGTGCTCTGAGGAGCATATAGACAACACAAATTGGATTTGGTATATTTTTTTCTTTTTTTGTTGGGGGAACAAGGGTGGGATGGTGGACTTGGGAATAGGAAGTGGGAATGATCGTGGTGCATTGTATGAAATTCTCAAGTAATCCATAGAAGATACTATGTTGGGGGGAGGGGGAAGCAAGAATCTCAAAGCCACTGCTTCCTCATAACAGCCACAGTGCCTAGTTGTATAATGGGATGGAATTGTTCCTTTCCTAATATTGGTTCCTGTATGCTTGTCAATCAGTGGCTATCTAACATTCTAAAAGAAAAAAAACATACTTAACGAAATGCCAACACAGAGAGCCAAAGAAATTTTCTAGTTATAACTTGCTCCTGTTGTCTAACTAAAACTCATGTAAGTAAATGTTAGGGTGTCTAAGACATTGACAAGCAAGAAGAATAATTCATTGAAGAATGTAAACAAAGGTGACATTAAAAGTTTGTACTAAATAAACAACTTTTTCCAGTGACTTACTTAGAAGTATTTAAACACATAGGTCAAACATACAACACATTTTTACAAAAGAATCTTTTAAATGTTTTGATGAAAATAAGAGATCAGTTTTGTGAAAAAGACAAAGGTGTTTTTGAAAACAAATGCTATGTGATTTTACAAGGTTAATACCTTTCCTTTCCACTATACTTCAAATTGTTAATTATAAGAGAAAACTGTCAATTAAAGGCAAAGTAATGTGAGACAACATATGAAATGTGATATTATATACCTAAAATTAGTTACATGATCGCATTGACTTTGGGAAGCAATTGATATTTTCAAAAAGTTACAGACGATTTTTCTTTTAATGCAAATCCAGTGGTTTGAAAATAGAATCAGAGGTTGAGATTGCCATGACAAGAAGGTTTTCAGCCACCTGAAACTCCAGCTTTAGCATCCAAAGCAATCAACATCTATAAATACTTTCATTCACTTGCACATATTCATGTACACACACCCAGGCACACAGACACACACAATTAAACTTAATGAAAAATAAAACCTTTGATTACATAAAGATTGTATGTATATATACATTCATTAAAAATACATACACATAAAAAACTTGTACCTACAAAGTGAGTATAAATATCAAGGTATTTTAATGTTCGTTTAAAGTATATATGACTTAGTGCCATTTTCAAATACTTTTAATTCCTAGTATTATTATAGCATGAGATCAAGTATTCCTTTTCTAATGATTCTTAAGAAAAAATGATCCTGAGGTAGGTTGATTCCCAATTTTCTGAGAAATCCCCATACTGATTTCCAGAGTGGTTGTACAAGTTTGCATTCCCACCAGCAATAGAGGAGTGTTACCCTTACTCCACAGCCACTTCAACATAAGCTATCTTTGGTGGTTTTTATCTTAGTCATGCTGAGTGGTGTAAGATGGTATCTCAGAGTCATTTTGATTTGCATTTTCCTGATGAATAATGATGTTGAACATTTCCTTAAGTGTCTTTTGTCCATTTGAGATTATTCTGTTGAGAATTCTGTTTAGATCTATACCCCATTTTTTAACTGGATTTTTGGAATTTTGATGTCTAATTACTTGAATTCTTTATATATTTTCAGGATCAGTCATCTGTCTGATGTGGTATTGGTGAAGATCTCCCATTCAGCAGACTTCCTTTTTGTCTTATTAACTGTGTCTTTTGCTTTACAGAAGCTTCTCAGTTTCAGGAGGTCCCATTTATTTATTGTTGCTCTCAGTGTCTGTGCTACTAGTGTTATATTTAAGAAGTGGTCTCCTGTGCCCATGCATTGAAGGTTGCTTACCACTTTCTCTTCTATCAGGTACAGTGTGGTCAGATTTATTTTGAGTTCTTTAATCCATTTGAACTGGAGATTTGTACATGGGGAATATATGGATCTCTTTTCATTCTTCTATGTGTTGACATCCAGTTATGCCAGCACCATTTGTTGAAGATGCTATCTTTTTTGATTGTATAATTTTAGTTTCTTTGCCAAAAATCAAGTGTTCATAGATGTATGAATTAATATGAAATAATGATTTCATTCCATTGGTCAATCTGTCTGTTTTATGCTAATACGAATCTATACCCAAAGATGCTAAATCATACCACAAGGACATTTGTTCAACTATATTCATAGCAACACTATTTGTAATAGCCAGAACCTGGGAAACAACCTACATGCCCCTCAACCGATGAATGGATAAAGAAAATGTAGTCCATTAATACAATGGAGTAATACGCAGCAGTTAAAAAACAACGGCACCTTGAAATTTGCATGCAAATAAATCACACTAGGAAAAAGCCATCCTGAGTGAGGTAACCCAGACCCAGAAAGATGAACATGGTATGTACTCACTCATAAGTGGACACTAGCTGTAAAGCAAAGAATAACGAGCCTATAGTCCACGACCCTATAGAAGCAAAGTAAAAAGGTGAACCCTAAGAGAAATATATATAGATTCCCTGGGAATGGGAAATAGAGAAAATCTCCTGACAAAATTGGGAGCACTGGGATGGGAGAACAAGGGAGGGTGGAAGGGGAGGAGAAGGGGATGAGAAGAGGGGGAAAGAAAACCTGGGAGGAGGGGAGAAGGAGAGTGGGAGAAAAACTTGAAGGAATGAGATAGTCGAGATGGGGGAAGGACAGGTATGGAGAGCAAAGAAAGAGATACTTTGATTGAGGGAGAAATTATAGGGCTAGCAAGAAACCTGGGACTAGTGAAATTCCCAGGAATCCACAAGGATGACTGAAGCTAAGACCCTAAGCAATAGTGGAGACAGTGCCCAAACTGGCCTTACATTGTAGTCACCATAGAACCTTCATCTGGTAACTGAAACAGAGGCAGAGATCTGCAATGAATCACTGGGCTGAGTTCCCAAAGTCCAGTCGAAGAGAGGGAGGAGTGAGAATATGAGCAAAGAGGTCAGGACCATGCTGGGGGTACCCACTGAAACAGCTTACCTAAACTAATGGGTGCTCACCAACTCCAGCCGGAGAGAGAAGGAAACAGCATAGGACGAAGCTAGAGGCTCTGAACAGGGGTGACAATTGTATGGCTGGGGCAGACTGTGGGGCCACTGGCAGTGGCACCAGGATTTATCCCTAATATTTGTACTGGCTTTTTGGAACCCGTTCTCTTTGGAAGAATAATTTGCTCAGTCTAGGTATAGTAGGGAGGGCCTTGGTCCTTCCTCAACGTAATGTACTTTACCCTCTGAGGATTGGATAGGGGATGTGGGATGAAAGGTGGAGGAAATGGGAGGAGGGGAGGAAGTGGTAACTGGAAATGGTATGTAAAATAAAATGTTAGACAAATCCTTATTCAAACTAATCAAAGGACACAGAGAGAACATTCAAATTAACAAAATCAGAAATGAAAAGGGGGACATAACAGACACTGAGGAAAGCCGGAGAATCATTAGGTCACACTACAAAAACCCGTACTCCACAAACTGGAAAATGTAAAAGAAATGGACAATTTTCTGGATAGATAACAGATAGCAAAATTAAATCAATAACAGGTAAACAATTTAAATAGATCTATAACCTCAAAGGAAATATAATCTGTCATCAAAAGCCTCCCAACCAAAAAAGCCCAGGGCTGGATGGTTTTAGTGCAGAATTCTACCAGAACTTCCAAGAAGAGCTAATACCTATACTCCTCAAAGTATTCCACCTGATAGAAAGAGAAGGAACTTGCCAAACTCTTTTTATGAGGCTAAAATTACCCCACTACCAAAACCACACAAAGTCTCAACCAAGAAAGAGAATTACAGGCCACACTCCCTCATGAACATAGATGCAAAAATACTCAATAAAATGCTGGCAAATTGCATCCAAGAACTCATCAAAAAAAAATCATCCACCATGATCAAGTCGCCTCCATCTCATAGATGCAGGGATGGTTCAACATACAAATATCTATCAATGTAATCCATCATATAAATAAACTGAAAGAAAAAACAATAAGATCATCTCATTAAATGCTAGAAAAGCATTTGACAAAATTCAACACCCCTTCATGATAAAGGTCTTGGAGAGATGAGGGATACAAGGAACACATCTAAACATAATAAAATCAATATACAGCAAGCCGACAGCAAATGTTAAATTAAATGGAGAGAAACTCAAATCAGGAACAAGACAAGACTCTCCACTCTCTCCATATCTAGTCAACATCATTTTTAAAGATATGGCTATAGAAATAAGACAAAAAAAAGATCAAGAGGATTCAAAATGGAAAGGAAGAAGTCAAACTTTCGTTACTTGCAGATAATATGATAGTATATATAAGTGACCCCAAAAACTCTACCAGAGAACTCCTACACCTGATAAATACTTTCAGTAATGTGGCAGGATAAAAGATTAACTCAAAAAAGATCAGTAGCCCTCCTATATGCAAATGATAAAGAAGAGAAAGATATCAGAGAAACATCACCTTTCACAATAGCCACAAATAACATAAAATATCTTGGGGTAACACTAATCAAAGAAGTGAAAGATTTCTTTGACAAGAACTTTAAGTCTTTGAAGAAAGAAACTGAAGAAGATACCAGAAAATGGAAATATCTCCCATGTTCTTGGATAGGTAGAATCAACATAATAAAAATGGAAATCCTAGCAAAAGCAATCTATAGATTCAATGCAATCCCCATCAAAATTTCAACACAATTATTCACAGACCTTGAAAGAACAATAATCAACTTCATATGGAAAACAAAAAACCCAGAATAGCCAAAACAGTCCGGTACAATAAAGACATATTCTACTATTCATTGGTCAAAGGCAAGTAGATATATTGAAGTCCAGTACACTATAACTAATTTGCATGTCAGGGCTTCTGTTAACTTGCCAGAGAAATGATGTTACCCAGAAAACTAAGTTAGGTTACTGTTTTCTACACTGATAGGATAAGGAAACAACAATTATTTCACATCATGTATCTTTATATGTGTGTGGGGGGGACTGATATCCCATGAATTAGAAATTTTAATTTAGGTAAATACAAGAAAATATTGCAACTGTCTGGCAATTTCTAGTCCTCAGAAAATTGACCAATTTCACAGTCAGTTTTTCTATAAGCTCTCTCTCAAATTAAATGCTAGTTACAACCCATTATTTATTCTCATGTTCTATATTATATACATATATAATTTATAATGCATGTACATATATATGCATATGTGGATATATTTGTAAATATAAATATTTCTCGTATATATGCATTAATAATGCATTTTAAGTCAAGTGGTGTGCATCTTTAATCTCAAGACTTGGAAGGGAAGAGGTAAGCAGATCTTAGAGTTCAAGGCCAGCCTCAAGGCCAGCCTGGTCTACAAAGAGAATTCCACCAGAGCCAGGACTATACAGAGAAACCATTTCCTGGTTATTCTGTATAGCTTTATATTAGCTTAATTATACTACCTTAATTCAAGAACTCCACTACATTATATTTTCTAATTAACAAATTTGTCATTTTGTTATCACAAGATCCAAATATCACAGAGTTTTGTTTTTTAAGAAATTACAAATGAGAATATATTCCTGTCGAGTTGTAAAACCACAAAAGAGGAAAATAACCAGATATTAGCTAGAGCTTTTCTCATAAATTTGTTTCCCAGAGAGCAAACATCTAAGGTGTTGAACTAAAATCTATGATGTTCTTACATATTCTAGGTACTATCTTCATATACACTAACTCAATTTCCATTTGTTTTTTCTCTATAAGGTAACTGTGTTTGTGGATGAAATATGATTTTTAAAAAAATATGGCAAATCAATCATATAACATCCAAGAAAACTAATCATACAAATAAGGGAGTATGTAATCTATCAGTGAAATGCATTACTTGCACCTCTCAAAGTCAATTTTATGGAAATGAATCCATTGCCAGGAATGACTCTTGATGTGCTTCTAAACATGTAAGCTTGATAACGTCCATTTTGTGTTTAACATTAAAAAAGGTAAGGTCAATCATTTCTTAATGCCTGTTTCTGTTTGGGGATAAGATACTTCACCTTGGCAGGCAGGGACTGGTGCATCCCATGAATGATATCCATAGGAGGACTTTCTGCACACGGCACTGCTCTTCCCAACGAGCCGGAAGCCTCGATCACAGGCCCAACGTACCACACTGTTCAGTTGTCCACCTGTCTGACTGATGATGTATCCGTGGGGCGGCGATTCTGGGGTGCTGCAGTAGAAGGCTTTCCAAAGGAAAGAGTGATCACTGCTTAATCAACAACTAGACATTCTCTGTCATCCAAGCTTATGAACAACTATGCAACTAATGCTGACTTAAGAGTAAGTCCGTTGTTATTTTATTTCAATGACGATTGTATATTTTAATCTCTCTTAAAATGTGTACTCACATGGCTTGTAGGATGCTTGACTACCCCTACTCTCTTACAGTTTTTACTGTCATCTAACATGTCTTGCTTTTCAATGTATTCTGTCCCCTGTGGATGTCCAAAAGCTCTGTGATACATCACAAAATTCAAGAAACTGAATTACCTGGTGTCTGAAGGGGCTAAATGTCACAGCTTGGGAGAAAAATAGTGGAGCATGTTGTTGATGTGTCCCATGGAAGCTGTCTCTAGAGACCTGTATCATGGTTGGGCATGAAATTCATTCTGACTGGTGTTAGAATGGACCTTCCGATGTCATGAACATCTTTGCTGCCCTATTACAGCCCCCTTTCCCATAGAGTACTTATAAAACTACAAAACTTGCCAATAAAATAAAATTTCTTCTTCCTCAAGTCAGAAATTTCAAAAGATAATGTCAAGTTTATCATATATACACTTTGGAAACCTTTCAGTTTGTTTTGTTATGGTTAAGTTTTTGAAATATTATTGTCATCTGAGGACATAGAAAGTTAGGGGTAAATATTGATAAATAGGTTGTATTTAGAATATAAATGTCATGAATTGTCATTTCTAACAGGAAACAGTATATGTTAAAATGTCAAAATTTCTCGGTAGCAAAAAATTGTGTTTTTATTTATATTTATATCAAAATTTATCATGGATATTATTGCAAATGAAGACTGATTTATACCATAATTAATCTAATGCTTTTAATTGTTTTGTTTCAGCAATTCTCCTTTAGTTTGTTACAATCATGTAAAACAAAGTTTAATGTGCAAAATTCAATTATATTTGGCAGAAGTATGATAAAATAAAATTGATGTATTTTATGTGGTTGAAACACTAATTAAATACAATTTTAAGAGTGTGTCAGGCACATATTTAATTTTAAGAATGTTCTTTTGTCTTCAGATTTATTCGCTTATACAACTTGTAAGCAAATTAATATTGCTATTTAATTAAAATTTTTACTCATTCTTTTAAAATAAAAGTAACTAGGCAGAATTAATTTATCTGCAGAGTAAATGTAGAGATATGTGCATATTTATTTTTGTGTAGAATTTTTAAGTATGCCGAAATTCCTACAAATAAGGGAGTATGTAATCTATCAGTAAAATGTATTACTTGTTAATGATTCAGAATTGTATCCAAGCTCTTTATAAAACATTTAAAGTTGAAGTGATTCATAGTGATCAGCATCATGGAGGCACAAGTTCAACACTGCTGAAGGCAGGCACAGGTGATTCCGGGATATCTAGTACAACCTTTCCTGTCATCTAGGATTATAGTAAAGAAAAAAATGCATCACTCCTATAATGAAAACAGTTTCTATTCAAATACTCCCCAAAATTAATTATTGTATCAAAAATAGTATATTTTATTATAGAAAAGGAAGAACATAAAAAGCAGTGTCATCTTGATATGAAATATTTATGTTGAGCCCACCACTTTCTAATTATTACTCATTTCAAAGGAACAATAACAGCAACATTTTAAATTTTCAAACATTTTAATTGTGTAAAACTTTTAATTTTAAATGTGTTCAAAATTCTGTCTTTCAAAAATTAGATTTTATTGACTACTTTAAAAATGGAGAATAACTAAAACCATATATTTGTAATTGTTTCTGCTTAAACTCATTGAAAGCTAAACAGTTCTTTAAACTATCAGATAATATACAGCATTCTACAGCTGAAGGAACCAAAGCTATTATAAGAGAAAGAACTGAAACATTCAGTTTAATTAATCTGAGTTGTAAACACCTTATAAGCTTTTTTTCCCAATGTATGTTTATCATTACTTGGGAATTTCATAAAATGTACCCCAATCACACTTGATTCCCTTTCCTCCCAAGCCCACACTCCCAACCTTGTGTCCTCTCCCCCCCAAAAAAATCTACCAGGTCCAATTCATGTTGCCCATATACATATTGGAGAATGGTCAAAATCCTGGTGGCCAGCCTCTTAAAGATAACTGAGACATCCCCCCCATACCCCCCACATGAAGTCACCAATGTTGTAGATAATTAATTAAAGGAGAGGATAGAATTATTTCATCTCAGAATAAAATTCTGGCACAGAGATATTACCCCAAATTATTCAAAAAGCATCAATGGAGGGTCTGTAATTCTTATTAACTTCAAACTAAAATTATCTAGATTCCTGTCTGTTTTTGACTTGTTTATCTTATTTTCTGTGTATAAGTGTTTGTCTGCATGCTTGTATTTACACTAAACATGTGACTGCTGCAAGCTGAGATCAACAGAGGGTGTCACATCTCCTATAACTGGAGATACAAAAAGTTGTGAGCCAAAATGTAAAAACAATACCGATACTTGCAAGGTCAATACATGCTCTAAACTGCTGAGCCTTTCTTAAATTTATTTATATCTATTTCCTATGTATTGGTGTTTTGCCTGCATATATGTCTACATAGATATCTTTGTGAGGGTGTTAGATCTCCTAGAACTGGAGTTACAGACAGTTGTGAGCTGCCATGTGGGTGCTGGGAATTGAACCTGGGTCTTCCGGAAGAGAAGTCAGTGCTCTTAACTGCTGAGCCAACTCTCCAACCCCCTCTTAACTCTTAATCCCATCTTAACTCTTTAATAATAGTCTCCACAATGACAGAGGTGAGATAGTTGCTTAAATTCTAAACATCACATACCAATGTATCTTATCCTGAAGCCTTTCTTGTTATTGCCATGATCTGCGGACCATTGAAGAAATACTTCATGACCATTGCTTGTTACATTGAAAGCAGTTGAATAATCTCCGCTGAGGGAAATAAGCACTGGACTCTGAATATTTGGTCCTTTAGAGAGAAAATAATGGGATATAGATATAAATAAATAGTAGCATTCCCAGTTATTTTCAGGGTTCATATGCTTAAAATCGAATGAAATATTAAAGTGGTTTTATACCCAATGTTCCTTATCAGTAAGAGAAACCTAAAGACAAAATAATTTTCCTAAGAATTATAATGGTTTCTTTAAACTGTAATGCATAAACATTATCAAACTAACAATTCTCATATTGAATGGACTCCATGTAGTTAAAATAGTGTCTATAAGATAAAACTGGCATAAGCAATTGCTTGTACTGGACCTTACTGTCTATGGTTAGAGTGTTTACACTGAATTTGTGAATATCCAGGAAATATGACCCATGGTTACCATCATACACCTGAAGAACATCAAACTCCTTTTCTGTCTGGAAGAATTCTACAAACATGCTGACGTTATAGCCTTTTTCCACCGAGATGCTCCAGGTGCACATCTGCAGATTTGGGTAACTGTCGGGATATCCAGGACTCAGAATGACTCCTGTAGAGTCCAGTCGTAATTCATTAGCAGGACAGAGCACTGTGAAAGAAGGCATCATTACAAATATTTTAAAATATAAACAAAAGTAGTATTTTTAATACCAAATGCTTGTTTTCATTCATGAACTACAAAGAAGATGATAGCTGGAATTTATGTTAAATTACATTTTTATTAAGCTGCTACGTAAAATATGGCATAGAGGCCTAAACATTTACTGTACTTATTTCTTCTTTCCACTACATTGAAAATGCCTTCTTTATGCAAAATAAATATGCAAAGACAATGTATTTATTTCCTTTTACTTCTTCATATTTCCCTAATTATTTTTTTTTGGTCTTATATCTTTCCCTCTGACTCACTATCTATATATTGCCCATACTTTATTCTCCTTACTTCCAACTCAATTTCTTCTCATTCTAAACTTTCAACACACTAGGGTGCATGGTCCAATAATAAGATACCACTGTCTCAAGGCTTATTTCATGAAAATTTCTTTCTGGTCTCAGAAAAGTGATTAAGCCATAAGGACTTTATATAGTTCCAGTCACCAATTATCCTGCAGCTCCTGGTGTTAGCTTCTACATGCTTGCTAAAATATCAAATTCTTCAATTGTGTTTCTTCTTCAAAACAGTACGTTCTGAGAATGACAAAACAATGTATTTATGTGCTCTTACCCCAACCCAGAGTCAATGAATTTTAATCTTGGGTTCATATAATTCGTATATTTGACCAAATAGTAAGGATAACAGCTAACTATTTTAATATAGGTTTGAAAATAGAGACTAGCTTAATAATCAGGCCCTTATTACTCCAAAGATGTCATTTAAAAATAAATAGATCATAGGGTTTTCAGTATAGTGTTGTTCACTATGTATCATATTATGCATAAATAAATCCATACGTAACAAACAGGACTAAAGCTAGTATAAATTAAAATGTTCTATTAAAATGAAGGACATGAATATAATAAAATACCTAGTAAATAACAGTGTTAAATGTTTTTAACTTAAAACTACACCATACTTCAATGTTTTTACTGATGACGCTTAGCTATCAAAAGAACAATGGAACACAAAATTTTTAAGGTTTGATAGATTGGACATAAACCACAGACCATTTCCTAATTCAACTAGAGTGCATACATTTCTATAATTTTGGTATTAGAACTCAATCCATCAAAATAATTAGGTCCTAATCTAATAATATGTTTAAATAATTCTACTTGAAAACATCCAGTATAGTGGGTAGGATTTGCTAAAATAGATAAATTATTTATATATTCATAATTTCTGGAGTGTAGTTTAATATTTTAGACAATTTAATAATTTTGAGTTAATGTTTTCAAAAAGTACAAGAGTAATAATAAAGAAATAGTGAACTGCATGCACGCAAAGCTATTCTCTCTGTGGAACACTTGAAATATTTGAAAAGAAAATGGACCAGAACTAATTTTCAGATTTTTGAAAGTGACAATAAACTATAAATAGTGATAAAAAATAGTGATAAGCATTCTATTGTTAATTCTATTTTAGATCTAGAGTTGAACATGAAAGTAATGTTGCCTCTTTTAGAAAAAAAAATGAAAATGTCAAATAATTTATAAATTGACCGAAAATGGTATAGATGTGTTCTAGAAAATTTAAAAGGAACAAGTATTTTGGTAAGTTTGTTAAATTTAACTTAAACAAAACTGGTAAGTCTGAAATAACTTGTCAACTAATGCTTTCATAAAGAAAGTCCATAGCCTTATTCTAAAAGATGATCAATTAATTTTTATTGACTCTCTCAAGTGTTCTGTGACTAGGTATTGAATTTGCTTTGCATCTTCTACAGGAGACAGAATAAGATCATAGTAATTAAGCTAAAGAAAATTCTGGTTTTGGAACTGAGACGTCGAAAAGATGGACTGTGAATCACGAAGGTTGTTGAGATTAGTTTGTTTATTTTCATCTAAGAATTTTTGAATTTTGATTCAAACATAGAAACTCTCTTTCTGAGAGTATAGAACTTAGCTTATATGTGTTGACCTAAGAAAACAATCATGTCATAGCTCTGACTCCTCACATCTTCTTTGCCTGTTGAAATATGTCCCCATGCTCTATCTCCTGAGAGGAAGAAACCCTAACTTTTCCATTTGGTTTTATCTGTTCCTGAATATTCATCCTATATAATCTTAAATGGCTACAGAAAGGTCTTCCAAGGAGGAGAGAGTTGTATGCAAGACACCTTCATTTCTGATACAAGTTACAGACTATAGAATGAATACTCAACAAACTCAAAGGGTTCTGGCAGCCTTGACTGAAACCATAAAACATTCTCACAATGTAACAATTTCTTCACTGCCTTTCTTTCTGCTACATTAAGAGACATCTCTGGATAGCCTTCATCATTTCATAAGGATTCCAAGGTAGAAAATCAAATGCTAGTTCCTACATAAAGCATGATTCAAATAATACACAATGTTTTGCTGTCTTTTGAAGCACTGTCTTACTTTGTAGTTCAGACTGACTTCAACCTCTGAATATGGCCCAGGTTAGCTTATAAATTGTGGGTAATCCTCTTGCATCAGTCTTCAGTGTGTCCAGAATATAAATATGAGTCACAATGGACTCATAGTTTCTTTTTTAGGTATTCTAGTAACAATTATGATACTCCTCAGGGAACAAATTTCCATTTCAGAAAAAGTTCCAATATAGAAATTAATCCAAAAAACCCTAATGTGGCATAATAAAATAGCTTAATTTTTTTCAAATTAGTCATCAATTATAATCAGTTACAATGAGTTTGATTTATGACCAGCACAAATCAACCAATATTGATGTTTACACATCTTAATTATATTAGTCTTTCAAATTCCTTCCTTAGCTGTTTTGGTAAGACAGTAAATTCCTTTAGAATCCCATCCAGATCTTTTATATGTCTTTCTGCATGTTCAATGGACAGTAGATCATCCTTTCCCTAAGTTTTTTTCTACGACAACTTTCATTGCATATTTTGAACTCAGAATAACATGCCTCCATCAAACTGTGTCTGACCCACAAGTAGTTACTCATCATTATTCTATTGCCTCCTCAGCTGTCACGTGGGGGATTGCCATGGCTTTCTTTACACTGTGATGCTTATATAGCAAAGCCCATGAATGGTTGGCTGATTTTTGTTTTGTTTTGCTTTGGTTCGTGTATCTTTCTGTGGAATCCAAATGTTCTCATTCTTGACATGTAGTAACTAAAGGATTATACAGCTAGTGATTAGAATACCTTTTTCCTAATAAAAGGAATTATCACCTCAATCTTTATTTGGTACTTGTTTAGATTTGGTTTGGTTTTTTCCTTTTTCCTCTACCCTTAATCATACCTGTAGAGAAATAATACTCTGCATAGGTTGAACTGACTTCAGACTAATTAAAAATAATTAAATCTCAGAAGAATGAAACTTTTTTAATTGGCATAACTGGGAAATCATTGAATTAAGAATACTCCATATGAATTATATACCTCAGAATCATATTATCAGGCAAGTATTCAATACTGGAATGACACATTTTCTTTGAAATTATGTCTTTTCTGACATAAACATAAAAGAAATGTTTAATGAGCTAATAACCACAAATTGAAAGTCGCAGCATGTGTAATCCCAGCACTCAGGGTGAGGAGGCAGGTGAAACTCAAGTCTGAGGCCATCCTGGGCTATAGAGCAAGAACTTGGCTCAAAAAAACGTAAATAAGCAAATAACTGCAGAACACCCATACCTTGACAAACTGGAGGTGCCCCATCCATCTGTAGCCGCTCTCCCAGTCTGCATGTGAGAATTGCATTGCCAACCAGTGTAAACCCTGGAAGACACTGATATCTGATAATATCACCTGTTAATAAAAAGGGGGGCTTTCAGACAAGCTACAAAGTGTAGCTGGATGGTGTCTTTATTTTAGGACCATAATTATTTTTATTTATTCATTTTTAATCGATGTAAAAAAACTATCAATTATAAGCAGGGTTGATACTCTTAAACGTTGAACAAACAAGGCTTGGTAGCACAGATCTTCCTTAAATGAAGGCAGGAGAAAGCTTCTCATGTATTCCTGATGAGGGACACCAGCCACATAGAAGCAATTGCCACAAGGAACCCATTTGCTTCCTATAAGTATGATCCTTCAGAACTGGTCCAATTAAAGAAGATTGCCATACTATTGCTTATTACTAAGGGATCCAAGCATGGCATTTCTTCAAGCTCACAACACAGACCTAATATGCTCTTAGCAAATGGATTTCACTGTTTCTGTTCTTTAGGTGGTTTTCCCTCCTTAATAATCGCAACAAATCCTTTCAACCCACCGGCTGCTGTACTTGTGCATAGACTTTTCTTTTTAAGAAAGATAGTTCTGCAATGAGTGTACTCTTTAAAAGTAATTTTAGATACTTTACCTATTTCAAATTCATCATCTTCTGTCAAAATTTCTGCATTAGGTACAGGTGGTGGAGGCTGACACACTCTTAGTTGGTAGGCTATAAAAATAAACAATACTTGTTTATTTCTTTTTGGAGAAACTCCATGTATCAAAAATTATGCAAAGGTTTTGAAAGAATGAAATATATTTTTATTCGTAAACTTTCAACTACTCATTTAAAAACAAGACTACAATCAAGGAAAAAAACAATTAGTTCTTTAATTGTGAGAATAGTTTATGTCTTACACTGTATTTCTGCCCCTTTATTCATGTTACATGGTTTGTAACACCTTATCATTTCTTTCTCTTTGTATTTCTTAGAGTGATCACATTTTAGAAACATATATTTGTGTCATTATTTGATCAGTGCTTTTCAGCTCTCAAGGTTCATCATCGAATTCCTTACACTTAGGAAACTGACTGACATCACATAACAGCTCAGTTTATAGGCCTTTTTAGGCAATATTATAAGTACCAAACTAGTATCTCAATTGACCTTCACAAAATTTTATCTTGTATCTGTAAGACTAGCTCTATAATAATTTCCATTTGACCAAAGACAAAACTGTTAAAAGGAGGTGAAAATGAACACAAATCACACAACTGTTGTGTGTTATCAAGCTCTGTGTGAACCTACTTCATCTAACTTTCAAATATTAACTCATCCTGGGAGATTATTGAACATGTGGGATATATGTGTGTAAAATATAGTGTCTCGTAGCTTTTAAAAGCCACGTTCCTAGTTAAAATTGGTATTTGGTACCATTTAAAAACCAACAAAAATGTCTCTGAAACCAAGCCTCATAGAAACTAACTCAAAATGATACCCCAAATCAATAATACTTCATTATTTTATTAAAAATCTTATTTTTTCTATGAAGTATTGCAAACATTCTAATTTGTTCTTCATTTGAGAAACTGGCTTGTACCTGAGGCAAATGAATGTGTGTGTGTGCTTTTTTTGTACACATGATAGATATTGCTACTAAAACTAAAAAGGTGGGTATATAAGAGACATTAAAACATACTAATTTATACAACAGGTCAAAGTATATGAATAGTGAGAATATGAAAATGTCCTCTTATTTCAAAGATTACATCTTCAATATCTCATCTGTTGCAAGAGTATTACTGGAACACAGACGAACACATGCAAGAGGGAATTATTGGAATAAATGCTGAAAACAAGTAATATTTTCCTATTTCTAAAGGGTTACAACACCTAGAGGACATAACAGATTCAGTGGGGAAAAAAGAAACCTTGCACATAAACTTTGGTGATGAATTCTTGCTGAATCGCTGTCATTTTACCAAGATGATTTTATAAAAGGTTAATTGGCTAGCCAATATCCAGGTTAGTAAGGACAAAAAGAGGAATTTTAAAATAACTAAGGAAATAATGAAGAGATTTAAAAATATAGAGAGACAAACAATGGAAGACTACACAGTAAAACACTTATGAGTCTATACTTAGGAAAATTTATTTGAATGTAATGCAGAAGAAAGATCAACTAAGAAAATGTAGCAAAGTGCACGTCTGCATGAAGCTTATTTTGTCTTCCTTTGTGAATAATCTTCAATATATGTCGTAAAAATGAATTATTCATTGTTTTGAGGAAGTTTAGCACATTAGACACGGTTTCTGTCATTTATGGAATGTGCAGAAAATTAGCTACCTTACTCAGTTTTAGTGTGCAATAGACCAGATGTTGTAAATTACTATTGATGAGGGCCATGCTATTTCCACAACTCCAAAGGGATGCTTTGAGCTAAAGTCTGCTTTGCTCTGTTCTGTTTCCAGTTACCATCAATTTCATAGGACACAACCCACGAAACTAAGGAATCACAATGTGGCCACGTAGGATCTCCAGGACAATGTTCTTACCACTTTAACAAAAATAATAATACTCTTCCCTGATTTAGAGATGTGAAGTCTGAACAAAATTTATTTTTTCTTGGTTTTTATTTGTTTGCTTGTTTTTGAGACAGTTTTCTCTGTATCACAAACAGTCCCAGATAATCTAAAAATTGTTTTATAGACCAGACTAGACTCAAACTCACAGAGATGCACCTGCCTCTGCCTCCTGACAAAAGTTCTTTTGAATCAAGTGTTTCTTTATCCATCTTGGTGATTTCACTAATTCCTTTGGCTTCATTTATTTTCTAACTTTATGCTTTAATTTCCAAATCTACAACAAGCTAATCATGTCTTTTATGATTTTTGGTGGCTTTGTTCTTTAAAGTACAAACTTCAAGTCAATAAATCATGTTTTATGTATAGCACACATATTAATGCCTGGTTTTGAAATGAAGTATTAGCCATAAATTTGTCTAATTGCTCATAGTTTAAGTCTCCAGGTGGACTCACCTGAGGGAAGATATTGTAAAACTGTCTTTTTACGTGGTAACTGCCACCTGTCCCTATGTCTGTAATTACACAAATATGCATTGAACGGGTGACAGGTGGGAGGGTTTCTGAAGATACAGAGAGCTTCAGACAAACAAGTATTCTTTTCTAAAATATCTCCAGTATTTAAAATAAAAAAAATGATGATATAATGGAGGTGACTGTGGGTTAGAAAGTGCATTAGGTGGAAGCTAAGTAGGATCTTCCTGGAAAGCTATTTAGATATAGACTGTAGAGTACCAAATAAGACAGGCATGATTGCTGGTGGGAATGCAAACTTGTACAACCACTTTGGAAATCAGTATGGCAGTTTCTCAGAAAATTGGGAATCAACCTACCTCAGGACCCAGTAATATCACTCTTGGGCATATACCCAAAATATTCTCAATCATACTATAAACACATTTGTTCAACTATGGTCATAACAGCATTATTTGTAATAGCCAGAACCTGGAAACAACTTAGACGCCCCTCCACCGAAGAATGGATAAAGAAAATGTAGCACATCTACACATTAGAGTACTACTCAGTGGAAAAAAAAAACTATGACAATTTGAATTTTGGATGCAAATAGATGGAATTAGAAAACACTATCCTGAGTGAGGTAACCCAGACCCAAAAAGATGAATATGTATGTACTCACTCATAAGTGGATATTACCTATAAATAAAGGACATTAAACCTATAGTTCATGATCCTAGAGAAGCTAAGTAATAAGGTGAACCCAAAGAAAAGCATATATAGATCCACCTGGACATTGAAAGCAGACAAGATCACCTGGTATAATTGGGAGCATGGGGATTGGGGGGAAGAGAGGGCAGAAGGAGAAGAGGAGGGGAGAAGGGGAGGGTTAAGGAGAACTTGGGGGAATGGAATAGTCAGGATGGAGAAAGGACAGAGATGAGAGCAAGGAAAGAGATATCTTGATTGAGGGAGTCATTATAGGGTTAGCTGAAACCTGGATCTAGAGAAATTCCCAAGAATACACTAAGATGACCCCAGCTAAGACCCTAAGCAATAGAGGATAGAGGGTCCTTGAGTTGCCCTGTAGTCAGACTGATGAATATCTTAAATTTCACCATAGAACCTTCATCCAGCAATTGATGGAAACAAAGGCAGAGACCCACATCGGAACACTGGACTGAGCTCTCAAAGTCCAGCTGAAGAGTGTAAAGAATGAGAATATGAGAAAAGAGGTCAAGAACGTGATGGGTTCACCCACTGAAGCAGTTTACCTGAGCTAATAGGAGCTCACCAACTCCAGCCAGACTGGGAAGGAACAAGCATAGGACCAAACTAGTCCCTCTGAATGTGCTTGACAGTTGAATTGCTGGAGCAGAATGAGGGGCCATTAGCAGTGACACCTGGATTTATCCCTACTGCATGTACTGACTTTTGGAGATCCTATTCTCTTTGGATGTATACCTTGCTCAGCCTAGATATAGTAGGGAGGGCCTTGAAACTTCCACAAAGCAATGTGCCTTACCCTCTCTGAGGATTGGATGAGGGTGGGGTGGGAGGGTGTGTGGAGAGAATGGAAGGAGGAGAAGGAGTAGAAACTTGGATTGGTATTTTTTTTAAATCTAATAACTTAAAAGAAAGAAAGAAAAAGAAAAAAGAAGTTGGGAAAACTATAAGAAATCAGTTTTATCTGTTTCTCCTTTGACATTGAGGCAAAATATAAAATATTAGCAAGTAATAAGAAGTTTACAAAGTACTTTTTCATCAGTTTCTGAATGTCTGCTCCTTATCTAATTCTAGAATTTGAAGTTTCTGCTGACAGTGTCTCAGGCTAGAAAAACACTATCTCATACCTGGTATGCCAGGATGAATGGTGTCCTTTAATCTAGTGTCTTTCTTAGAATCTCAGATTGTGGTGTCAAGTGGAGTTACTGCAGATACCTAGTTAAGTTCCACTGATAATGAATTAGTGTGAAATTTTAATTAGGTGACTCATATCCATATAAAAAGAAATAATGAGATAGAGAGGCATGGCAATGATTAGTCAGGAAGAAACTGTAGTGATTCACACAAAAGCTGAGAATACAATGCACTGGTTACTGGCTGATACCCAGACGGTAGGAGACAAGAAAGAGCCTCACACAGCCTTCAGGGAAGGCATGAAACAGGTTGAACACTATAGCTCAATTCGGAGTCCTCTTCCTGCTTCAGAGACTTGCTTTGCTATGTCATTAAATTTAATTACATCAACTCAACAGGTTATAGTTAGGAATATATGTATATACAAATTCATATATACATGCATTATGAATTTTGAAAAGATAGATTTAATTTGAAGGAAAGTGAAGAGACGTATATAGAAGCATTTGGAAAGAGGAAAGAGAAGGGAGGAATGTTGTAATGCAAAATAATCTCAAAAAATATACAAAATAGATTGCCTGTCTGTCTTTAGGAAGAAAATAAGAGAGGAAGGAAAGGAAGGAGGGAGGGAGGGAAGGAGGGGTGGACAGAAAGGGGAGAATGGAAGGGAAGAGATGAAAAGGGAAGGGAAGGAAAAGGAACAGGTGAGGGAAAGAAGGAAAAATAAAGGAGTCAGAAATCTAGACTTCACAATAAATTTCTAGTCAAATGGTGTGCCATACACCTGTACACTTACAACAGAATCACTTGTGAGATTGAAATGAAAAGATCACAAGTTCTAGGGTATTATCAACTTAGGACAAGATTCTGTGAAATAATGAGGAGGGGGAGAAAAACTATCTGTTGCTTTAAAGCCTCTAGTTTCTGTTATTATTGTTATTCCATAAATCCTATGAAACTAATAACGAATATTATGAAATAGGAATTTGGTGTATGTTTATGTTTTGTATCTGTCTTACATGCCACTAAACTGTTGATAAATTATCTAGACAGCATTCAAAGTCATTGTTCCTCAACCATGAGGACTAGAGCTCTGACCCCCAGAACCTACATATAAGTTTGTCAGCTAGTTATCTGAAATAAGTTATCTGGAATTAGTTAGTGAGAATTGTTGATTTGGGGATGCATTCACAGACATTGCCCTAAGCAATAATGTGGGGAAGAGATTGAGAAAGACACCAAACCTCAACTTTGAGCTTTTACATACATACTCACACACATGCAAATTTTTCCCATATATATATATGTGTGTGTGTGTGTTTGTGTGTGTGTGTGTAACTGTGTCCTGTTTCTCTCTCATTCTCTCTCTTACTTACACATACATATTCCCCAGCATGCATTTATGCACACCACACAGTTCCACACACAAAAGGAAAGAATGAATTAGTCTGTTCACACTAAGACACATTTCCTTCTACAATTGCAGAAAAACAAGAGTCGAAGTAATTCTCCTTATCCCTTATTATTGATTACAATGAATACACACTGAATGTCATGGGCTGCAGACTGAGTTTACAGTCTGAGATTGACCATGCTGATTAGTTTTACTTTCCCTGGTCCCACTTTTGAGATCTGTTTTATTTCCTATGAATCCCCCAAGAAGCTTTTTATTTGACATACAATGTTTTATCTCCATCTTCACTGAGGGAAGCTTAGCCCAAAATTTGTCACCTTCATATTGAGCATTAAGTGTTTCACAATCTTGTGTTCCTCCATCCTTTGTCTTTCCTTTATTAGTTCTTGCTTCATTGATAGTATATATGGGAGTATTTGGCAAATCTTTACTTTTGTACCAAACTTATCAAGGCTCATTAGGTTGTTCATCAAGTAAGTTAGTACTGGGTTCCTACTGTGTGTCAGGTGGGGTGATAGATATAAGAAGTGCACCTGAAAGGGGGTACTTTTACTACTTCTCATATGCACATTGATAGTGAAAGAGAAAGATGTGAGTCAAACAACCAACCAGTAGAATTTGACTAATTGAAGCAAGAGGTCTGAGTGATGGTGGTATTGATAGTGGTGGTAGTGAGTCGTGTGTGTGTGTGTGTGTGTGTGCGCGCGCGCGCGCGTGCGCACATGCGAGCACTTATATTTGGAGGAAGGAGAACACAGGGAAGAATAAACCTCTCAGAAAAGACAACATAAATAGATAATGAAAAGAAAGCAAGATGATTACGTGTAAAAGTTCTGTGAGCAGAAAGAGAAAAAACAGACCTGCTCTAGGGAAAATAAAAAATAGTGTGTGGGATATTTAAGAATTTTAATAATTTTATTAGAGACTAAATAAAACTCTAAAGTTTAACCACAATTCTCTAAAATAGCAATAACTATAACTACAACTAGAAATGGACTCGAAAAGAATTTTTTTCCAAACTAGGAACAAGCATATATTTTTCCTTACAAACAAACACTTCTTAAGACCATTTTATCTCAATAAACACAGAACTAGTCCAGCAGATCAAAAGAAATCAGCAAAAAGTGAACATACCAACAGCCTAGCTCCTGCCACAGATTCCTCTATGACACAGACATAAAATTCTGAAAAAGTTGCCATGTTAGTATCATTAACAAAACATCTATACTTTGTGTTCTAAATAACAGTACTTGTAGATTGCTATCATTTAACTTGTTTTGCCTACTCTTATAATTTGTCTTAAATAGAGAATGTCCCTTCACCGATCATATTCTACCAAAGTGACATAAGTTATTCTTGGTTCCACATCTTCATTCTCCCTCTGGCAACTTTCATAATATGAAATCTATTTTTATACACTCAATACAGTTTGAAGAAAAGAGAGACTGTTAGTAAAACTAATAACCTTTGCCTTTGAGGAATTTAATTGACATGGAGTACAAAACATTCAATAACTAATAAATACATGCTGAGTGTCTTAGATCAACATAACCTAAAGAAAAAGAGAGCTTTAAATGTGCACACCATTAAATACCAAGCTAGTTAAAAATTCTAGGATGGCAGAGGAGAGCATCTTGGGGCCTAATCACTACTTGTTGAATGGTTGATACTTGATGACTGTAAGCAGAAAGAGACTCAGTTTCCATTGTTGGTGACTGTTCATAAGATGTTCATGGATGGTGCATCACCCCACATCCATGCACATATGAGTACCCATGATTCGGTTCATAAAAAACAAAAGAGTACCTAAAACTGGAACGTATGGAGCCTAGGAAATTGGAGGGAGGAAAGAGAAGATGGATGTAAAAAAAAGATACTCTGGAAACAAGTATGACATTTTCAAAAAATAAATTAACTAATTAAAATTTGAAAAGAAAATCTGTGCCTTGATTTTCTCACTTTTAAAATGGTTCTAAAACTGAAGTTAAAATCCTTTAAACTCTTATAATAGAGACAGACAAATATTTTCATTGAACCTATATGCCTTATCCAGTAAATATTAACATTGGTATGACTATTGAAATAATTCTTCAGTTGTTCAACCTGCAACTTCCATATTAGCTACTCTTCCTCATAAACACTGAAGATATCCCCAACTTCCAATGCCAACTTCCAATTGACACTCTGGCTCTACAAGGGTAATTATGCTTTGAAACTGCTGGGATTCTTTGCTGTTGTACAAGGATTTTTAATATCCTACAATGTGTATTGCAGAAACACATCTTATGGCATATCATAACAAAAGTGTATTCTCTAGTCCTAAAACTACTAGTTCAGTGCTGCAAAAAAATTGCTCAAAATTATTTTTATGCACAGATGTTAAATTTCTGAGATCCTCTGAGAGTCACAATTTCTCCAGAGTTCAGCTAAGGAAACAATCAGTCATGTGAAGGAAGTCCATGAGTAGGAGAGAATCTTTGCCAATATGTATCTGACAGAAAATTAAGATACAGGATACGTAAAGAACAACACCACCAACAAGAAAAGAGCCAGGAAAGCATACATAACAATTAATAATGGGCTATATATGTAAACAGAATATTCAAAATAATAAATAGAAATGTCTGAGAAATATTTTAATAAGTGTTCATATGGGATTCAGTGGAAATAACCAAACATCCCAGGCTATAACAGAGACTATTGGTTACTCTCCATAAATTGTTTTTAAATTTAATTACTAAAGAAAAACTTCCATATCTCATTGAGCGTTTAGTAGTCAAGTTGCTGCCTACACAGAGATGTTAGCTCTACTGACTAGTACTAGTTTTCACAGTACTGGAAGTTACTCTGCTTCCTAACAGACAAGAAAGGTAACAAAAAAAATAGTTATAAACCCTGTAATTTACATGATTATTTGCCTGTAATATATTCTGGTGTGATAGATAACATCTGGTGAGCTACAGATGTTGTAGGAGTCGTCAATTATTCTCTGGTTGGACTTTAGGATCACTCTGTGGGATAGAACCAATACCTGATACTACTCAGGTGACCAATATGAGGCATAGCCAGGCCATGGACCTGGGAAAAACCAAATTCTATTGCTCTGCTAAGAGAACATAGAAATTTAAGAGACTCCTCAAAACAGTCTGTTATACCCAAAGATCCGTGCCTTGTGCATCCATCATCAGAAAGGCTTCCTCTTGCAGTAGATGGGAATTAACAGACAAAGCTTCACAACTGGACTATGTGCAGAGTGAAAGACTTGGAAACTCTCAGACCTAAATAGGATGTCTTCCTCGAACTCCTCCACTCAGGGCTCAAGGAACTATATGGAAGAGGAGGCAGAAAAATTTAAGAGCCAGAGGACTAGGAAATCTTTCGTGAGATAGTGTCTCCTAAATATTATAAGGAAACTACTCATGATACCTCAACATTATCTCTGCCTGAACAAGATCTAGACAACGACAGTACCAATAAACATGCTGAAGTGGAATGAAGGAAGCATGTAGAGCCCCACCTTCAACACACACAACTGCACCCAACTAATGACTGCTAAGACCGGGAGAATGCATCTTCCCCAGGGATCAGCCCCTAGTAAATTATCAACTACCATCTGGTGTTCCCTGAAATAACATTCATGCAAGCAGTACTGAATGTACTTAGCACACACACACACACACACACACACATTATGAATTTGAGAGAGAGTAGGAGAGTATAGGAGGAATTGGAAGGAGGGGACATGGGAGAATTCAGAAGGTTAAAGTAAAGGAGAAAATGATGTAATTATTTTTAATTTTCAGTTTTAAATGCATAGAAAATGTTATTCACCATCAAACTAACATAAAGTCATGCTTTACATGTGTGCTGTAGTTACTTCTGAAGATAATAAGGTCTAAGAAAATATCACCAGTTTAACATGGGTTAAAACTTATTTCTAAACCTTAAGTCTCTGTATTTGGGACAGAAATTGACCTGGAGCAGTGAAAGTGGTAGACAAAGCAATACATTCAGTCTCTGGCTGAGCCAAGAAGTATCAATGATGTCACCTAAAATTTAAATATTCCACACTTTTCATGGAGTTCTCTACTTAGAAACTTTCCCAGTTATGATTACTAAGAGAAAAGATGCATAGACTAACTCTTTACAGCTTTCAAATACACAATTGATCTCAATCTCTATTCTTCTCAAAGGAAGCATTTTGTTTAGCGTGTCATTCAGCTTTGAAGCATCATTTTGCTCTTTAACAACAACATAGTGGTATTGTATTCTGTGATCCAAGATCTCAGACGATAGCTATTATTTAAGTAAGTGTCGTGTTTGGATGTGCATGGATATCTATTTTCTGGCCCAATAAATTTACTTCTTGCAATCGCTTTAGATTTTGATTCTGGCCATACTTTTTTTCAGTTATTTTTAATTTCCTATTTTCTTTGAAGTGCACCATCCAACCCAATTCCAAAAAAGAATGCCTCATTTATCTATGTCTATTCAACCGAGCTATTAGAGGCTGTTACAAAAAGGAAAACAGGACCCAGGCAAATTGCCGTATTATTTTCTCCAAACCAAAAAAGCACAATAACATAACCTTTTTGCTAAGTAAGGACACACTATTCCTTATAGCTGATAAAAATAATGTTCTCACTTCATTATAAACACTAAACCCTGGGTTAGCTCAGTGCTAACTCATATTAGGTCAAGTATGACTGTCTGTAGATATAAGGCCTGGGGTGGGGAGCAGGGAGGTATCGGTAACTATGTTCTAAGTTTTGCAATTTTTAGCAGTGTTGTTCCTAAAGTCATCTAAAATTAAACAATTTCACTTGAAAGCGTAGTAAAAGTTCTTTGCTAGCCGGGAGGTGGTGTCGCACACCTTTAATCCCCACACTTGGGAGGCAGAGGGCCATCCTGGTCAACAAGAGCTAGTTCCAGGACAAGCTCCAAAGCTAAAGCTTTGTCCAAAGACAGCTCCCTGTCTCAAAAAAGCTAAGAAAGAAAGAAAGAAAGAAAGAAAGAAAGAAAGAAAGAAAGAAAGAAAGAAAGAAAGGAAGGAAGGAAGGAAGGAAGGAAGGAAGGAAGGAAGGAAGGAAGGAAGGAAGGAAGAAGGAAAGAAAGAAAGGCTTCCTAAATTGTAAAGATGAAAAATAGAAATATCCATATGCATATATCTATATGCATATGGATATCAAATCACATTTGGAGAAAACCTGCTAATGATTTAACATGAACCACAGTAGTGCTTCTGTTGTGCTTAAGTCACTTGCAACAGTCATCTTTGTACAATTAATATTTGAGACAAAAACCTACTTTGTGTTCAGATGAGGCAGAGTGTCAGACAGGGGGACAAATACTACTCCTTGGCTTTAAGGAGAAGAGGAGAACCCGTATCCTGAGGTAGATAAGCAGGAAAGAACTTTAATTGCTTTCCTGGAGAAGTAGTCACAGAAACCACTGGAAACAAAGGTATTAGGAGCCTTCAGAATCATCACAAGAAAATTCCAGTGTCTGTTGCAAGAATAGACATTGTCCTAAGTACATGGCTAATTGAAGGTACTGTGACACGACAATGAGTCCATTAAAGTCTGGAACAAAGACCACTGTTCTTTATGGTTGAATTCCTTGCCCATTAGCAGATAACAGAGAGCATTAGCAGCGATAGCTTCCTCTTTGCTGGCCTCAGTTTCTGTTCTCTATTCCTGCTTTGCCACAGCCTGTGGGAGTTTTGCAGTAACATACCAGACCTATCATTAGCTCTCACTTCAACCCACTGTGAATATTCAGCACTCAAATAAAAAAGTGGAATATCTGCTGTTTGGAGCTGGCATATCTGATAGGAACTGTCTTCTACTGAATATAAAAAGTTTCGCTAAGAATGAACACTAGACAAGGTAATCATTTCACCTTATTGGAGCAAGATGTAACCAAGACCTTGCTGTAATAAAAATTATGAAACTAGAATACTGTTTAGGCCTTAATATTAGAACAAGGATGTTCAACATCAGCTAATAGAATGGACTATTATACCCAAACCAATTACATATACATAGACCTTTCCTCTATCAAGGAAAATAAAAGATGTGCTAAGATAAATCATAAACTACTCTAATGTTTGGACAGCACCTAATCTAGAAAAGAATGATGCTTCTTTGAACCTTTCCACTGAACCATCTCACACAGTTCAAAACATGTTACCCATCTCCCTGCAGTGGATTTGGATGCTGTAGTCTCCATCATTTGTGCATTGTCTTACTAATTATAGCAGGCCAATAAACCCAATTATGTTTAGTAAAAGCTATGTTAGGATGATCTTTGAATAGAGAAGACAGTAAGACAAAAAATAACAGACATGGTGATGAATATATTAACATAAAAATATTAAAATATAGCATGTGCTTTTGACAAGACATCTACTTATTCAATCACTGGCTTAATTTTTACTTATCCAAATACTAGTAAATGAAATTATGCTTTGCTTAGACAAATTGCATCTATGTAGTTATATATTGGGCTTTACAACTTATTTTACATACACACACACGCGTGTGTGTGTAAAGTATGTATATACATACATACATACATAAACACACACAATCCATTTTAGTATCCACATCCTCTGTACACTTTGAAGATCTAAATAAGAATCCTTTTATAAGTACTATTTCTCCTCTCATTGTCTCTCTGTCTCTGAATTTGTCTGTGTCTGTTTTTCTGTCTATCTGTCTCTCTCTCAACTGCAATACAAGTGTAGGTCATGCCTCTACCTTATATAAGGTAAAGAGGTCATGCAGTTAAAATTATCCTAAAATATTTTATATAAATGTGTCTTTATATCAGGAGAAGCATCTTTTAGGATAAAATCATTGCATGTGCTCTTTCCAAATACAGTATCAACTGTGTAGAAACCATGTCCTTAAAAGACTGCCAAACAGATATTATTTGCAGAGAGCAGTCCCTAGGAGCCTGCAGACCACTGAAGATAATACTTACACAACTTATTCAACAAGAGAAATATAGCTGGTGCCTATCTAGAGCCTTCACCCCTATGGACTACTATTCTTGATTCTTGTAGGTAATCTCCACAGTACTAAAGGAGAAAAATACACATTTCTATCTACCTTTCTACCTTTTGAACTACAATGGTATCTTGCCTGTAAAAAAAAAAAATTGTTAGTGTAGTGGTATCATAGGCTTTAGGGAGGGATCAACCAATGTTTGATTTGTCTTAAGAGTTGAACCCAACACGGGATGCTGCTTGGATGAACAAGAACCTTAAAGTGGAGCTCAGTGACTAGGGTAAAACTAACCCTTACTCTATAAATATAGCACTAAATGTAATATAGCACTAAAATGACTCCTAATATTATGTGAAATCTTGACCTGTCAAATTAATAAAGTGAACATAGAATACCTGAGAAAACTGGCTTATAAGACAGTGAAGACATTTGTGCCTTTATAATCAATGCAATGTAAGAGAAAGAAATGATAGAGCAAACTGTTTTAATTTTAGGTTTATTAAATTAGGGGTTTATTAGATTTCATTAGTTTATTTTATATTATTTATATATATGGTTCTGTCTGCATGTGTGTGCACCAAGTGTGTGCCTGGTACCTGTGCAGGTCAGAAAAGGGTGTTGAATCACCTGAAGCTGGAGTTGTGTATGGTTGTAAGCTGTCATGTGGTGCTAGAAATAAAACTAGGTCCCCTGCAATAACAATATGTGCTTTTAACCACAGAGACATCTTTCCAACCCTTTTTAATTAGCTTAAATTAAAAAAGTAAATAACTACCTATCTTTTAATTTATTAAATAAAGTTACAAAATGGGGCCATTGGGATGGCTTATGGTTTATGGCACCTGACACCAAGCTTGGTGACCTGAGTTTGTCTCAAGGATCCTACAGACCGGAAGAAGGGAACCAAATCTCACAAGTGATCCTCTCATCATCACGCACATACACAGGCACACACGCACATGTACAAACACATGTACACATTAAAAACATACGAAAGAATAAATAAATAATGAACAGAAAATAAATACACAAAAATAAAATCACCAAGAAAGTAACATTCAATGACTATATGACCTCACTCAAACAAAAAGCTGGAAATACTACATATACATATAATGTTTATATATATATATATATGAAAATGTGAGCTGTACCATTAAAGTGTTAATTATAAACTTATAAATGTATAAATCTAAGAATGGAAGGCAGGTTTCTAAGAAGACACAGATAAATAAGTGGTCCAGAATGTTTAGGTTAGAGGTGAAGATGTGATTTCATGATGGAAGCTCAAGAGGGAGTTTTGAGACATGCTTCTTAGAGTCAAAGACAGGAGTAATGTTCAGTGTCTTTAATATATACGGTCTGTTAATCTCATGATAAACTTTAATACTCGTCAAAGCAAAATGATAGCACTTCTTGACTTGGGCTATTTAAAATTATCAAGAGTGAGCATTTTTGACCAGCAATGCCATATCTAATAAGGCAAATAATTGCAGCAGATTCTATCCATTTAGTTTCTCATTTAAGCTTTCCAGCAGTCCTACAAAGATGCAGAGAGTGAGACCAAAGACTATGCTACCCATCGTCAACTTGCAAAAAGTCACTAAGCACATAGCTGATTTATCTTACTTCATAAGTCACTATATTTCTATTATATATACATTGCTCAAACTCTAGCCTAAAACTCAAGCAAAGCATGATTTGTGAAGATAGATGTATACACATTCATGTACATGTCTATGTAAATCCACATTTGCATTCTATGCTCATTCACATAAACACATTTTGGCATCCCTATGCTTCCCACGTACTTGCATGCTTGATATCTGTTCCTTTGGCAATATCTTCCCTTTGACGGTGCCTTCAATTTTATAAGAATTTTGGAGTCTCCATGGGGTTGTCTTATGCACAGTGACAGTCTATTAAGGAAGACTCTCTTCTTATTCAGGAATAATTTTAAAATGATAAATACATTTGTAGAAATTTACCAAAAGAGTAAGTGTGCACAATATAATTCATTTACCAATAAATTATTTCATTTTCATTCTTGGTGGTTCCTCAGTTATAGTCATCTAGCAAATAAAGTACATATTATTTGAGTGACAGATTATGTCTGTATATACCCAGCATCAATGGTTGCTTTAGTAAAGCAAACAAAAGAGCAGCCTACAGATGTATCTGGAGAACATCCCACCTTCTAAGTAACTAATCTACAGTGAACATGCAGCCCTATGTTCAGGGTCACTATGGGGAAACTAGCTATATATCACCCAACTGAGACACAAATGTTCAGTTAAACAGCTCAAGGATCATGTAGTCAGTTCTCAGCTTCTCCAGTCAGTGTGATTTTAGTATTTTAAATGCAATCACATTTGATATATTTGTATTCTTCATATCAGAAACATTAAGTGTCAAATATTTCATTACTTTGCATTAAACTATGACAAATTAAACTGTATACTGGCATAATGGGCAAAGTGCTATTCATTGTCTCTTTTTTCATAAAACTTTTACACATTTAATTTAGCAGAGTATAGGTCCTGTGAAATATTTTAGATTATTACAACAATGTTTTGGGAAGACCATGTTTTTGTAAGACCATGGTCATGGCACATAAAAATATTCAATTCAACAGTATTGCCGCTGTTACAATACAATTAGTCTGAAATATACAAACATAAAGGGAGATTTCTATGAAAAATTTAATAACGTTGTAAAAAGTAAATGCTCTGAAGATAGCACTCAGAACAACTGTGTATAAACAAATAAACCTGAGACTCCGTACATAATTTCTCAGGGGTGAAAGCTATGAACTTAATGATTTGGAATCATAATCAAAAAGTATAAGATTCCTGCACAGATACAGTTTCAAAACAAGAGTATAAATGGATGAGTAATGTGATCCAGAGCATAAAGATATTAGATGCTAATTTTAGAAAAATTCACAGCAGGTTGACTAGATTAAACATTTTTCGTACAGAGAATCTATTGCTGTTTCCAAATTACATGCAGTAAAATATGAACAGCTGGTTCTCTTTTATTGGTTTCCATGCAAAATGATTATTTTCCGCTGGGTAATTACTGGCTGATTTATTTCCTGTATTCATTTGCTCACACATTAATGTCCCTAAGTACTTAGAGGAGGTCATGGTTTGCCAATAAACGTGTTTGAAATGCAAAAGTTACACTGACGACTAAAGTGTCCCATTTTAATATATTTTCAACCATTAGATATATATTATGTTCAATTTTTCAGGACAATTTAAATGGTACAAATGCAGTAGAAACACTGAGATAATACCAACCATGATAACTGAGCACAAAAAAGCCACTTGTCGTGAAGTCACTGTGGAATTTGATTAGAATTTGATTAGAAGTGCTGTATACTGATTCCAAAGCAGTATTGCCGCTGAACTGTCCAATCTGGGGTGAATTTTGGTCGGGACCATCCCTATTAGATGAAAGTTGGGAAGGAGAGAATGATACTGATATCTTATAGATTTTGAATAAATTTTAATGAAGGTATTATAATCACATGACCTTACATTAAGAGCAAAGCAAAACAATACTTGAACTTAAAAAAAAATGATATTGGTAAGCCATACACCTGTGCAAGTAATAATGTGCTAAAATACAAAATGTAAAACAGACATGATTTCCCTAAATAATATAGTAAATAAAATGTGCCCATATTTACTGTAATCAATAAATAGACTTCAGGTTTTAACCAGCACTTGGTATCTCTTAAAGCTTCTGGTGTCTTCTGTTACTTTCTTTGACCACAATTGAGTGTCATAGACTGTTAAAATTAGCACTATACAACTCGTGCAGTATTTCTGTCTGTCTGTGATTTACCCAAAGATTTCTTTATGCTTTTGATAAAGTAACTTCAAATAATACAATAATAGTGTAATTACTTTGTAATTATTATGACAAGAAATTAATAACCATATAATACATTTATGATCCATAGAGAGGACTTTAAATTTCACCAGATTTTATGAATAGAGGACTTCTTTAAAAATATTATGGCAATTGCCTGCCTTAAACATTTTCTAATAATGATGCCAATTCTTTTTTCACTCGTGAGGCTTCTGCTATTTCATAGGACAATATTCTAAAATCTGTTTATCATGTTTGTCTCTTTCTGAAAAAAAAAAAAAAAGCCATACTGCCTCCCTCAGTTAGCATGCTGGTTCAAATGTCAGACAGTAGTTTGTAATAAGAAATCGTGATTTATTTTCATCTTGACCTAATTGCATTCATAATTTAATCAAGCAAAAGGAACATTACTGGCTTACCACACAGTAATGAAGTCATAGATGGGTTCTGTTTGAAGAACAGTAAAATTGATGTAGATTCCATTCCCCGGGGGGACTCTTACAAGCCAAAAGCAGTCTTGGAAGTTTGGATACTCATCAGGATAACCAGGAGAATAAATGGTACCATTCATTGCAGTTATATTCCCACCGCAAAGAGCTATGGAAAAGGATTCATGAACATTTTTTTTAAATAACAAACATGTGCTAGATAAATGGCACAGCTATCAGCAGTTATAGTACATCTGCATTATCTTAGTTGATGAAAATGTACAAGAAGGAGTCATTTCTTAAAAATTTGTCTAAATGAGGTCTGTGATTCATCTACTGTCTTTGGTGATCACAAGGTTCATTAACCACTTAAAATACTGTACATTAATGCAATACAACTTTTCTCTCATATCATGGATACATAATATGGGTATACATATTGCATTTCTTTTATTTTCCACATTAATTTTATAGAATGGGAACTCAAATTAAATAGCTGTATCTTGATTCTTTGTTTATCAAACTGATGCTAAAAATATAGCTTTCTTTCCCTTCCAGATACATTAAATAAGTTCTAAATTGACTGAAAAATTAATAAATTTTGTTGCTACTCTCACTGGCATGTTAATATTACTGTTATTAATATAATATATATTCAATTGTTTGTTGTTTATCATTTTTCTGTTATTAGAAATCCCTTAACGAAAGGCAAAACTATGCTATCATACTTTACAGAGTAAGCAAGTAAGAATGTCACCAAAAGAACTGCTAAGAAATGACATCACCTAAAAGATACCTTTTGTTTCAAAGCATACCTTCACACCTTGGAAGTGGGTGGTTCCAATTCCGACTGACGCCATGAAGACATGTGAGAGCGGAGTTGCCAATTAGTGTGTATCCTGGGAAACACTCAAATGAAATGGTTTGGCCCACAGTGAAATCATTTCCTATCACAAACCCATTTCGAAATGGGCGAGGATCAGGACAGCTTTGCAACTGATAGGCTAGAAAATAAAAATGAGAAAGAAGGGCATTATCTTTTCTGAATTTCAAAGACCACAAATGGGTACCATTTGTAACTTTGCAATCAATAGGGTACTGCTCATGGTTAGTTATTATATAAATGCTAATTAGAACTATGGAAAAGGTTGTCAGAGACAGTGTAATGAGAATTTCTTCTCATACCTATAATTTTCATATTTAAGATGATAATTCATAAAAATGCATCACTGCCTTACCCTGTGGTGCAATTTATCTAAATTATGAACATGAATAGAGATACAAACACTTCTTACAGCCACAATTTTAATCAAACATATTATTATTCCCTAAATAGAATGTGATTGCTCCTTGGTTATGCCACTTGTACATAGAATAGAATAACTACATACATGTAAGACTAATTTTTAGTCTTTTGAATTTTAAAATAGTTTCTCTGAAGTTTCTATGCTGAACTCTATATTTTGATTATTGTGAGCTGTTAATGCTGAAATACATTTGTTCCTTTCTTTTCCTATTGTATAAAATAATATTGCCCTTTTGCTTGTTTTTGACCATAGAGCCACTCCCATCCCCTTTCACGCTGTGGGTACTTTGTAAGCAGGATTTGATACATCTTGTGCTTATGAACTGTATTATTAAAACTATTTGAAATTTTATCATTAATGTTTTCAGTACCAACATGGTGACTTGCAACATCAGTAATATAACATCCAGGGAATTCAACATGCTTGTTGTCTACATCAGGTACTCTTTTGGTACACATATGTGCATGCAAACAAAATACTCATACACATAGATATTCAATTATCTATCTAGTGTTTACCACACACATGCTTTTGAGTTGTCTAGTAGCACAGAATAGAAGAAAATAAATCTCTGTTATTTATATATATAAATATATATGTAAAATATATATTTATATATATATAATATATATTTATTGAAGATTAAAGCTAGTCCATATTTCATGGAGATAGTGAACTGTTGTTATGGATATAGGCATCTGAGGTAAGTCAATAAGCAATTCAAATATCCCTATATTGAAGAGTCAACTCCAAAAATATCACATTCATGATATCCTTTAAAAATTAGGCAGAGAAGTAGCATAATTTTCACATTTCTATCTATCCCACTCAGTCATTACAACTATTTGTAAATTATCATTTTAATAAATTTTAATAAAATTGTGTAAATTATCATTTTAAGTTTTAATTTAATATCAATCTAATAATGTTTAGATTTATATATCAGAAATAATATAATAAGTCAATATCTTGAGTAATCAATCGTGATATACATAATGGTATATATTTCACAATAATTTTGTTGAATAAAATTCACCTTACATTTCTGGAATATACTACATATAACAATGTTATGCTACTGAGGAAATGAAGAAGATCTACACTCTATCTTTAACAGGCAGACTAAGGATTTTAGTTCAGCTCAACTTCAAATCTTGTTCAAAACCATTCAATATTTTCTTGAACATGGACCTAATGTAATATATGGCCATTAGTATGTTTGCCTTATATTCCTATGGCACTATAACAAATCTCTGTCATTCATATACATAAAGTTAAGTTTATGTATAACTTAAGGTAAAAAATAACTTTCAATTTACTTTTATTTAAAAGTAAAAATTTATCTTCACTGTCAAGCTTTCACTTTTTAATTATTTTGAATTGCTTAATTTAATTATGTTTTAGACTAATTAAAACTTTTTCCTATGATCTTCTGTGTTCTCAGAAAAAAAATCGCATGAGGAGAGTGAATGATTTTTTTTTAATCTTCCTAATTGAGGCTTGCTTGGCTTAGCTTTATCTCCTAATATGACTACAACATGCTTATATTAAGTTAAATAACTCCTGCAAAGTTATTTAGGACTGGTGTAGAAAGTTTTTCTGTATATGTGATGCTTTTATTGCTTAATGAATAAAGAAGCTGCTTTCACCCAGTGGCTTAACAGAATATATAGCCAGGCTGAAGGAGAAATATAGAGAGAGTAGGTGGAGTCAAAGGATCCCATGTAGCCGCCAGAGGGCAAAGGTGCAAGATGCCACTTGGAACCTTGCCAGTAGGCCCTGACCCAAATGGTAAAATATAAAATAATGGAAATGGGTTAGTTCTAGTTGTAAGAGCTAGCTAGCATTAGCCTTAAGCTATCGGCCTAACAGTATTGCAAATAATATAGTTTCTGAGTGATTATTTTGAGTCTCGTCAGCCGGGAATGAACAAGTGACCTCCATACTACATATTGGTGCTCCAACATGTGCTAGCTAAACCCATATGAAGCCTGAGAGGGCTTGTAAAGGAATTCTAGACACTAAAATATAAAGTTTAGCCTAATTTTTTTTTCAGATGGGCTCTGCTTGCTGCGGCATGCTGCAGCTCAGAAAGACTATGCAGTTTCAAAACGTTGGTATCCTGGCTCCCCAGCACAACAGACACAAAGCAGTCTTAGTCTTAGTAACTAAGCACTTGACATTTTAAGAAGCGCTTTGTACAGAAAAAGATTTCAGATACACAATAGGACAGATTCAAACATAAAAGACCTCTAAACAAGACACAGTGTGTTTAAAAAATGAACATAGGCTTGGGAAAGAGAAGGAAAAGAGTACAGAGAGTAATAAAAAGAAGTAAACGGTTTTTTAAAAAATAAAACAAAGTCTTTAAAAAGGCAGAGTAAACTTGTAGAAAAAGTAATAGAGAAAGAAAAGTAAGCCACATAAAGATGGAATATACACAAAGAGTCTAGATTATATATATATATATATATTATTGTTTCGTCTTTGTATTTTTTTGATTGTAAAGGAGCTAAGTGCAGAAATCCTATTCATTATGGGCTGCTAAGCTAAACCACATATATACTTTAAAGTTAACTTGACTTCAGTATTTGGGTCTAAGCATATGTTGCTTGGAAAAGAGGTTCTTCTTTTGTCTCCACAGAGGACAACAACCTGTGGAATCCTTCCAGACTAATGTGGTTTGATGGACCAAGACCCTCTGAAAGGTCATTGTGAATACCCACAAAAATTACTTCACCCAATAAACAGCAAGAAGTAGTTTGGAGAGAAATAATCCCAAATTCCCAAATATTGTTTACAAATGTTTGTTTACATTTAAAGGGGGGATACGCTATAGAGAGATGAATAGTTTGTATTGATATGGATTTTGGTTTGTTGATACAAATTTAAGGTCAATTTTGTTATATGTATGTTTCTGATCTTGATTAAGGTATTGTGTGTGCAGCTCATTTAAAAATGTATATTTAAGAAGTATAGGTTAATAGGCAGTCATCTATAATAGTCAAACTTTTAGTCATGCTAGTTAAGTTTTACAGATATATAGAAATGTATTTTAGTTAGATGATATTCAAAACTTACAAAGACTTGTGGAATATGTCATTTAGATTGTTTTAAGAAGTTAGGATGTTTCATGACAGTGAGACACAACTGCTCCTGGCAGAACCTATTACTTCAAGAGGAAGATGGGCATCGAAGAAGCTCCTCATGGAGTTTCTTAGCCATTTGGGCAAGAAACTGTTCTTGCCTGTGCTGCTTGATGTTATACTGTATGAACTGGATAAGCCAGAACCCACAGAGAAATGTGGTATAGGAGGTCCTTCTGTCTATGTGTTGCTTTCATTTGTTGAATAAAGAAATTGCCTTGGCCTTTTCATACAGAAGAAATTCAGACAGAACTGAATGCTGGGAAGAAGGACAGACAGGCAGACGCCATGAATCTCCTGCCTGAGAGGGACATAGGTTAGAATCTTTCCCGGTAAGCCACAACCTCGTGATGTTACACAGATTGGTAAAAATGTGAGAGTTAGCCAATAAGAGGCTAGAAATAATGGGCCAGGCAGTGATTTAATTAATACATTTTCTGTGTGATTATTTCAGGTGTAAGCTAGCTGGGCGGCAGGCCTTCTCTCCCTCAACAATAATGACTGCTAAACTTGCCTAAAGGTGAGACAGTCATTCAGGGTTCCTGCTTCATGAAAGAACAAAACGAGTCTTCCAGACATTCTGCAGGACACAGAAGAAAGTGACTCACATACTACCAATATAGGTGGAACTGTCTTTGAAATTTTATGCTTCATGAAAAAGTCTGCTGAATACTATGGACTGGTAGGCTGAAGATGGATGCTCCAGTGATACAGATGCCCTTTGGGTGACTGTCCAAGCAGCAAGATGTCTCTGTCAATTCTAGAGTTTTGGAAGTTGCTTACAATGCACTTCCTGTTTACTTAAGTAATATTATCGCCTTCTGGAGTCTTTGATGGATTTGATGAATAGATAGTTATAGTTTCCTTAGTTATGATAAAAGATAAAGTAGATATAAATGTTGTAACTGTAATTCTTGTTTGATACCTATTTTGTTATATGTAATTTTGCTATGTTAAATTTAAAACCTTTCATCTTATTTAAACAGAAAATGGGAAATATTGTGAGAAGTCCTTCTGTATATGTGTTGCTTTTATTGGTTAATGAATAAAGAAGCTACTTTTAGTCAATGACTTAACAGAATATAGCCAGTCTGAAAGAAATATAGAGTAGGCAGGAGTAGGCAGAGTCAAGGGATGCTATGTAGCTGTTAAAGCGGAAAGATGCAAGATGCCAGTTGGAACTCTGCAGTAGGCCATGAGCTTCATGCTAAAATACAAAATAATTGAAGTATATTAATTCTAGTTGTAAGAGCTAGCTGACAATATGCTTAAGCTACTGGCCAAACAGTATTGCAAATATAGATTCAGAGTGATTATTTCAAATCTGGACAGCCGGGAATGAACAAGTGGCCTTCATACTACACAGGACTTTGCACATGCTCACCCATCCTGCTGCCACTGAGCTACCTTTTATGTTTTATCAGTCATCTTACCTTGATACACAATATGAAATCCCTGTTTGTTCTGTGAATAGTCACTGTGAAAATACAAGCTGGTTTCATGAGTCGTGCTAAACAGGGAAGATGGTATTTGAGGACCACTGAGTCGGCCAATGACAGTACTAGCTTCTGAGGATCCACTCCGTACTTCCAAGTAATCATGTATGGTTTCTGTAGAAAAATTTACAAACTGGAGATGTACACCTAAGGAAGGAAGAGCAAACACAATGCTACTTGGAATTATTGCACACATGTATAAACAGGCACAGGCACACAAATTTGCATCCATGTACTTAGATATGTTTCCATTTATTTCAGAAGGTATATTCAAAGATCTGTACATGGTGACACATGCTTGTAACACATGGGGGGGTCAGCAGGAGTAGGAGTACAAGGCTCCCTAGGCTGTATAGCGAGTACAATGCCAGCTGAGGCTACATGAGACAGCCACAAAGATAAACAACAGATTGGAACTCTGTTTTGCTGTAAACCCCAATGTCTTAGCTTTGCCAAAATTCTTCAGTGAGTATATGCTCATCCTAGGCTTCTCAGACTTAATAAACACTAAGTTTAAATGTTGGATACGCAATAGTACTTTATAAATGTAAATTCTGACTAACTTGCAAAGATAATATGATAAATTCAGTAATTTCCAGAAACAAAAGCTTTATCTTTATACTACTTGCTTATAATATTAGGAAGCAATTAACAAAAATAATGTCACAAGAACTTTATGTTAGCTTTATCCTCAATGCATGTTCCCAACTCAGACTATTTGCACAAACACACTCAGCATATTTATATAGCCACCCTCACTCTGGAAACAATACAAACGAAATAACATCTATACTTCAAAAGGTTATCTGTATTTTTATAGACATCGTAGTGTTATTCACAAAAATCAAGAAGTGTAATCAATCTATTTATTTAGTGGAATATGAATTGCTAAGGTAAATGTACTGTATATACACACAGACAAATACTGTTTGTGAAAAATAGAGGAATTCATGTCACTTTAGCAACACAGACCCCAGATGATTTTGGAGCATGGGAAGACACAGGGCATATGATCTAATTAAGAATTATGGATGGGTGAATTTACATCAGCAGAGAGTGTGCTCCCTAAAAGTCAGGGGAAGAGAAGAGATTGTGATATGCTATAGTAAAATATGCTAATGTCAGTCAAAAAAAATTGGAAAAGTTCATTTTTAACACAGTGACTGAGTGCCATAATATGATATTATTTCTTAAAAGTGCTAAGAAATTAAAATTGCAACTGCTACTGCTCTCAAAATAACAAATAAACAAAGCCTTACAATTAATGACATAACACCCCTCAACTTGATTATCCTTCCCATTCCACATTGTACTCATAACTGAAACAAAATGTTTCATATATGTATTTGTGTATCAATTAAAACATAAGAGACAAAAGAGCACCCATGTATATTTATGTATTCTAATAATTCAAGTAAAATATATTTTGCCAAATCAAAAATTACTAAAATTATATTCCCCAATAAACATAATTTAATATTTTATTATTGTGAATATTTCACATGCTCTTATTGAACATATAATACATTAAGGATGCATTAATAAATAACGAAACTTCTTTCATATTCTTATATATACCAAAGCCGATGGGCAGCTTTATTGTCCATGTGCAATCTAAGCTGCTCGGATAGTTTCCAGGAAAACCAGGACTGAGGATCACACCACTGAAATCTGACATGGCGCCACCACACTGAGCTGCAAGAGAACAGAATTCTCATGCAACACAGCATTACAGGATCTATTTCTATTCGAAAAAAGGAATTGAATTTATTTTAAGTCTTCAAAATGTTTCCAAGATAATCCCATTTGATAAAATTAAACATAGTCCCAATTCTAGCAAACGCTAGTTAATTGTTAAATTCCAGAACAGTACAAAAGGCATAATTACTCAGGAAAAACAAAGGGCAGCTTAAGTCAATGGTTGTTCAGCAGGTAACAGTTCGCATGCAATGAATTCACAAGAAAAAGGACATGTTCCTTCTAGTGGTGGAAAGCGAGCAGAAAGCTTATTTTTCTTTCTTAAGTACATCGACTGCTGTTTTGAGTCTTTCTAAAGATGAAGTAATTTATACTAAAAGAAAGCCAACAGTTATAGTTGTCAGAACCACATTAAACCTTGTTTTTCCTGTTTGTAAGAAAGCTCAATGAAGAACATTAAGAAAACCATTGGCTTCATTTTATCCTAAAAGAATCAAGACAAATGAACAAAGAAATATAAACAACAGTGAAAGACACATATATTTGAAAATTTAGTCAGGTGTGACAAATAAGCTTATGCTGTGTTGTATCACTATTGATAATCTAATGGAATATTACTAAATTGTATGTTGCTAGTTTAATTTTTTACATACTGTAGATACAATTATTTATTGTATATTAAAGAATATTTTCATTTTAGAAGCCATTCCTACTGTCAATGAACAGACTCATTAGTGGACATATAAATACAAGAGTGTCATTTGTTGTATAAGAAATCAAATTTAATGGTTATTACCTAAATACTTATAATTTCTATTTAAGATTTTTCAACCAGTTCATATTCAAATTTGTATTGTATTTCAGAAATAACTATGTGTTATATTTAGTAACTAGTCTGACATGTATACTCCAACATATATAGTATCTTTCTCTTTCAATCTCTATACATATGTATGTATATCTTGGGAGAGGGCTGAAAGGGAGGGGAGAGACAGGGAGGGGAGAGACAGGGAGGAGAGAAGAGCAAAATATATAGCTCAATAAAAATCAATAAAAATATTTTGCATTGAACTGACATTTGAATACACTAATGTTGTATATTAAAGTCTGATAAGTATCCCATGTGATTACATATAATTTCAGCATATGCACTGAAGTTTACACTTTGTACTTTAATTTTATTTAAAGTATTATCACTATAAAAAAACTGTTTAGTTCAGTTCTTTATTTTACTTTTCTTGATAGCTAGCAATAGGATATTCACTTATTATTTTGAGGTGTTTAATATTTTTATGTCATATTAAGAAAATGACAAAGGAAGAAAAACAATTTATTCTATGAATATCTATATTTATTCACCCAATGATATGTAATTAAGTTTAAATGTTATAAAATTTTAAAATTAGAAAAGAAAACAATATATATCAAAGTAACTTTTCCTTAAAAGACAGAATAATCAAAATAAATTAGAACATGGGTTATAAAGTGAATCTCTTAAACTTGAGAAAACCTAAAATTTCTGTAGTCTTTTCATTTACCTAAACAAATGGGGATTGGGTAATTCCATCTTCTTACAGGTCCAGGCATACATGTGATATGAGAATGACCCTACAAAAATGAGACAATGCAGTTCAGTACACACTTATCAAAGACTGAATGAGATGTGGCATACCAAATGATTAATGCAATGTCTACATGGAGAAACATGGAGATACTGTCATTTTACATCTGTGAGCTTTAGAATTGCTTGAGAAAGGTAATTTTACATACCCAGGATAAAATTCGAATTAAAAAGCTCTAAAGTCTTGATAGAAAGAACAGTATGTCATGTAAGAACAGAATTGTGGTATTCATATTCTTCTATCAAAGGATGGTCTACTGTCAACAAGCTAGCTGAAACAACTGAGTGAATATTAATTTGCAGCACATTGGTCAAATATGAATGATGAGACACAGAAAAAAACTGTTATATTTATTTTATAAAATCATATTAAAACTTTAAATATAAAATCATATTTTTTTAAAAATGTAAAATTCTTAAAACACTTTCAGTACTTGAGAGATTAAGAAATATTAATGCAATTTTTAAATTCAATAAATATAATTAAATATTTATTCTCTAAAAATTCAATTGTTTAGAATGTGAAATTTATTATTTTCTTTAATTTTTAAATATTAATTTTGACAAAATTTATGGAGATTATCAGTAGACCATCTACATGAGTTCTGAAAAAAGGAATATTCATAAAATAATTATCAGTAAATACATGATAACTGTAGTTCTTTGGGAAGGAAATTTTTAGTGGATTTTCAGAATTTCATGGATTATTTGCAAATTCTAACCATTCAGATGCCAAAATTCAGGATATATTTATAAAGTGAATTAAATATTTAATCTACTTTACCAACTCATATTTTTTATTCAATCCAACAAAAATAACCTACTTCATTCCAGAAATTTCTACGAATTTACATACGAATTGAACACTGTTTGTTTAAAAACAATCAAAGTAGCTATAAATCGAGATTATGTCAAAACCTTTGGATTAGCAATCACTGATTCATTGAAATATTCAAAAGTCAGCAGGATGATGTAATCTTGGTAAGACATGGGTTTTGTAACTGACTTACCTGAAGGGAGTAGCCTTGATCACATTGGAAGGACACCACATCACCAACCATATATCTGTCTCCAACTTTGATTCCACTGCTTGGGGTTTGTGGCTCAGGACAAGAATCCAAACCAATTGCTATGATTATTTAATGAGATAATATAAATAAATTTCAAGTGATTACTATTTCAATTATGCATATTAAGTGACCTAAATTGTATACAGATACAATTTATTCTTATTATATTTTACTACTCAAAACTATTTTAACTTTAAATATTCTTTGATCATATGCTTCTCCTCTCCCAAGTCCTTCCAGATGTTCTCCCCCAATTTTTCCTGTTTCCAAAAATAAACAAACACCCGCAACACAAATCTCACAAAATCAAGAAAATAAAATAAAACTGCAAAAAAAAACCCCAAAACAACAAACTCTAACCAAATAAAGGCTACAAAAAAAAAAAAAAACAACAAACTTGGACTCCATTATATGTTGTTCATCTACTCCTGAAAATGAGAATTGTCCTAGTGTGGTTAATATATTAGTGTTATTCTATTTGAGGAAGCTGATTTTCCCTCTCACAACTGGAAAAACTAACAGGTAAGGGAGAGGGTGAAGTAGTAAAAAGCATTTAAGGCAAGCCTGGCCTGCATACCTACATAGCAAGTTCCAGGATAGCCAAGGATACACAGACAAACCCTGTTTTTCATATATATATGAAAATAATATATATGTGAAATATATATAAAATAAATATGTATATATGAAATATATATAGTACCCAATGCTACTTGAACATCAAAAGACCAGAATCCCTACTATGAGATAGTATCTTCAATAAATAATAAAGAAACTATGAAATTTGAAAAATATGGTCACAGCAATAAAACATTCAAAGGGACAAAACCAGTTGACATGCCAAAGTGGATTGGGAAAATCATCCATGTCCCTCCCTTACATAAAGAACTGTAGGCAGTTAAAGGCTGCTGAAAGAGATTGAATTCAACTTTCCTAGGAATGAACACCATGATAGGTTATCCAATCATGAGTCATCAGCCTGAAACTATGAGAAACACCAAATGGACTAGATGGCTATATTTAAACATGCATTAGTATTTACTCATATGTGTAAATAGCAATAAATAAAGATGATGTCATGAATTTGTGAGGGAGTTGGGGATACACAGGCCTTGGAAGTGGAAGATGGAAGAGTAGAATAGAAGTAAGTAAAGTATGCACAGATGAAATTCTGAAAAAAATAGAGCTATTTTCATGCATATTCATTAAAATACATTGTTGTTATTTGCCCTTTATTTCTTTTGCCTACTCCTTTCCATACTACTAGACTCTACCTCCCACCAAAGTCCTTCTCTTGTGCTTCCATGACACATATTGGGGAAGGCTTTCTTGTTTCTGCCTGCCCACACAATTCTTCAGAATTATTAAATTACAAAGAAGAAAGCCATGTGTCTCATTGAGATCGCAAATCACTAAAAAAAAAAAAAAACAAGTTTTTTTTCTCAGAATTAAATTATGGCATAATTCCAATAGTTTCGTTATATTTACTTATAATTTACTTTTAAATATAAAAGTATAAAAACATAAAATTATGGAAAGGCTAATCCTGAAGTTAGTTTTCTAAAAATTTTATAATTTATTTTAATTTTTCACAAATACTTTTCAAAAATGTAAGATAGTAATACAGTTTTATCTAAAGCATTTTTAGTGCTTATTTCTTCATCGCTCACACTGGAGAACTAATCCAATGCATAATTTAAATGGGTTAGAAGAATAGTCACCAAATATACACACATATATTACACAACTATTTTAATAATAAAATTAAAAAGCAAAGAATAATGACACCTCATCTCTGGTCACCATGTTTCTTGATGGTAGATAGGCTTATCGTGTCTACATCCACATTTCTAATGATGAGTGCAATTGTCTAATATTTATCTCTATTGGTTGACTGAAGCTCTAAGGGGAGATTAGTATATTTGAGCATCCATTCAGGAGCAATGCTATGCATGCAAAGAGAGTGTAAGAATGGGGAAGGGATGGGGGCTGGAAAGATGGCTCAGTGGTTAAGAGCACTGGGTGCTCTTCCAGAGGTCCTGAGTTTGATTCCCAGCAACCATATGGTGGCTCACAACCATCTATAATGAGATCTGGCTCCCTCTTCTGGCATGCGGGCATACATGGAGGCAGAATGTTGTATATATAATAAATAATTTTTTTAAAAAAATCAAAAAAAAGAATGGGGAAGGGACTGTCCTTATCTTGATTATTTCTCAAAAAACTTAAATATCTAATTTTTACAATGGAAGACATTTTATTTACTACCACAGAAGTCAGTTCAGAATGCATTGTGCTTCATCAAGGTTATAAAATGATCAAGAGAGTTGAAATGATGGCACCAAAGAGCAGTACTAAGACCAAAATTTGACCATGTATGAGAGACAGTCCTGAATCTGATAACAGGAGTGTTTAGCCAGAATACCAATGCCCAATGCCATAATTATAAAAGTTCCATAGTTTTTGACCTTTGAGCAATCTTGTGTTTATTGTATATATCTAGAATTGCCAAGTTGCCATCCGAATGTGACATACTTAAAAATCTGATGGGTTTAACATTTCGTTCCTCTATTAGTATTTTTAGATCCAAAAAGATAGAAGTCTTGTGTTTTCTTTAAGCTGATTTAATACCCATTAACAAGATTTACACATTAAAATTATCTTGTTTATAGCCTTTTTCATTCATTAATAAATCAGTAAGTGGATTTTGATTTAAACATATGTAACTTTTCAGCATGATTGAACATCTCTTTGGTACTTCCTTAGTAATTTTTGAAGTAAATTAATTACTCTTCAGATTTTAGGATGTCATTCTTTCTATGAGCATCAAATACTGTGAAACTTCACTTTTTCTTTTATTTTCTATGAAGCACCCATTTGTAGGTCATATATTATGAAATATATCAATACGCAGCCACAGCCCATTTTCTTCTCTGGGGGTAGGATGAGTAAGCTATCTGATCGCAAAACAGCAGAACGCTGAGACCCGCGTTGGAAAACAAAGCACTGCGAAATATTTAGGAATCTGACAAAGTGTTAGCAAAAGTATGTTAACATTAAAAATGGATAAAAACTCTATCTATTAAATCATGGCAGTTTTAATTTAACCATTCTTATATAAATATGTTCACAGAAAAAAAAATGACCAAAGAGATTATATCAAATCAGGGAATCTGATTCATAGATATCAAAATCCTCATGTTTGAATTAGTTTGTAATGTAAATTTTAATTTAAAAAATACATGTGATTTTTAAATAATCTACTATATTGACGTATCATGTTTAAATGCCTTATCTACTGCATGAAATAAATAATAAAGTCAAGAGCTTAATTAAATTCTTTTTAAATGTTTAATATAAAAATAAAAAATACATGAATCATTTTATGTTTCTGTATTTTCAGATTATCTATAGCAATATGAACTATTTTTACATATAATAAAATAAATAATACAAGAATTAATACTTTTAGAGGGGGTTAGGGTTAAAGTTCATCTTCTCTTATATTATAAAAGTATTGAAAACATATTAAATTGCACAAAATAGTGCTTTTGAACTTGATTCAGAGAAGACAGTTACATAGACTAATCAGAGAATCAGATAAGTCAGGAACACCAGTGGTCAATTTTTTAAATATTCAGTAAAATAATTTATAATATCTGGTAGTCCTTTTAAGATTATTTCCATATTTATTTATTCAAATGAAATTCTGGTTGCTTAAATATTCACTCAAAATATTTCCATGAAGAATTGCACTTCATTTAGTGAGATGATAAAGTCAAGATGGTATTTATAGGAATGCCGAAGGAAAAAAGAATTTTTGTCAAGACTAGAAGTTGCCCTTCCAGTTAATCAAGGTTAAACTTCTGCTTAAAGGTGGCAGTAAAATAATTGAGATCTTTTAAGCTTCCTGAATGGAATTCTGTGTCTTTGGCTTTAACAACCCTCTTCGGATAAATCTTGTTTTAATGGAATTGGATCAATTAGCCTTCTGTTTTAATAAAAAAAAAAACCAATAAATGGATTCAAGGTCAAATCCATATTTTTTAAAAAATTCACAATTATTTCTACTGCAAGTCATTAGTAATGGTTACCAAGGCTATACAAGCTAAACTCTCATTTTGTCAAATTGTCAGGATTTATATATACAGTATACAATCAATCTCTCGCCAAATAAATGTCTGGTGGGAGAGTATGGCTTGATTTTTTAAAAAATAGTAGGTTGGAGAAGTATAGTGTAAAATAGCAAGTAAATTTAGATCTTTTCTTCAGGAATCATTTTAGAGTAATATATCCAAAGACTGCTGAAAGAAATATATATATATATATAGGCAATAGAGGTCAGAATGTTGATTTGAATTTTTGATAACCTTATTAAGTAGTTTTCCTCTTGTTATGAGAGTATATTTCTTTGCAAATGAATGTATTTCATGTGGCACATTAGGACTATGCAAACAAAAAATTAAGAAAAAATTATGTTAAGCAAAGATCACGTGAAGTACAAGTGTTTAAAATCCTTGCACATTGTTTTATCTCAAAATGAAAGGTTTCCTCATATCCAGGCAGTAAAAAGGTAGCTTTCTTTATGGTAATTGAACCCAGGAACAGTAGTATTGAGTTGCAACTAATTTTTTTATAGAATGGAGTAAAACTGTAAAGTATCCCCGAAACGGAAACAGTCAACAAGATTAACTGGAAATAAATTTTAATCAAAAGACAAATAGAGAAGATAAAGTATGATTAATGTGTAAGGGTTTTATAGGTTAAGGAATAAAATGTGTTCATAAAGATTAATTATCCTTATTTCATGGGATACATTCAGTCATAGTAGCAATTAAAATTAGAATGACAAATTCTAGTAATATGATTTGGGTGTGGAATATTTCTACATTTAATACTTTATGGGATGTGAGTTACAACAACAAAATTAGTGTGAGTAAAAAGATAATTAATCCTAAAATCCCTGTTTTTCTCACACAATCAATTATGTAATTAGCTCAAGGGAAGAAAGCATTTTAGTGATTGTAAAAGTAAACTCATTAAGACCTAATGCATTAAGTCATAAGCAAACTGCTTAGGGACAGAGAGCAATAAAATGATAGTGCTGAAACAACGCGTCCATTATAAGACAGAGTCAAATAGATAAATTTAGAATATGGGGTAGTATTTTTGTAATTTTAGGTATTCAGTCTAGCCCTACACTTACTAAAAAGGGTAGAGAGACACCTGTGGAGTATCATGCTTTCCCAGTATTTCAGAACAACGTTTTTTATTGGTGAGTAGTAGAGAAAATTGTATTTATTACATGAGTTCTACCTGTGTCTGCCTAGAAGACTGTGTTCTTGGATCTTGGAAGACATCTAAAGACCCACAAAGGACTTACAGGCTTTCTTTCATTGGAGTATATGGCTCCTACTTATAAAATATGTGTGTTACACATTAAAAACAGAAATATGATCTCTAAATTATAGATACTACAAAGATCACCAAAGAATTTTGTATTAGCAAATTTTAAGGTTTTCAGTATAGAAGTTAAACTGCGTGGTTAGGTTTTTCATAGATATTTTTGATGCTTGTGTGAATAGAATTGCTTTTTTATCCTTTTCACATGTTTGTTGTTGATACATAGAAGAGCTTCTAATATTTGGAAGTTGAATTTGTTATCCTTCCACTTTGCTAAACATGTTCATTGTTTCTAGTTTCCCAGTAGAATTTCAAGAATCTCATATAGATAAGAGATTAGATAGATAGATGTTAGATAGATAGATAGATAGATAGATAGATAGATAGATAGATAGATAGATAGATAGATAGATAATAGGTAGGTAGATAGTTGATAGATAGGATCTCTGTAAATTCTCAACCAACTTGGCCTACACAGTAAGTTTGATAATAGCCAGAGCTACACAGTAATACCCTGTATCAAAAACAAAACAAACACCCACCAATTTTTTCTCCATTTAAGATCATGTTGGGTATGAATCTGTCATATATAGTCCTTATTAAATATATGCCTTGAGAAGTTTAAAGAAATGATGTATGTTTATTAAGATCATGTAAACATTTTTTAATACAAGCTAGAAATACACATGTTTTCTAAAAATCTAAGTAATTTATTTATTTTTTTTAAATTATTTATCTATGTATACAACATTCTGCCTCCATGTATGCCTGCATGCCAGAAGAGGGCAACAGATCTCATCACAGATGGTTGTGAGCCACCATGTGGTTGCTGGGAATTGAGCTCAGGACCTCTGGAAGAGCAGCCAGTGCTCTTAACCACTGAGCCATCTCTCCAGCCCCCAAATCTAAGTAATTTAACAACTAAAAACTGAAAATTCTCAAATGGAAAAGACCCCAAATAATTGATGTATTTATTGACAACTCATCAATTAGATATATTTTCTCTTGCATCAAATGTGGTTATCAATCAAAGATGAATAATTATAACCATGACACCATTTCTTTTAAACAAAACAAACAAGCAGTATAACAACAGAAAGCAAGAACTGTAAATTCAATAAATGATTCCTATCATCCATTATTGTAGAAAACAGAAAGAAAAAAAGGATGGAAGAAAAAGAAGGACTACCAATGCCTGTGTTTGACCTAGAAGAATGTAGTCCATCCACATTTATCTCTGTGAAAGCTGAACAACAGCCCCTATACAAAGAGGAATGTAGTTTATGCTAACACAAGGTAGCCGATGCCATAATACCAAAATACAAATCAATGTTCACAAAGTGGAAATCAAAAAAAATATATATATAACTTTAGAACTGGCTATCGGCCCCCTCACAATGTTGCCTTGAGAGCAGAGTTTCTGTCATGAAGGGGCAATCTCCATCAAACTCCTTCTATATTCTATGCATTGCTCAGTTTCTAAATTGAGAGAATCTTTCAGAAATGCAAAACAGTTTACTCCCCAAGAAGCCCTTCGGTAGGCTTTCTCTGTCTCTGTGAGGAAGTATTTGCTAAAGGCTTAAGGTTTTAATTGAATTTTATAGCATATAAAGTACTATTTAGGGTCTGGAGAGTTGGCTCAGCAGTTTTGACCCCTGACACTCTTCCAGAGAATCTGTATCCAATTCTGAGCACCTACATAGTGGCACACAACCATCTGTTAAGATTTGATACCCTCTGCCTGGACTGGCCTTGCCCTGTAGTCAGACTGATGATTATCTTAAATAATCATAGAACCTTCATTCAACAATAGATGGAAACAGAGGCAGAGACTCACATCAGAGCACTGGACTGAGCTTCTAAGGTCCAGTTGATGAGTGGAAGGAGTGAGAATATGAGCAAGGAGGTCAAGACCATGAAAGGTTCACCCGCTGATACAGTTTGCCTGAGCTAATGGGATCAAACTAGTCCCTCAGAATGTGGTTGACAGTTGGGGCAGACTGAGGGGCTACTGACAGTGGCACTGGGTTTTGTCTCTACTGCATGTACTGGCTTTTTGGGATCCTATTCTCTTTGGATGTATACCTTGCTCAACCTAGGTGTAGTACGGAGGGCCTTGAACTTGCCACAGGGCAGGGTGCTTTGTCCTCTCTTAGGATTGGAGGGGGAAGGGCGGGAAGGTATGTGGAGGGAGTAGGAGGATGGGAGGGAGTGTGTATTTGGATTGATATTTTTAAAGTAATAAAATAATTTTAAAAAATTCTTATAATCAAACAAACAAAAAAGATCTGATGCCCTCTTCTGGCTTCACAACTCATAAGCAGATATACATGCAGATAAAACATCTGTATGCATAAAATAAAATTTAAAAATTACTATTTTACTTCCCACTGTTTGCGTCAACTTTCTAGCAATAAAAATTTTGGTGGCTTCTCAGTCTGCACTCATTGGCAGCCACATTTAGAGAGTCCAGCTTGATCACATGCTCATTCAGTCCCGGTCCAGCTGGATTTGGTGAGCTCCCATTAGTTCAGGCACACTGTCTCAGTGGGTGGACCAGCCCCTCACAATCCTAACTTCCTTGCTCATCTTCTCCCACCTTCTGCTCTTCGACTGGACCTTGGGAGCTCAATCCATTGCTCTGGTGTGAATGTGGGTCTCTGTCTCTATCTCCATCTCTTCTGCATGTATTATCTTTTTGGGAACCTCGTCGATTTGGATGCACACCTTCCTAGGCCGGATGGAGGGGGGAGGGCCCTTGGACTTCCCACAGGGCAGGGCACCATGCCCTCTTTTAAGGAAGCAGCGGGAGGGAGGAGCAGGAGCGGGGGAGCGGGAGGGGACTGAGAGAAGGGGAGGAAATGTAAATTTTTTTTGAATGGAAAAAAGTAAAAGAATATGGAAAAAAGTTTTGGTGGTTTTTGTACACACCAAATCTGAGTAAATAATTTACATAGACAATCTCATTTAATTTAAAACAATCTTGCAATTCAGAATACATCTTATAAGTGATGAGACTGGATATTTTAGGAAATCTAGAAGTTTCCATATCACAAGGCTCTCAAAGACAGAACCTCTAGGTTGACTAAAAAACTGTATTCAGGTACATTCCAGTAAATTCTTTTCAGGCCACATTATATCTACATCTATCTTTTTGTTGTTGATACTGTGCTGCTGACATGCTATGGTAGTTTTAATAGATATGGCCCCAATAGACTCATGTGTTTGAATCCTTGGTCTACAGGGAGTGGCATTATTAAGAGGTGTGGCCTTGTTGGAATATGTGTGGTTTTGTTGCAGGAAACTTGTCACTGTGGGGGCAGGCTTTGAGGTCTCATATGCTCAAGCTATGTTCCGTGTAGTAGAAAGTTCACTTCCTGTTGCCTGTGGATCAAGATGTAGAACTCTCAGCTCCTTCTGAAGCACCATGTTTGCCTACATATCACTATGTCCCACCGTGATGATAATGGACTAAATCTGTGAAATTGTAAGTCAGCCCCAATTAAATGTTTTCCTTTATAAAAGTTGCTGTGGTTATGGTGTCTCTTCAGAGCAATGAAAATCAAAATTACGATACATGTCTTTTATTGTTGTTGTTGCTCTAGTGAGCCCTTTAGAGAGCTCAATCACCAGGAATCATTATTATATGATTACTGCCTCTTCTGACACCACCTAAAGTGTCCAGGGCACTCTTATCCATTGGTGATGGTGACGATAACTCCAGTGGCTATGTAAAAATACATATGTTCACTTGGATCCCAAAGCAGTTGGAAATCTGACACAAGATATGTCATTGAGAGATTTTAAAGCACTTCAAGATTATTACAATACATGGTTATCTGAGAAATGTTGAATACCATAACCATATTAATAAGGCTTGAATTGTTTTGTAATGGTTTGTCAAAATGTTCTTTCTCATAATTAATGCCTCTTGCGTTACACACTAAGTATGTGCTCAGCTATGGTTATAACAGTTGATAAAGTGGTTGCTTTTAACTGTACATGCAAACTGTGAAAGAAGACCACAAAGACTGATTAAAGATTATTCATTTTAAAATAAGATATCCTGAGATACATTGTGATACCTTCTAAATAAAATTCCCAGGACCAAGGTTCCTCTTTAAAATTCACTTTTTAGACCTCCAGCTCCTGCTGAAGGGACTTCTTTGTCCCACACGACCCTGCCCCCCACCAAGTTCACCCTTTCCTCTGTGGGGGTCCTTGGCCCACCAGGAGTCCCTGTTACTGTGCTGAGGAGATCAATCCAGAGGGGTGAGTGTGTGCCCGCCAGGCCAGAAGGTCCCCTCAAGGGAGTGCAGGGCACCTCCAGCTCCTGCTGCAGGGACCTCTTTGTTCCACAAGACCCTGCATCCCCCAAGCCTGCTCTATTGTCTGTTCCAAGCAGGAACAGATCCTGCTCCTGCACTGAGGAAATCCAGAGGGCACTCCTTTCCATCTTCAGGGTCCTTAGATCCACCAACACAACCGGCTCCAGTGCCAAGGAGCTCTAAGAGAGGGCAGACCAATCAAACTCCCCAAGGACACAGTCAATCACAGCAAAGATAGGAACAAGACGCAAAGACTCTCCTTGTTGCATTTGAAGGAAGAGATGGGCAGGCACCAATGCAAGAATTCCTCCATCAACATGAAAAGCATCATGACAACACCAGAATCCAGTGATCACGCAACAAGAAGACTTTAACACCCTATTCCAGAAGAAGTAGAATAAATCAACTTTAAACGTAACATTATGAAAATAATAGAGGCCCTTAAACAGGATGTGAAAAACTCCTTTAAAGAAATCGAGAAGACAAACAAAAAGGTAGAAGAAATGAATAAAGCTTTCAAAGATACCCAAGAAAACCAAGAAAAAGCAATCAAACAGGTAATGGAAACAGTTGAAGAATTGAAAAATGAAATGGAGGTAATGAAGAAAACACAAACCGAGGGAAGGCCGGATATGGAAAACTTGGGTAAGCAGACAGGAACTACAGAGAAAAGTACAACCAACAGAATTCAAGAGATAGAAGAAAGAATCTCAGATGCTGAAGATACTATAGAGGAAATAAACTCATTGATTAAAGAAAACAACAAATCCAACAAATTCATAACACAAAACATCCAGGAAATCTGCGACACTATGTAAAGACCAAACCTAAGAATAATAAGGGTAGAAGGAGAATTACAGCTCAAAGGCCCAGAAAATATATCCAACAATATTATAGACGAAAATTTTCCCAACCTAAAGAAGGATATTCCTATGAAGGTACAAGGAGCATACAGAACACCAAATAGACTGGATCAAAAAAATCATCCCCTCGCCATATAATAATCAAAACACAAAACATACAGAATAAAGAAAGAATATTAAGAGCTGCAAAGGAAAAAGAACAAGTAACATATAAAGGGAAACCTATCAGAGTTACACCTGACTTCTCAATGGAAGCCATGAAAGCCAGAAGGTCTTGGATAGATGTGCTGCAGACACTAAGAGACCACGGATGCAAGCCCAGACTACTATACCCAGCAAAGCTTGCATTCACCATCGATAGAGAAAACAAGAAATTCCAGAACAAAAACAGATTTAAACAATACATAGCCACAAACCCAGCCTTACAGAAAGTACTAGAAGGAAAACCACACACCAAGAAGCCAACAACACCCATAATAGCACAGGCATCTGACAACCCTCCACCAGCCCAACTCAAAGAAGGGAATCACACAAACACATCCACCAAAAAAAAATAATCGGAGTTAACAACCACTGGTCATTAATATCACTTACTATCAATGGACTCAATTCACCTATAAAAAGGCACAGGTTAAGAGAATGGATACGAAAACAGGATCCAACATTCTTCTGTTTACAAGAAACACACCTCAACATCAAAGACAGACAGTTCCTCAGAGTAAAGGGTTGGGAAACGGTTTTCCAATCAAATGGACATAAGAAACAAGCAGGTGTGGCTATACTAATATCTAAAAAATTGATTTCAAACTAAAATCAATCAGAAGAGATGGAGATGGACACTTTATACTCATAACAGGAACAATTCACCAGGAGGATGTCTCAATCCTGAATATCTATACCCCTAATATAAATGCACCCACATATGTAAAAAAAAATTACTAGATCTCAAAGCACACATCAAACTCCACACTCTAATAGTAGGAGATTTCAACACTCCTCTCTCACCAATGGACCAGCATAAACTTAACAGAAATAAGAGAACTAACAGATGTAAAGAACCAAACGGACTTAACAGACATCTATAGAACATTCCACCCAAGCAGAAAAGAATATACCTTCTTCTCAGCATCTCATGGAGCCTTCTCGAAAATTGATCACATAATCGGTAACAAAGCAAACATTCACAGATACAAAAAAATTGTAGTAACCACCTGTGTAGTATCGGATAACCATGGAATAAAGTTAGAATTCAACAACAATTCTACCCCCAGAAAGCCTACAAACTCATGGAAACTGAACAGTCAACTTCCCCGGGGTCAAGGAAGAAATAAAGAAAGAAATTAAAGTGTTCCTTTAATTCAACGAAAATAAAGACACAACATACCCAAACCTATGGGACACTATGAAAGCAGTGCTGAGAGGAAAGTTCATAGCACTAAGTGCCCACATAAAAAAAAATGGAGAAAGCTTACATTAGAGACTTAACAGCACAGCTGAAAGCACTAGAAAAAAAACAAAGCAGACTCACCTAGGAGGAATAGAAGTCTGGAAATAATCAACTGAAATTGAGGGCTGAAATCAACAAAATAGAAACACAAAAAGACAATCCAAAGAATCAATGAAACAAAGAGCTGGTTCTTTAAGAAAATCAACAAGATTGACAAACTGCTATCCAACTAATCAAACAGCAGAGAGAGAACACGCAAATTAACAAGATCATAAATGAAAAGGGGGACATTATCGCAGACACAGAGGAAATTCAGAGAATCATTAGATCTTACTACAAAAGCCTGTATGCCACAAAATTGGAAAATGTAAAAGAAATGAACAGTTTTTTAGATAAGTACCAAATACCAAAATTAAATAAAGACCAGGTGAACAACTTAAATAGACCTATAAATCGTGAGGAAATAGAAGCTGTCATCAAAAACCTCCCTACCAAAAAAAAGCCCAGGACCAGATGGTTTTAATGGAGAATTCTACCAGAACTTCCAAGAAGAGCTAATACCTATACTCCTTAATGTGTTTCACAAAATAGAAACAGAAGAGTCATTGCCAAACTCCTTTTATGAAGCTACAATTACCCTGATACCAAAACCACACAAAGACTCAACCAAGAAAGAGAATTACAGACCAATCTCACTCATGAACATTGAAGCAAAAATTCTCAATAAAATACTGGCAAACAGAATCCAAGAACTCATCAAAAAATTTATCCATTATGATCAAGTAGGCTTCATCACAGACATGCAGGGCTGGTTGAACATATGAAAATCTATCAATTTAACCCATCATATTAATAAACTGAAAGAAAAAACCATATGATCATTTCATTAGATGCTGAAAAAGTGTTTGAGAAAATTCAGCACCCCTTTAAGATAAAGGTCTTGGAGAGATTAGGGATAAAAGGTTCATACCTAAATATAATAAAAGCAATATACAGCAAGCTGACAGCTAACATCAAATTAAATGGAGAGAAACTTGAAGCCTTTTCACTAAAATCAGGAACAAGACAAGGCTGTCCACTCTCTCCACACCTCTTCCATATAGTGCTTGAATATAATTGCAATAGCAATAAGACAACATAAGGAGTTCAAAAGGATTCAAATTGGAAAGGAAGAAGTCAAACTTTCATTATTTGCAGATGATATGATAATGTACATAAGTGACCCCAAAAACTCTACCAAAGAACTACTAGAGCTGATAAACACTTTCAGTAATGTGGCAGGATACAAGGTCAACCCCCCAAAATTGGTAGCCCTCCTATACATAAAGAATATAGAAGCAGAGAGGGAAATCACCTTTCATGATAGCCACATATAGCATAAGTATTTTGGGGTAACTCTAACCAAGGCAGTGAAAGATCTATTTGACAAGAACTTTAAGTCTTTGAAGCAAGAAATTGAAGAGGATACCAGAAAATGGAAGGATCTCCCATGCTCTTGGATTGGTAGGATCAAAATAGTAAAAATGGCAATCCTACCAAAAGCAATCTATAGATTCAATGCAATCCCCATCAAAATCCCAACAAAATTCTTCACAGACATTGAGAGAACAATAATCAACTTTATATGGAAAAACAAAAAACCCAGGATAGCCAAAACAATCCTATACAATAAAAGCACTTCCGGAGCCATTACCATCTCTGACTTCAAACTCTATTACAGAGCTACAGTAATGAAAACAGCTTGGTATTGGTATAAAACAGAGATGTTGACCAATAGAATAGAATCGAAGACCCAGATAATAACCCACAAACTACGAATACCTCATATTTAACAAAGAGGCTGAAATTATACAATGGAAGAAAGAAAGTATCTTTAACAAATGGTGCTGGCATAACTGGATGTCAACCTGTAGAAGAATGAAAATAGATCCATATCTATCACCATGAACAAAACTCAAGTCCAAATGGATTAAAGACCTCAATATAAATCTGACCACACTGAACCTGACAGAAGAGAAAGTGGGAAGTAGCCTGCAATACATGGGCACAGGAGACCACTTCCTATGTATAACCCCAGTGGCACAGACAATAAGAGCAACAACGAATAAATGGGACCTCCTGAAACTGAGAAGCTTCTGTAAAACAAAGGACACTGTCATTAAGACAAAAAGGCATCCTACTGAATGGGAGATCTTCACCAACCCCACATCAGACAAAGGTCTGATCTCCAATATATATAAAGCCCTCGAGAAACTAGACATTAAAATTCTAAATAACCCAATTTAAAAATGGGTAATGATCTGAACAGAAAATTCTCAACAGAAGAAGTTCAAATGGCCAAAAGATACTTAAGGTCATGTTGAACTTTCTTAGCGATCAGGGAAATGCAAAGCAAAACAACTTTGAGATACCATCTTACACCTGTCAGAATGGCTAAAATCAAAAACACCAATGACTGTCTATGCTGAAGAGTATGTGGAGTAAGGGGAACTCTCATCCATTGCTGGTGGGAATGCAAACTTGTGCAACCACTTTGGAAATCAGTGTGGCGGTTTCTCAGGAAATTAGGAATCAACCTACCTCAGGATCCAGCAAACTCTTGGGAATATACCCAAGAGAAGTCCAATCATACTACAAAACCATTTGTTCAACTATGTTCATAGCACCATTATTTGTAATAGCCAGAACCTGGAAACAACCTAGGTGCCCCTCAATGGAAGAATGGATAAAGAAAGTGTGGAATATATACACATTAGATATTACTCAGCAGTAAAAAAACAATGACATCTTGAATTTTGCATGCTAATGGATGGAAATAGAAAACACTATCCTTAGTGAGATAACTCAGACCCAAAAAGATGAATATGGATGTAGTCACTCATTAGTGGATTCTACCCTTAAACAAAGGATATTAAGCCTATAGTTCACAAGCCTAAAGAAGCGAAATAGCAAGGTGAACCCAAAGAAAAACATATATAGATCCTCCTGGAAATTGGAAGCAAACAAGATAGCCAGGCAAAATGTGGGAGCATGGGGATTGGATAGGGGTGGGTGTGGGATTGGGGGAAGGGGAGAGGGGGAAGGAGAAGGGAGAAGGGAAGGACTGGAGAGAGCTTGGAGGAGTGGTATGGTGGAGATGGAGGAAGGGCAGATATTGGAGCAGGGAAGAAGGTATCTACATTAAGGGAGCCATTTTAGGGTGGGCAAGAGACTTGGCTCTAGACGGGATCCCAGGTGTCCATGCGGATGTCCCCAGCTAGGTCCTTGGGCAGCAGAGGAGAGGGTGCGTGAACTGGCCTTGTCCCATAGTCACACTGATGAATATCTTGAATATCACCATAGAAATTTCGTCCGATGGATGGAGATAGAGACAGAGACCCAAAGCCACATCGGAGCAATGGACTGACCTCCCAAGATCCAGTTGAAGAGCAGAAGGAGGGAGATGAGCAAGGAAGTCAGGACCACAAGGGATTGGTCCACCCACTGAGACAGTGTTGCCTGATCTAATTGGAGCTCACCAAATCCAGTTGGACCGGGACTGAACGAGCATGTGATCAAACCAGACTCTCTAAATGTGGCTGCCAATGGGGATGGACTGAGAAGCCATCGATAATAGCACTGGGACCTGTCTCTTCTGAATGTATTGGCTTTTGGGGACCCTAGTTTACTTGGATGCACACCTTCCTAGGCGGGATGGAGGGGGGAGGGCCTTGGACTTCCCACAGGGCAGGGTACCCTGCCCTCTTTTAAGGATGGAGAGGGAGGGAGGAGGGCTAATGCGGGAGGGGAAGGGGAATGGGAGAAGGGGAGGAAGGGTCAATTTTTGAATGGAAAAATAAAAAATAAAAAATTAAAAAATTAAAAGAAAAAATAATAAAATTCACTTTTCATACTTGGAAAATAGGGTTAATAGATTTTCATTAACTTCCTTGTAAATGTGTTCGTGTTTGTCTTTGTGTCTGTCTGTCAGTCGGGAAGGAAATCAGCACCCCAATGAGAGTTTGTGATACATCACTGAGTAACACCTTCAGTATTAAAGTATTATTTTTCAGCTCTTGGCTGGTTTATATGATGTACCATCTCACTGTGCAGATAAGGTTGCCATAATGCCATGATTTTCTTGCTTCAGTGCTGAAAAAAGAGGCATGGATTACCACCTGAATTAATGATTTTTGCCAAAATTAAGTATAATGTCTATGAAATGTGGGGCACAGTGCTCAATATGTATCACCATTTGAAGTATGTCAAATATTGGAGGTAAAATGATGAAAGCAAAATTCATCATATTCTTCATTTCTCCATTACAATTATGACTATGTAGGTGGTAAATAGAGTACTGAAGAATCTAAGCCATTTTAGATGCTCACAATTGATTTTACTATGGTTTAAATGCATGATGGAATGTGGATGGAAACTGCCTCCAATGATATGAACAGATAAATCTAAGTGAATCAAAAATGTTTTGCTTATAAACTTTTAAAACAACCTTTGTTTCAACTATATATATATATATGAGAAATGAATTAAACACATACATAAAAACTTTTTTTAAAATACAATTTTACATAAATTGAATTTCTAGAAATACAATTTTTATTTTAAAAATTAAAAATTTAACTTTATTTATAAAGAAATTATTTTCCTACATCTAGTCTTTCTTCTGGCATGCTGATACATATTTGGGTGTGCGATGAAAACGCACAGCACAGTTCACCGCTACCCATAGTAATAAGCTCTCTTGATTAACTTACACACTCCGGTCTGCTCTCTGGCAGTTAAACGAGCAGCACACTGTGCTGCTCTCTGTTGGAAATAAAAATGTGCATCCATATCTTCCAAAAGTCATGGAACACTCATTAAGAGAGATAATTCCGGGATACTAATTAAAATCATTATCTAAACATTAATAATTGTAAAACATGGCAGTACCTGGAAAACAGGAGAAGTTTTTATTCTTTCCTCTAATGCTGTATCATTCCAGTTAAAGACCGTTACTAGAAACAGCTTAGTTGGCAAGACAATGCTTCCTCTTGACTTTTCCTCGCCTTCCACCCTTTTCTCCTCACACCTCTATTTTCTGTATTTTGCTCTGAGTGTTCAACACTCTCCTGACTTGTTAGCTTGACTTCTACCTCTATCAGCTCTAAGTCTCTTCAAATAGCATCATCTTTGTAGAACCGCCCCTGGCCGCACAGCAGCCCCTTCTCCAGCCTTCACATTATTGAGCCCTCCATTCTTCCTCCTATTCTCTTTGATGTAACACATTGCTTTCTGCAATTTTACATACATCACTTCTTTCTCGTAGACGTGATTATTATTATCCATGTACATCTGAACGGCTGTAACACACACGGGTCAAGAGCATATTGCATCTTTTATCCTCTCATGTTAAAAAGACACAGACTGAAATTTTGAGGATCTGCGAGTAAATAACTGCTGGCATTATAAAGATGTAAAGGGGGCTTGCACAGTGGATCAGTGTGCAAATGTTCCCAGTGCAAAGCCTGAGGACCCGCATTTGATCCTCAGGATGCACACAGTGAAAGGAGAGAGTGGACTGCCCCGATTTTTCCCTGACCCTCCACACATTCGCTGAAGAACTAGTACATCAAAATATACACAAACACAAATGACAATATTAATTAATTAATTTAATAAGACCATTAAATAAATGGAATGTTTCAAAAAAATGCCTAAAGGCAGTAATAACAAGATACAGAGCAAGAAATTCTGAGATTGACTGACTAAGTCAATGAGGTCAAGACTTTGAGTACTAAAAATTAAGAATCTTTTAGATAGAAAAAAAAAAGAGTCAGAGTTGGTGGATGTCACCAAGGGGGAAGGACTTATGTAAAGATGTGACAACAAAGCATAAAACCTAAAAAAAAATTAATGTTTCATGTAAGTGGAAGAATACTATAAAGGCCTATGAGAAAAGTGACAGTAAATTCTTTCTGGAGTGATGTGTTTGAGGATGCTGTCTTTATGTAGCAGAACATAAAAAAAGGAAAGTTTATTTCAGTGATTCCAAAACTGAATTAGCAAATATGTGCAGTGCAATACATAAGTTCTCCACATACAGAAAAATTAATAAAACTATCTCATTTGCACACATAAACATTACTCAATTATCTTCCTTAAATGTCCAACTGCATAGGGGTATGATGATAGGAAATGATCAAATAGCTAAAGCGATTGATAATAGGAAGTTATGGCAAAGAAGCACTGAGCAGGAAGAAGGGCCATCTTGTCTGCTATAATGAGGAGCATATTACCAGGGTCACATTCCAAAGGAAACTGTCCAGAACAAAGGAGGACGATGAGTGTAACCAACTTTGAAAAAGAAGCTTATCTTCAAGCATTTGCTGTTTCAAAGGAAAAAAGTAAAATGATTTTTTTTTCTGTGTAGTAGTTGTATTATCAATAATCTAGATTGTTACTTTTCCCCCTTGGCAAATCAGATGGTTTAACCTTGCTTTCTGAGAGGAATCTTAGCCAAAACTTTGAATCCCAAGACAGAACACCTGCCCTGCTTCCTGAAACCTCTACTATTTAAAATATTTCTTTAGGGAGGTAGTAAAAGTCTGCCTTCTTGGATAAAAAAAAAAAAGATGTTTTTTATAGAAAACCTCAGTGTTCTGCATCCGTTGCTAGTATTCATAGAGATATTATGAGATATTATGAGATTCTAATGTTCCCTTTGTGTTTCCTCTCTTATGCTACCCTGTGGAAAGAAAATTTATTTCAGTGATTCCAAAAGTGAATTAGCAAATATGTGTAGTGCAATACATAAGCTCTCCACATACAGAAAAATTAATAAAACTATCTCATTTGCACACATAAACATTACTCAATTATTTTCCTTAAATGTCCAATTGCATAATCAGCTTTTCTATGTATAGGTATCTAAATTCTGCTTTTTTTGAATAAGTAATTCATGAGTAGAAATGCAAATTATTAAAATCATTATGGAAAACATGATAGACATTCCTCAAAACGCTGAAACAACAGCCACCATTTGACCAAGCAGCTGATCTATATTATCTGCTGTACTAGCACTTTTGAAAGAAAGGAAAACCCCTGGAGGGGTAGGTATCTTTTCCCCACTGCAACACTACTCAGAGCAGCCAAGATACACAACCAACCTAGGTGTCAGAAAAAGAAAACATGACACCTATTGACAGTAGAACCTTGTTTATCCATTAAAAGTTACTTAAGTCCTGTAGTTTGTGGCAACACAAATACAACAGGAGACATTACGTTAAGTGCAACAAGGCAGACAAAATACAACAAATACACAAAAAGAATTGATCTCCTAGAAGAAGAAAATCTAATTATCTAAGGGGTAGTAAAAGTGTGGTGGGAAGTTGTAAAGGTGTGGATAATGATTACGGAAGTTAAAGGTGCAGGAATAACTGCTAATACTCCATAGTATGGTCAGTTGGGTACCAGTGGTTGACAATACTAAACTGTGCACTTCCAAATATGAAGTTCAAAAGCTTCTTAATATCCCCCAACAAATGAAAGATAAATGTTTAAAATTATGTATGCCAATGACCCTAATTGGATTCCTACACAGTATACACATATATTGATGTATTTCTATGTTCCCATAAGTATATTTAATGATTATGTGGCCACTTTTACATTGTTTTTAATCTATGCTCTCCTAAATCTCAGCCCTTAATGAACATTTTCTTCCTTCACCTCCTCCTGTTATTCTTCTTTTGCTAAAGCTTCTGTACTATTTGAATAATGTTTAAAATAAAAACAAACCCCAGGCAGGGAAGCCTTAATCAGTACAGTTGCCCAATGCATGAATATAGGAAAACCATGACATTTGTACACAGTCACATGACAAGGAAGAGGAATTCAGAGAAAGAGTGAAAAAACTCAGCAAACCAGACAAAGATATTGGGCTTTAGGCCAGCATCTGAAAGAAAGAAATACAATAGAAGCAAAGTGTGTGGGGGGATCTCTCCTTTAAGAGTCAGGACTAAAAAACATACTATCAACATAGTAAAACTTCACGGTGACTTTGTAATGATAGGCTAATTCAAAGTGTTTTTCAGTATGTATGGAAGTTAGCAACTTAGAAGTCTAGTAAATAATCTGCTTCAACAATGGGCAGGTTCATATACTACCATCAACTAGATATTTGTCTCTTAATAAAAACCATATTTTTGAATCCTGATAGAAATGTATGCATTCTTCCATAAACAAAATAAATTACGTGGAAAAAATGGCTATGCTTGGGTAGAGGGCACTGTTTGAAGTAATGTCCCCGAGCTCTCACTGAGTGGGCAGTCAAGCAGAGCACAACCCGTGGTGTTCAGCCCCCTATCCCATTGTCCTCCCCTTAAAATCCAAAGAAGAACTTAGTGATTTTACTCCTATAAAGCTATCATTAATATTTACATTGTCTTGTCTCACTTATCACCACACTGTTTGAATTCAACTCTGTGGTTTGCTATTACTACGTTGTTGACATTGTGGATGAGCAGACAGAAGTGAAACATGAAGACTATTCCACAGTCCTTGCTATTAATTCAAAGAAGTTTCGGCTTCTGCTGGCGCCGATGAACGACCTACAACTTAGAGTGTCGTTTTCCCCTTTACTTCTCTCCTTTCCTGCCCTCCACCTTACTTGCTCCCATTTGCATAATCGGTAGCTTTTGTTTCCTAATCTATTGCACCACATCCTTTCATTTCTATTTTAATTTAATCACTGACTGATTAAAAAGAAACATATGTGCCTGGAGTGTTTCTATGAGACAATACCACCACATGTACTGTTGATTCAGGAATTTATTTAGTTTATCCAAAAGAGTCATTATCTCCCAGAGAAGTTATGATTTGATAAAATTGTTATTTACTGTATTTATGGGGCTTTTTATTACAGTATTAGCATTAGCTGACATTTATAATTTTGTTTGTTGTTATCTAGAAAGATTTTTTGCTCCAGTTCAAAGTTAGTGTTAAACTAATGCTTTCATGTCGCTATGGGGATGATCAATAACACATTGCTTTAAATACTTGCTTATCATTTCCTCATTGGAGTTTGTAATTTCTGAAATAATAATAAACATTGTTCTTAATATTATGCTATTTTTCTAATGATTTGTATTGGGGATCAGCTAGAACCCAAAACATTCCACTGATAATATTTATTTTAGAATATATGAATTTAAATAAATCATTGCCTTTGAACAGCTTGTAGGTCAGCAGAAGAGTCAATAGTTTCATTATTTAAAGCAATGATATGTGAAAGACTTCTGCACAGTTTGTCCAGATGCCCATTCTCTACCAACAAGTTCTCTGTCTGTCTGTCTGTCTGTCTCTCACTCATCTTTGAGTCTGATACAGAAATTTGAAGTGGAAAACACTGTCATTCTATGATATTTCAGGCTATGGAAATAATCCTTAAAATAAAGTTTCCATTCAACGAGGAATGTGATGTACCTCATTTTCCTTCCTGGTCCCTGCCGCTGAAATCAGTGTCCTTCACAGAACACTAAATATCACTTTCTAAAGCATAGATCAGTAGTTAAAATGCTTAACTTACATCTATGATGACATGACTTTTTCTGTTAAAGATATTGGCTTTTAAAATCTAAATTATGACATTTTAAGTCATTATTCATTCATGTCTCTCAAGAATATTTAAACCTTTAAAGCTCTGAGAATACAAGGTGCACTCATCAGCACCTATACTTTAATTAAGATCTGGTTCAATGTTCCTTATTTATTAAAAATAATATTTTTCAACAATTATAAATATAATACAAGATAATCTAAGCAACCATTGAATACAAATGATATTAAAATATTTACTATGTATAAACAAATAATTTGGTTTGCATTCAATAACACATTGTAGAGGTGCAAATGTCATGCACAAAATGCTTATTAAAGTTTCTTCAAGCTACTTATGAATATGATAATTTAATGCTCTGCATTATGCATGACTACAAAAATGAATAGTTGCTTTGGACTAGATCCCCTGCAGGGCAGTAAGAGGTAGGTATGCCTAAGAAGCAACTTTAGTTAATATTGCTTCTTCCAGGACAGGCTCCAAAGCCACAGAGAAACCCTGTCTCAAAAAAACAAAAACAACAACAAAAATATCACTTCTTCAAACCTTCTGTGCCAGCTCTACTGAAATCAATGCATTTCTCCTAGCATGCCATATCCCAAAGCTGTATCTGAATCTGAAGTTCGTCCTACCGAAATATTTTCCCTGTCTCGTCTAACTGAAACTTCTGATTAAATTTTAAGACTTGGCACAAGTGTCACATCCTCTTTGAAATACTCTGTGAGCTGACTACCTCTTTGTGCTTTCTGCACATACATCCACCAGTATGTGAACACCAGTGTGCTGGTTCTTAACTTATCTTTCTCATCTACGAGGCTAATATTCCTTCAGGGGAGACTGGACCATATTTATCTTCCATTATCCTGTGTTGATCATTGTGTCTGTCATAGAAAATTTGTGCAAAATAAATTCAGGTTTAAGGAACAAGTCTTCTTTCCACATTTGTCATGGATTTTGGGAGTTCTGTTTGTTTCTTTTGTTTTGTGTTTTGAGACAGGGTTTCCCTGTGTAGTTTCAGAGCCTGTCCTGGAACTTGCTCTGTAGACCAGGCTAAACTGGAACTCACAGAGATCTGCCTGCCTCTGCTTCCCAAGGGCTGGGATTAAAGGCATGTGCCACCACTGCCTGGCTGCTGTGTACTTTTTGATAAAAGTACATATGCTGTTTCGGAGTTTCACAATAGCAGGATGATAACTGCAGTATTGATTAACAAATGTTAGGGCATAAACCTGTGTTGTCCCCCAAACACATCAACATGGGAAAGCTTAGACCCTGGTAGGACTTTATTGGAAGGAATGATACATTTCAGAGATATGAATCAAATGAAGATCTTATGTGTCAGGGGGCACAAATGCAAGGAGATTTTGGGATCACAGGCTCTTCCTCTTCTTATTTTCTCTGATCATGATGTAGAAAGTGTATGGTCTACCATATACTTCCTTTTATTGACAACTGGCACACTTAGTAGGGCCCCAAAGGCAACAAATCTGCCTAGTTGAGAACTGGAAACTTAACATGTGTGACAAAATAAACTTCTTCTCTCATTAATTTGATTATCTGTTGCTAATTAAGAAAGAGAGAGCGAAATGGAATAACTAGTCTTCACTAAGGAAATGTATGTCATTTCAACTTCTCTGCTTTACCACTAGGAATTTTGTTCTATCAGAAAATCTAGCATAAAACATGGTGTTTCAGTGCTGTTGAAATAATAATACATAGAAAGGTACTGTCAAGAATTAGGCCTGTATAAATGCTAAATGTATATTTATAATTTAGGCAGTCAGAGCTGCCTAAATTCTATCACAAACTTCAGCACCTATGTTGTCATTCTATTGTTGATATACTTCAACTTCATATAATTTATAGTTTCTACACTTAAGTACTGGATCTAATAAATCATTTATTTAATAAACACATTGATTTTGAGTACTTAGAAAATCTTAGGAATTGGACACATTACAGGACAAAATGATGTCTTAAATGGACATAGATTGTTTTGTCGTATGGCTAATTCTGTCTGCATGGAGTATACATTTTAGAGTAAAAGGAATTAATCCCCCATTATCCATATATTAACCTAATTACATGTATGATACATCTGATGTAGGATATGTACAACACCTCATATATGTTTGCACATAACAGACTTAAAGCCTTTTTATTTTGTTTGTCCTGCCTGGTATTTTGTTTGCCTATTTCTTTACAAGCTGTTCCCAAAATCAAAATATGAAGAAAAGTCACTTATTCTAAATTCAACTCAAATTATCTGTAATGTCATTAAAGTTTAAATGCAAAGTGTCTTCTATAGGCAAATTTCTTTGGATGCTTGCTGTTCAGGTGCTAGCATGGTTTGAGGAGGTTGTGGATCCTGTGGGAGATGGAGCAAAGATGGAGGAAATGTACCAGTGGGGTGTGCCTAGCAATTTATACCGGTTTCTGGCTCTGAACTAGCTCTCTCCTTGCTGTCTGTTGTCACAATAACAGCTTATGTTTCTACTGCCATGAAGCCCGCTGTGCTGCTCTCACCAGGAAGACTGACTCAAAAAGTAAAAAAGAAAGGGTCAAAATAGATTGTTACCCCTCAAGTAACTTTTGCTACATATTTTGAAATGGCAACAAGAAAAATAAGTAACTCAAAAGTGTCCCTTACTTCAGTTTACAAATTTGCTTTATAAAAGGGGAAGCATTTTAACCAAAGAAATTTTGTAAATGAAGTTAAGAAAACACAGTGAATAATTACATGAAAGTTTGAATAACTAGACAAAAAGAAAATTACTAGAAACATAAAACCTTTGAAAATGTAATAAAAAGAAATCTGGAAGCTCAACAAAATACTAACGGATAAATTTAACACTTTATTAAATTCAACACCATGACCAAATTAATTTTATTATATGGATGAAACTATAGTTTAATAAAATACACAAAACATTATAAAAGTGAAAAACAAAATAATGATCTTATCAATGTATGCAAAAATTGGCAATATTTTGTTCTGATTTAAATCTCAACAAAGTAGGTATACAAGTAATTTATAACAATCAAATAAAAGCTGTATGTAGAAGGCCTACTAGACATACGAAATAGTGAAAAATTGAAGGCAATGCCTTTAAGAGCAGGAAGAAGACACAGAAGTACATTCTTGTGACTTCTGATCAGCATATTAGAATTCTTAGCTAGAATAGTCAATGGTCAATAGCCCTCTGTATGCAACAGCACAAAGGACCCTGTGGAATTTATACAGTTAACTACACCAATCACAGAGGACACATATGGCTTCTTCCACCTACATCACACATCTAAAATAGGTATTTTTATAGAAACACTACAATGGTGATTGTTGGGACTAGTGAGAATCCTCAATGGGAATTATTAACCAGCCAGTGATGGAGAATCTTTGTCAGCCAATGATCTTTAAGGGGTGGGATCAGGTTAAGGCATGACTTTCTGGGTACCTGTGGGGAAAAAACACACAGCCAAGGGTCTCTCTCTCTCTCTCTCTCTCTCTCTCTCTCTCTCTCTCTCTCTGTGTGTGTGTATGTGTGTGTGTGGTTCCAGTGCTAGGTATACAGCTGAGCTTGGACTACTCATTCCTCTCTCTCTCTCTCTCTCTCTCTGTGTGTGTGTGTGTGTGTGTGTATGTGTGTGTGTGGTTCCAGTGCTAGGTATACAGCTGAGCTTGGACTACTCATTCCTGTTTTGTGAGTTTGCCCTTATAATAAAGAAAATTATAATTGGGCTATCTTTTTGCTAGCCTTGTTTTTTGTCTACCTGAAATAATTCAACAGTTGGCACCCAATGTGAGGCTCAAACCCACAACCCTGAGATTAAAAGTCTCAAGAACAATAGATAATTTAGTGAGAACTTATTCACACTAATAATAATAGTGGGTAATAGAGTAAATACTTATAAGCTATTATTTATGAACAATTTACATTGGTATAGCTTTTTGTATATTGATATAAGTTCAAATTATATTTATTATTTCTGTTTACAATATTTCTACACCTATGCAAAGTTATTTTGTTAGATTGTATGCATGCATGTTTCTACCTCTGTTTAAGACACTTTGTATATTGATAGTTTTTAGGATATATTTTCATATTGCATTATGTATTATTCCTACCTCTGATTGAGATAGTTATACATTGTTTACATTTTGAGGTCATTGTCCTCATTTGTTGTACATTTGTTTACAGATTATTTAATACTGTGATATGAAGTCTTTAAATTATACAGGTATTAAGTATTATAGGTCAATAGTTATTCATGTTTGTTATATATACATATAGTCAGTTTAATGAGGCTTTTTAGATAGAGATTGTATTCTGCCTAGATAGGTAATCTTCAACCACTACAAGGATCTGTAGAATATGGAATTTAAATAACTTAGGGTTCTGTTGACATTAGACATGATTGCTCCTGGCAGCAACAATCTATTCCCAAGAGAATGTTGAGCACCAAAGACTCCACTTGGAGTTTGTTTTCTTCTGGGCACAATTGTCCTTTGGACAAGGAACTGCCCATGCCTCGACCACTAATGAAGTACATGATATCCAGACTGAAAAAGCAGGACACAAGGAAAAAGACTTCTAAACCTTGCCAAGACAGGGTAAGACAGTTCTGAAAATTGTCCCGCCTCTGAAAATGGTCTGTCAGTTACTCTAGGCCTTAGCCAAAGTTGAGTGCTTCAACACTGCAAATGAGACTTTGGGTGACTGCTCAGGTAGCCAATTGTCTCTGTAACATACTGATCACTTTGGAAGCTGCTTGATTGAACTTCCTTACTACTCAAGTAAGATTATCTCCCTTCTCAGGCCTTCAATGGGGTTGAAGATTAGGTAGTCTTAGTTACCTTCCTTTTATGATTCAGCCAAGCCATTTCTTAAATAAGGCTTAGACTCTTTAGAATAGAATGTTTATTAAAACATTTATCATCTGTTCCTTGCTTAATATTGTTTATGTTGGTTGTAATTTTATACTTGATATCTGTTCCTATTGTATATAGTTTTGTATTGTGTTTTGATCCCTCTTATTTAGACAAAAAGGGGAGATGATGTGGAATCTTTGTCAGCCAATGATCTTTAAGGGGTGGGATCAGGTTAAGGTGTGACTTTCTGGGTACCCAGAGAAAAAGGTTGCACGGCCCAGGGGCTTGCGCTCTCTGTGGTTCCTGCGCTACACAGCTGAGCTTGTACTACTGTTTCTGCTTCATCAGTTTGCCCCTTATAATAAAGAACATTATAATTGGTCTATATTTTAGCTAGCCTTGTTTTTTCTCAACCCGAGATAATTCAACAAGCCAGCATAAAATTTCAACTTTACAAGAATCTGTTTTGGAGCTTTGGTCCATATCTTTATGGGTAGTTCACATGTACAAATTCATTAAAAAGGTAAATATAATGTTTGTTCTTCTGACATTAAAATAAAAAAATCACTGTATGCAAACTCTATCCAAAACCCTTCATTTTATACATACATTTTTTTAAAATTGAATTGATAGGTTGGTTTGAAATTTTGAACATTAGATCAGACTGAATGTTTGCTTTGTCAGAGTTAATGTCATTTGTATAAAGCAAGACTGTGTTTTGTTTGTTGTTATTTTGTTTTGTTTTGCTTTACAGGTTTGCTTTTTCTTTTATTGAAAATAGATGTTTTCCACCAAGGATATAAAAAGGATGATGCCAGGTAAAACTCCTAGCAATAGTGCAGAGGGGCCTGAACCGGCCTTCTCCTGTAATCAGATTAGTGACTACTCTGTCATCATAGAACTTCCATCCAGTAACTGATGAGAGCAGATGCAGAGATCCACAGCTCAGCACTGGGCTGAGCTCCTGAAATCCAGTCAAAGAGAGGGAGGAGGGATCCTATGAACAGGGGTAGGTGGGTCAAGATCATAATGTGAAAACCCACAGAGACAACTGACCACAGTTCATGGGAGCTCATGGACTCTTGATTGACAGCTGTGGAGCCTGCATGGGTCCTGAGACCAAACTAGGCCCTCTGAATGTGAGTGACAGTTGTATGGCTTGGTATTTTTGTGGGGTCCCTGGCAGTGGGACCAGGATTTATCACTGGTTCATGACTTTTTGGAGCCCATTCCCTATGGTGGGATATCCCATTCAGCCTTGATACATGGGGACGGGGCTTGGTCCTGTCTCAACTTAATGTACCAGGTTTTGTTGATTCCCCATGGGAGGCCTTGCCCTTTCTGAGGATTGGGGGTGTGTGTAGAGAGATGAAGTGGAGGAGGAGGGAAGGGAGGGGCAACTGTGGCTGGTGGGTAAAATGAATACAAAAATTTATAAAAAGAAAATATTTTTCATACCATATATTCTGATTAAGATTTGTCCTCTCCCTGATCTTCCCAGTCCTCCCATCCTTTCCTCCCATCCTTCCCTCCCATCCTTTCCTCCCATCCTTCCCTCCCATCCTTCCCTCTCATCCTTCTCTCATATCCTTCCCTCCCATCCTTTCCTCCCATGTGGTTCCCTAACTTTCTGTCTCTTTAGAAAACAAATAAGCACCTAATGAATAATGATAACATAAAATTTTAAGAAGTCAAACAAATCAGAACCTAACAAAACTTGCTCTGACTTTCACAGAGAGCATAAATTACCTGTGTATTCGAGGTGAAATCCTGCAGCAGAGACACTGATATCTGACTGGAAATTTAGATATAAATTATTGGATGTACTGTTCAGAAGGTGGGGTATTGTTGTCCCTGAAATGACAGTTGAGAAGATGGGTCAAGTATCATGTGAATAAGATCATAGCAAAAATAAAGAGCCTAAGGAAACTGGTCACCAGTCAACACATTGCAACTAAAATTACATATTGGCCAAAACCTTTGAGAAAATTAGCATAAATGTTTCCCCTTTATCCTGTTTTATTTCACTGTTCCTGTCTCCAAGGAGAATGACCTGTGAAATGACTTCAGATAATTCCCTAAAATTAGAAATAGACAGAAATAAACAGTGTGGTCAGAAGCTGTTTTGAATTTCATGGAGATGTCTATATTGCATGTGGAAATTAAAAATAAAGTTTAAGCCAGGTGATGGTGGCACATGCCTTTAAACCCTACACTCCAGAGGCAGAGGCAGGCAGATCTCTGTGAGTTCGAGGCCAGCCTGGTCTACAGACACTAAAGCTATACAGAGAAACCCTGTCTCAAAATACCAAAAAAAAAAAAGAAGAAGATAAATAAAATTTATGTATGTAAAAGTTTTCATGTGTTTGTGCTTTGAAGAAGTTGTAACTTCAGACTTTGTAGAAGTTCAGAGGAGATATTAATAAATTCACCTTTATTAATGAAATATATACATAATTCTGAACCAGGTTCAATTGAATTGAATACTTGATATTTCATTTTTTCTTATATATTTCTTATACTCTGACAATATATTTTTTAAAGTTCTAGTTATGAAGTGATATTAACCTGTCTTTCAATAGATGCATTATAATAAATTTCTGAACTTCTGAAGCAAATAAACCTTGTTTCCAAATCCAATTGTTGAATTTAAAAATATAAAACACCTGCCTGAATAAATTAGTTCCAGCCTATTTACTAAAAACCTCTAAGAAGCCAATGCAGTTTCAAATGACAAGCATTGAAGATAATCGTCCTTTCTGTTTTGAGATAAAATTCAAAGAGCGTGAGTGGTCTGTGCTGCAGATATCCTGGGAATATTCATAACAACTTTACACTGGCTTTGTGCAAGTGTATGTGAGAAGTCCTGGTGACTGCTGGGGGATGTGCGAAGAATTTCACATCGACTGCACCTTGGTGTTTAATTGCTCCCGATCTAACTCTGTTCCTTAGTGGCAACACTGTCACCACAGAAGCAGGAGGTAAAGAGGCGCGGGAAAGGTCAGCGGATCTGCCTTAGGTCTTAGAGGATCTTAGTAATTAACAACTCTGCTGCTGGAGACTCTACTTGGGCCTTGCTCTCAACCTAACGGGAGCTGGACAACCTCTGGCAATTTAATCTCCATAAATTTCAGTCAGTACCGAGACCCATGGAGGTATCTGACAGATGTTACACACAGCTGGCGTGAAGATTTACAGCTGTGTTACTTTAACCACTTTTCTCATCAGTATACCTAGTAGGAATAATATAGCTCTTAAAGCATAAATGCAAGTATGTACAAAGATTTAAAAGACTCTGCCTCTGTCTGAATCTTTATCTAATATGCTATTTATGTTTAAACCACACCACTTCTGCCCTTGGTAATTATTCCTTTGTTCATCAGTGATTCTGAATAATTGTTTATTTGCAACTTCAACACCTCTTTAAAAGTTTAAAGCCATTCATACTTATTTTGATATGTTATCTAAAGTTCACATTTTAGCAATGCTTGTATTTATTCTTCTAGAAATTTCAAAACATAGCTATTAAAAAAATCACAAAGTAAAAACTCCTTACTTCTGCCGCTGTGTGATGGAGGAAACTTAGAATGTGACACATGTCATTTTAAGAACCTTAGCAATTCTCATAGACGATTTTTAAAAGCATCAATGTCTTAACACGGTGGACGCTTTCATTTTGTGCCTTCCTCTAGTATGATTTTATATAAATAAATTAGTTCTATAAAACTATATTATTTCAGAAAAATAATTTTACATTTAATTTTTGATCATTTAATAGTACTTTATGGCATCTTTCATGTTATTCAGGTTATTCAGTCTCTAAAATTATTTTAATGACAACACAGTATTCTACTGGATGAAAATATCATAATTAACAGAAATATAGACATGTTTTTAATTACTGTTATTTTATTCATCCTATTTTTTAAGAATAGGATACACATAATAGTATTAATGGATCATAATTAAAATTAAACATTTTAATATTTTATTATATATAAATAAAATATTAAAATATTTATATTTGCAAAAGAAATCAATAAATATTACAAAAATACAATTAGCATACGACCACTCCTTTCAATATTTTAAAACTTCTTGCAACTTAGCTTATTGTATATGGTTCATAATTAAACCTGGAAGCAATTTTGGGAATTCTTTTAATTCTCGTTCTGTATTCCTGACTATATCTTCACTTACAATTATCTCAGATCTTCCTTTTACCTGAATAGCTTCCAAGTCTCGGTGCGTTGTTGTCTCCCCCATCGTAAAAGTCCAGAGAATCCCAGTTATGTTCTGTAGCAAAGCTAACCACTTGGACCTGTGAAATAACACCTTCTGGTGAGAATTAAAATTTCTAAGCAGATATGAAGTCCAGAGGTCCCTCACTAGAAGGGAGATCTCAAGGACAGAGTGCTGCAGGGTCCAGGTAGGTGTCCCTTTGGGGAGAGGGAAAAGTAGGTGCAGTAACAACCTCACAGGCAGCGGGAGCAGGTGGAACCAACAAGTTTGGTTTATTTTAGGAAGGGGTAAAGCCTTATATACTCCCCACCTTGCCCGGGAGGAGTGATCTGCTGAGCTGGCATCTGCTGAGGTGGCATGGTATCTGCCCATAGTTCCACATCATCACCTGTCAGACTCGGCTGCTCTTGTCAAGGTCTTCTGGACAGATCCAGACTGGCTTTCAGGAAATAGCTACAGCGCATGCTCTTTACTATCTGTATAGACCAGCTGGCTCTCAGGCCCTTAAAGGCTTAGTCATCCCGCAACAGATCACATGGTTGTGGGATTTGATAGATGGTTCAGCAAAACTGATCTTGGACATTTGTATCGCTTGCTTACATGAACGTATTTGTATGAGAGAAACCTCATGAAGCAACTGACAGTGTGCATGATGAATAATAACACAGAAGTTCCTTGTCGCCATCTTAGCACATATCTTCGTTGAATGCTTTGGGTTAAGGGGCTGGGAATTCAAATTCGTGTTCCAAACAACTAGTTAACATTAATGCTTTGAAATGCTAGACTTCTGATTCTTTCCATTGCTTTGGTGTTAGAAAAGAAATAGATCTGTCATTCACAAGTACCGAGGATTTTGTAATGAATTTTCAATAGCCTTATCCTTGAACTTGTTTCCATTTATAAAACCATTCGATTTTTCTTTAATATTTACATTACAATCAATATAGACAGCCACAGAAAATATTTTATAAAGATTTGTATGGATATTCCAAAAGTCATTTTTATCAATGTCATCATAATAGTCAAGTCACCTTGAAAGTTCCTCAAGTTGAGAAGGCAAATTCTGGGCTATGATTCTGTGTCTATTAAATTTTATTTAAAGAAAGTGACATGTGCTACTTTGGTGTACCTCACTTGGCACAGTATGAGGTTTCCAGGAACCCACAGAACTCACAACTGCGGATTGAATTCTGCTGCTTAGAGACTGTTTCACAGTTTCGAGTTGGAGAGAAAGAACATTATTGGAATGCATTCATTTTAGTTTACCCAAGTCTGTTTTAAGTGCAGGCACTCACTTGGTACATCATTACGACAATCCCACTCATTAAACAGTTCTTTTCTGCAAACTAGCCCCCTGTCATTCTCCTTTTCAAGGGAATGCTGGCACTGCTGCTCCAGGGGTGAGTGCCACATGGCAGGAGATAGCCTGCCTGCATGATTGGCACCTGATCTAATGCACTGTTCCAGAAGAACAAGGAGTAAAGCTCCAACCACTACTTTCTTAAACAATAATTCATCCCTGATTCTTGTCTGAATTTTTCTTTTCTTCAGCTATGAGTAAAGTAAAAACACGTGTGTGTGTGTGTGTGTGTGTGTGTGTGTGTGTGTGTGTATGTGTGTGTAATGAGAGGCTTCTAAAGGAAGGAAATTATTGAGTGAGTGATACTGTGGATGAATCAAATCACAAGGTGGGCTGAGTGAGCTGTCAGTGATCCAACTTAGACACAGTAGAGAGCGTATATTTATGTAAGGAGAAACATGAATGCACCATTAGAAGAACAATAGAACAGTGACAAGGAGTGAAGTTTAATGACAACCACAAGTGAACCCCGGCCAGGGTCACTAGGCATGAAACTGCCCAGTAACCTCTATCTCCACAAGTTTCAAAGCCTAGGGATGCTGATAATCAACCTGTGCTTCCAATTGCTCACAGAAGTCACTGTGCATAAGTCATCTGATTCACAGGCTCACTAAAAATTAAGCTAGATCATGTGTATCAAAAGCTTAATTTATACTATAAATTGAAAACTCCGAATCTTAGCAGAGAAAGGTGGGGAGAGAAAGTCATTAAAAACTAAACACTAGGAAAATAATTGTGCAGTTGAAGGTATAATTATGCTTTCAGTTTTCTCCTAAAGGATGGCAAAGTGGGATGGAGAATGTAATCAAGATATCTCAAGTGCAGAACTGAATTGGGTGGAGCAGATGTGAGTGAAAAGGGAGGTGCTGTACAACTGAACTGGACAGGATGCAGAAGAGGTACAGAGAAACTCTTTGATGTCATGTGTGCTGACATGGGGTGTATGCAAGAGACTGAGACAAATGATTCAAGAACAAGTTCTGTTTTCCTCTGAGTTACTCAGAACAGAGAAGCAGAAGAACAAAATAGAAGATTCTCTAGGAATGTCCACTATAAGCACAAGAGGACAGTCATTTAATTGTGGATTTGTCAGTGTAAACAAAAAACAATGGATCCTAATCCCTGGAATTTAGAAATAGTACCTTATATGTGTCTTGGCAGAGGGGAGTGTTTGCATCTTTTGGATACAGCTAGGTGGAAAATACATTGAGATACATGAAAAAAATATATTTTGAAAAAGATTTAAATGTGGATGAGAAAGCAATGCACCCACAAAAGCAGGAATGAGACTGGTGTGGCCAAAAGCCAAGAGATATGCACTGCCATTCAATATTGGAGACAGCAGAAGGAGAATTCCTCAGAGACCTGAAATAGGAGAAGATCTACTGGTAGTTTTATCCTTGAATACTGAAGCAAGATTTGGATAGTCACTTCTAGTTCATTGAGAAGACATTTAAGTGGTTAAATAACTATTTGGTTTTTTGGTGATCTGCTCTGGTCACCATAGAAACCTGATACAATTTGTCACAAAGATTCTAGGCAAATATAAGGTGTAAAATGAAATAGCCAAAAAAAAAGCAACAAACAAACAAACAAACAAAACTAGCAGGCCATGTTCTGGAATCTCTTCTGATATGCAAATAAATGACTGAGAATCTACAATGACACAATTTCAAATAAGAGAAAACAAAACTGATCCAGCCTTTTGAGAAGTTTGCATGAGGTAAAACTGGCCACCATGGCAGCAGGACAGCTTCATGATGGAGAGAGCTGGATAGTTTTATGGCACCTTGACACAAGTTAAAATCATCCAAGAGGAGGGAACCTCAATTAAGAAAATGGCTCCATTATGTCCAGGTATAGGCAAGCATGTAAAGCATTTTCTTAATTAGTGATCATTTTGGGTGGTGCCATCCCTGGGCTGGTGGTCCTGGGTTCTATAAGAAAGCAGGCTGAGCAATTCGGTGAGAAACATCCCTCCAGAACCTCCCTGTCAGCTCCTGCCTCTAAGTTCCTGGCCTGTCTGAGGTCCTGTTCTGACTTCCTTTGATGATAAATAGCGATAAGCAAGAATAAGCTGAATAAACCCTTTCCTCCCCAAGACATTTTTGCTCTCATTGTTTCATCACAGTAATAGTAACACTGATTAACACATGCAATATGTTTCTATTTATTAAAAGCAAGTATTTATGAGAAAAAGTATATTCCTTTACTCTATAATCTCAAGAATTTAGAAAATTCATCTTAATAATAATTTTTTAAAGATTTATTTATTATGTATAAAGTGTTCTGTCTCCATGTACATCTGCAGGTCAGAAGAGGGCACCAGAACTCATTACAGATGGTTGTGAGCCACCATGTGGTTGCTGGGAATTGAACTCAGGACCTCTGGAAGAACAGCCAGTGCTTTTAACCGCTGAGCCATCTCTCCAGCCCCCTATCTTGATAATAATTATGTGATCAATATTTCCCCATAAGTTGATAAATATTTTTTTCTTAGTAAATATAATCTCTTGGGTGTAACATGAGGGCCTGCTTGTTGGGGTTTCTGTCCTGCCCAGTTCCCACAACCATTTAGCCCCCAAAAAAATCACACAGAGGACTATATTAATGATAAACTGGTTGGCCCATTAGCTCAGGCTTTGTAGTAGCTCTTATAATGTATATTAACCCATTAATTTTATCTATTTTAGCCACATAGCTCAGTACCTTTTTCGGCAGAGTAGGTGACATCTTGCTTCTTCCGTGGTCTGGGCAGGACTGGGGAGGAATGGGCTTCCTCCTTCCCATAATTCTCCAGTTTCATTACCCCACTTCTACTTCCTGTCTGGTTGTCCCTCCTATACTTCCTGCCTGGCTACTGGCCAATCAGCGGTTATTTAAAACATAACTGACAGAATATAGAATTGTCCTGCACCACGTGGGAGTTGTCCCAGGTACACATTGATAAAATAAAGAGGGAAATACACAAATCTATTGCTTGCCACATACTTATCACATTATATTAATATGACAAACAGATCCTTATGCTGTTGTTTTTCCAAAGGACTGTCAATCATTCAAGGACAATAAACATTCAAGTTTACAACATAAGAGATGCATTAAGTATGTCTTTATCATGATGGATTTTGATTTAGAGATATGACCTAAAGTAGAATCAAAATGAAGAGTTATTTTTCAATGTGGTCAACAGAACTTCAGAGTATTTAAGAGTCCTATAGATATATCATGCTATGAGTTTTCTAAATAGTCTGCTAAAGCCACCTTCTGTTTTCTGAGTGGATTCATTTAATAAAGTACTTCCTGAGTAAAGGTTTTGTATTGGCACTTACCTGTACAGTTTTGAGGGTGTTGGTCTAACACGAATGATATATGACAGTTTTTCTACAGATATCTTATTAGTTCATTATGCACTTCTAATTCTCCAAATCCACAGTTTGAGGAGGTGTCCATTAAGTTTTTTTAAAAAATTATTTACTGAGTTTGTAGTGCCAGTTCCTGCAGTAGCTGCCAGAACAGTCTTGGCCACTGCCCTCAAGAGCTTACAGATAATTAGATAATAGGAAAATCAGATTAGTGTTAGAATAAAAAATGTACAAGGGGGAATTTAACCTTTTCATCTAGTTTGTAGAAGGTTTATCAGAGAAATATATATATTGGACAAAACTAAGGTAAAGTGAAGGCAAATAGGGAGAAATACTGGGTAGCGTCAAAGACAGAGGAAATAATATTCACAGTGTCCACAGGAAATAGGATGCCATGCAGCTCCAGAGATAGAAGTTGTGAACATAACAAACTTCAGAAAATGAGACCTGAGTAGAGAAGGAGCAACTGCTGTTAAGGATTAAAAACTATGTTGAAATCTGAGTGTTGCGAGAAAGACAGTGATAGTATGGGATTTCATTTTAAGGAGTCATTTTTTGGATGTTTGGTTGGTGTGTTATTTATTTTGTCAGGAATAGACAAAAAAGAACATGTCTAAGGCAAGGCTGAGAGACACCTGTTCTTTTGTGGTAAAAGTACAAAAGGAAAGAAATAGAGACCTGTGAAACACCATCCTGACCCAGTCTGTTATACACAGTATTAGACGGAATAAAAATCAAGACTTCTGGCTTGAAAACTGAACAGGGTTGGGGACATCCTGATATAAAGAATGATAAAGAAAAGTGAATGGAGATTGGACCACCCTGAGAGAAAGAACAATGGAGGAATAATTTTGAGAAAAATTCAAGAAGTCACTACTGGATAGCTTAACAATAAATAAACTGAAAACATCCAGTTTCTAGTTTAGATAGTCTAAAATGGGATTTAGAGATGTGGAATTCCTGAGTTTATCCAAACGCTATCAATTGTGCTCATCATATTTAAAAAAAGAAAAAAAGAAAGAAAGAAAAGGGCTTTTGGTTATTCTGTTTCGTTGTTATTTGTTTTTGTTCTTGTAACCTGTTATTAGGTGCACCATCCTTAGCTCATAACAGTTACTGACAACATAGAAGTAAAGAATCTGCAGAGAGGGTGATATGACCTAAACTAAATGGGCCTCCAACTCTGAAAAACATTAGCCAGGTGAGGGAAAGTTCCTAAAATTCATGAAAATGTTGATGTAAGAACTCAGGAGGCAAAGAGGGTTTTGATAGTGCTGGGAGAGCCTGCAGGGTTACATTGTGTTGTCACACTGCACAGACAAATAATGCACAGGGTCTAGTTCTGCAGGTGCTTAGGGGAGAGCAGCTTGATCAGAGCATTAAGTACTAAAGCTCCACTCCTGATTACCAAAAATAGGACATGATAGTAGAGAGAAATATGGGTTTTCTAGATTATCATTTTATGATGGGGTCGAAATGAATAAGCTCATAGCATATAAATAATCAAGGATATCCTTCATAAACTTATAAATAAATGAGTTGATAAAAGTTCAATGTGATTCTCATTTCTGAGTACAACCCAGGGTATGAGCAATCCTGAAGTCTTTGTTGATTCTAATCTTTCTTCACAATATGTATTTGGGAGAAATCCAGAAAGGGCTCATGAGACGTAGGAGGTAATGGGGCCTTAAAGAGGGCATTGCATGGTAGAACACATGTGATATAATAGTAAATTAGAAGATAGTATACTTTAAAAGTATAAGTAGGAAAGTGAAGAAAGTGGGCTAACTAAAACTAAAGATGTATAAAACAGCTTTGTGAAACCCCATTCCTTTGTAAGCTAATTATCTATGTATGTATGACTATATATGAAATCAGGAGTATTCTGCATATGAGAATGATACCAGAAAACAAGAGTTATTAAATCAAAATCTCAGTGTCAGATATGGGGTACTGCCTATGAATGATGAATCATGGAGGCCCACTGCAGAGGCCCCTCCTAGCAGCACGGGTCATTGCCAGTGTGCATGATTAATCACAGAACTAGATGGTCCAACTCTCTATCTGAACACACCACAGGCTTTGGCTTCTAGGACATAGAGAAATCAATCTCAAACCAACAAGGAAAGTTCGTTCCTGGTGGGTAGCTTTCACAGTCCCGGAACGTGCTATGTGGTCCTGGATGCAGAAAAATTGTCATTTTTCTTATTCAGTACTGTATTATGCATGCTCCAATACCATTCTGAATGAAAGCAGCCCACTGCTGCAATATTGGCATGGTGATGACTGCGTAATCAACTATTTCTTGATAGGATGGGAGGCCTGTCCCTGGGAGGGAATTTGTGTGTGATGCTGTGAAACTAGTCAAAAGCTTAGGGGTGGGGAGGTCCTTGCCCTGGTGGAAACCCATTCCTGTTGTTTTACTAAATGCTAATGTTGTCTAAATGCCCATATGTCACCACTGCTCTAAGCTATGTTCAAAAGATCTTGTTTGTTTATAGTGGGTCCTGTTTCCTTTACAAACTTTTCATTTGGTCAAGGAGCTGAGAAAAAGTGGCTGTGAATGAGAAGGTGCACTCAGATGTAGATGGGACATCTATTTCAACCCCACCCCCAAAGCTCAGGGAACATTTTTGAAGTAGGGCTAAGAAGAATGTGAACACTGAAGCAAGGGCAAGAATCTTGTAAATTGCCATTCTTTGGATATGAACGAGACAAAGTACTTACAAATTCATAGTAGCTGTAGCTACCTACAGGAGACCTGTGCAAGAGACACTGAAGATTCAATGCTGATGGAGAGGCTCCTGGGGCCCCATCACCACTTGAAAGCTACCACACACAAATGGCCGCTAAGGAAATGAGAGTCAACTTTTCCTTAGGGGTATGGCTGCTGGTATGTTGCCTATGCTCTAGTGCATGCTTTCACACCCATGATAGCTTTAATTTTTTAAATCATGTTATTCATGGATTTATTTATTATTATTCTCTCGGTCTTTGTCTCTGTCTCTGTGTGTGTGTTTCTATCTGTCTGAGTGTGTCTTTGCCTGTGTGTGTGTGTGTGTGTGTGTGTGTGTGTGTGTGTGTGTGTGTGCGCGCGCGCGCACTGAAACTTTGAGAGTACCACAGTGCATATGTAATAATCAGAGAATAATCTGTAGTGGCTGGTTACCTCCTTCCTCCATGTGAGAGCAGGGATCAAACTCAGATTGTTAGGCTTGGCAGTGAGCTCCATTAGCTGTTCAGCTATCTAGCAACCTTGAATTTAGTAGTCCAAAAACATAAATTTTTGTTGTGTGCCATTTATTGTCCTGCTTTAATAATAATACCCGGTGTTTGGGTCTTTCTGAGATTATCTTCACAATTTCCTATTTTGAAGATCTGCTCTTCCACAGCAATGTTCAGAAGCATTGCCCTTGAAAGGTCATTCCATCTTTAGGTCATGTTAATCCCAGAGGTGAGAATTAGACCTCTGCTATAGTTCAAAGCCAAGTTTGAGGGAAACATTATGTAAATACTGCTCAGGTGGATGGGTTCTGGCCAGGTCCATACCCAGGTTTCTGGAAAATATACCAGAATGAAGTATGGCAAGGGATTAAGAAGGAAAACCCATAATTCATTGCATACCCCATCAGGTCCAATCAAAGACAAGCATACATCCTGATGTATCTCCAGGGTGTAAACCTCCTGCCCACATGTGGCCAAGTGTTTATGAACATGAATACTGTGGCAGATGGGTCAAACAAAAAACTTGTTTAGGGATGTGAATACCGTGGCTTCCTATCTCCCATAAACATTAGCCTCCAGCATTTCAGGAACTATCTGTCCTTGGGCAAGGGGCTTGCAGAACAGAGACATTTTTGTTTCATGGATCTCTTAGGCATAGTAATTAAAACATGAAATGTAACTTGGACTCTCACATTCGCTGACCTCTTCAATTGATGAGTCTATTTAGGGCTAGTAAGTCATTGAACTATTCAGAGATATGAAGCTTTAGCAGATAGGTTTTACTTGGAATAAGTTACTGGAGGTATGACTGTGATGAATTTATTCTTACCTTAAGCCTCTTCTATTCTCTGATGGAAATAGTCTAGGGCAGAGATAGCCAGAGTGAATCTCTGATATACATACCCCTTCAGTTGTCTTAATTCATGATTCTGTTTTGTGTGTCAGATTTTTGTTGGTGTGATTGTTTTTGTTTTTATTGTCTGCCTTTTACAACTGGATTTGACTTTATTTTATTTTCAAGTAAAAAACTTTCAGTTCAAATGTAATAAATATATTTCTATTAAGCTTCATCATGTTGATTCAAACCATTTGCTAAACTTTGAGAAATAATAGGCATTCTGTTATTTCTGAAAATATTAATTCCAAATATAAAATGGAAAAAAAAACTAAGAAAAATATTCTTACCTGAATGCCAGCTCCCTCTGGCACTGTGATCTTCCAAACACAATTCAAATTGTTGTCATAAGGCTCAGGATATCCAGGAGACAAAATAGTCCCTTTGCGCTTAGTTAAAATTCCCCCACAGGGCACTGAAAGTGAAGCAGCATGAAAGCCAGTTAATTCTAATGCAAAGGATTAAAATGAGACAAAGGTCAGAGAGACAGTCTCAAATACTGAACAGTTTTGTATACAAAACCCCATGACATTATGTTTAAACACTCCAAGCATACTGCAATTATACCTACAGAAATTAATTACACAGCATTAATGGGAGAATATCTAAAATCCCACAGTTACGATTATCATTTTTGTTATAATCCATAAAACTTCACCAACTGTATTTCTCACACATGAAATGAAGTGAAATAAAATATTTTGATGATTACATACAGATAGAGAAGTTTTTAAATTAGTATTTGAAGTTATATGGCACCTCCTTATTCTTTGAGGGGTAAGGGAATCTTTTGAAATCTAATATTGATCCTGGTGGCAATCACTATGAAAGCATTCATTTAGTCCACTCCATATCACAAGACTTCTAATCACTGCTGTATTTAGATTCACTTAAGACTCCAACTGTCCAAACTGACTCTAAAATGTTTTTTCTTTGTCTCCTAACTGAGGAAACAGAGTTATTAAGAAGCTAAAAGATTTCTCAGTAAGTAATGAACCTGGGATTTGCATCCTGGGGATTGGATCCAAAGTCCAGGTTCCACAAGGGAGAATAGATACTTCAGTGGTTATTATCAGTCTAACTCCTACAAGAGAGAGCAATATGTTCCATTCTTCCTCTTAAATCTACACAAAAGACAGCTGAGGTTCCAAGCTATTTCAGAATGTATTAGATTAAGGTCTCATGTCATGAATAACATTATTCAGATTCTAGGCACTGCCTTATTCATAAATTTTGAGTCCTCTTTCCTTTGAGAATGTTCCTCAAATTCATTAGAATCCATGAAATGAAAATACTACTGAATTGAAAACGCCTTTTGAAAAAGAAAATGTAGGCAAAGACTGCTCGCTTGTTTCCTGACTGTTTAGACCCGAATAATCACAGAGAAACTCTATTAATTACAACACTGCTAGCCTATTAGTTCAGGCTTTTTATTAACTAACTCTTACATCTTAACCCATTTTCATTAACCTGTGTATCAGCACGAGCCTGCAGCTTACTGGTAAAGATCTGGCATCTGTCGGCATCTCCCTGACTCCATCTAATTTTTCTCTGTATCTCTATTCAGATTTCCCACCTGGCTTTACTCTACTAAGCCATTGGCCGAAAAAGCTTCTTTAATAATCAAAGGCAATAAAACATATTCATAGCATACAGAGGGGAATCTCACATCAAATATTTTTGACATGAAGAAACTAGTCCAATTGATTAAAATATTATAAATAATTAACATGTTAGATTTCCTTTTGGTTGCAACTGTTATTATTTTAAATGCCAAGGTGCTTTACTGGTTGAACATTTTTCCTAGTTTACCTATAATGGTAGCTATAAATAAAAATAAAATTAAAAACGTGATATATAAGAGAGAGAGGAGAGGCAGAAAGAGTGAGATAGAAACAGAAACAGAGACAGAGAGACAAACAATAGAAGGGGGAGCACCAGTGAGGTCTTTGTGTGTCCTGCCCTCTCTCTGCACGATACTTGTGAGACAGGCCCTCTCAATGAATCTGATCTATGCTGTCAGCCATCAAGATGTCTCTGTTCCCCAAGCACTTAGATTACAGGAATACACAAGGCCATGCCCAGCTTTTATATGTGGTGAGGGCTGGGATTCAAGTAAGATTCTCTTCCTTGTGAAGCACACAGTTGTACCTACCAAGCCATTTCTCTTTCACACATGCTTATCACCAAATTTAAACAAATGAATCATAGTTTTGTGACATTTCCCCAAATGTAAAATTCCAAGGTACTTGCTCAAAGAAGGATTACAAAAATGTTACAAGTAACACTCTTTTACAGTGATTTGTTGGGCTTTTGTTCTTGTTTCTTTGTTTTTTTTCATATTTGTATCAGCATGAGTATGTGCATGTGTATAGATACCCTCAGAGGCCAGAAGATGATGCCAGATCCCTTGGAGTTGCTGGTGTGTTTCTGTTTGTTGTTTTTTTATACTACATACAATGCCAGGGCAAAACAAAAATTCAGTTACATTGGTCAAGAAGTAGTTTGCACCTTTAAAAATATTGACAACTTTTCTATAGGGATCAAAAATGTCCTGGAAGGATTGAAAAGGGATTCATAAAATAAATAATTGCTCCAAAAATAAATGGTAGATAGATAGATAGATAGATAGATAGATAGATAGATAGATGATCGATAAAAATAAAAGAAGGAATATGGCTCACAAAGTTTTTTCTGGTCCTTGGATGAATTAATACAGTACATTTCTTCTCTTACGTCTTAAACTATTCAGTCAAATTCTCATTTTCTTTCCCTGACATATTACATTCATCATAACCAGGGCTTTCCTCTATAATTTATACATAATATATACTTGCAAATTTCTATCAAAATGATCTTTCTAAAATGTTACTTCTCCATAAATAAATATACTCCATTTCATTAGCCTATTTCCTTCTAGCTAATCCTCATCCCTCAGTGACAGACTACATTTATTTCCATATCTTTTGCAAGCACCAAGTGTTTACCTCAGGCTGTATAGGCCTCCTATAATATCTTTAATATGAACATTGTTCTTTCTGAATTTCAAAATTCATATGTCCAAATAATAGCCTTAAGTTCTTCCTCATTCCTCTGTCTTACATCTCAGTGGATGTCACCCTCATCCAGTCTCTCCTACATCTCAGTGGATGCTTCCGTCATTCACACCGTTCTTTTGCCAGAAAACTAAGAGCCATCTTGATTTCTCTTTCTAACCACCACATTTCCGATTTCTTAAATCCTGTAATTCTCAAAACAGACATGTTGGACTAGAGGCCAATAAGAGCTGAGTGCTGCAGGGAAAGCCTCATGGCCTGAGTTCAGTTCCTGAGCACAGGTTAAAAAAAAAAGAAAAAAAAAACAGTGCAGATGAACCAGCATTCCTCTAGCAGAATGTGCAGCAGAAACAGGAAGATGGATCAGACGCTCATGGGCCTGGAGTGTGCAAAGCAGTGACAGTAACAAGAGAGAGCCTGCTTGAAGAAGGAGGAAGGCAAGAAGAGACTCCCGAAGTCATCTTCTCACTTCCACACAGGTATCTTTATATGAGTAAACCTGTACTCACTCACGTATGTGTGCACACACATAGGCACGCACAGAACACACACACACGATAGATAGATAGATAGATAGATAGATAGATAGATAGATAGATAGATAGATAGATAGATAGAATATCCTGACTTTTAGCATATCTCACTTCCATGACTATGGTCTCCCACTGTCAATTATCTTTCCATTTTGTCATGACTACTCTGATAGATTCTTACCTAGGTCGTCTTATGACTCTACTCTCATCTTCTACTACAAGTGATTTTCCAGAAATGAATTAAGGTCCTTTCACACTGTGCTCAGTGACTCCCTACGCTGTTTAGTTTGTACCCGCCATGGCCTTCCAGGATCTCTATCTTTGTCACCTTTCTGTCGGAACCATTTTTGGGCATAGTGTTCCAGACACTTGGAGACCTTCCCATGTTTGTGTGTGCCTCTCTCAGGATAATACAGGGATCTTACTCCCAATAAAAGGAAGACAGCTTGTCTACCTTCTAGTGCTGATGTCAGAATTAAAAATTGTGCTTCATATCAATAGTGATACTTGCTATTTAACACTGTATTTAATAAATCTTTCTTGATTGCATGTAAAGATGAACAAATGAGCCAGTGAAGATATGAAAGTTGAGATCATGCTAAAAAATACACACACACACAAGCATACATCTTCAAAATTTTCCCACTCAGAAAAAAGAGATGAACTAGATAAATGGTACCATTGCCTTGGAACCTTCAAGTGCAGGTGATTCTGGGTCTGGAAGGCACTGACAGAAAACAGGAGATAATAGCGATGGGAAAAGCAGCTAATTAAAGACTTTCCCCTTATGTGGTGTAGGTGGTAGCTTCAGGGCCTTTTCAAAAGAGACCTCCCACTCACAGAAGTCCTTCTACTTAAGGCCTTGTATTATCAAAGCTATTAGTGGCTACAGGGGGTTATTTGAATCTCAGAGTGTCAGAGCAGGATAGCCTTGGGGCTTAGGACTGAAATATCTTAAGAGCACTAAAGTGTAACAGGGAAACATTTGAGGGTGAACGCTCTGTATCTAACTTTTATTAATAATTTTTACCTTTTTTACAACTTTAAATTTGTATCAAAGTTATAATTCAATTTACCCATGAATTGTTTGGATCCAGCTTTGCACAAGATTACACTTGTATATATGCCAGCTGCTTGCATTTTCCCAATCCTTCCATTTAGGTTCATTTTTGTGTTTTCACCTGTATCACTTTCTCACAGATCTTAGCATTTGAAAACTTCAGATGTGCTTAAGTAAGGAGCAGAACACTCAAGAATATGGCTATGTAGAGCAATGATGAAATTTGATGGCTTGAACTCAGCGGGATGGTGGCCATAGTTGTTACCCCTGCATGCATTCCGGAAATTATCAGTGATTTGCTGAAACCCTACCACTGAATAAATAAATGCTCACTGCTCTGCTATTATGTATCAGCAATCTCCTCTTGGTCAAGTATAAAATAGTATAGTGGAGAAAATGAGATGGATGCAAGTAAAATAAGAAAATTTTAACAAATACAAAAGCTATAAGTGTATAAGATAATGGATGTTCTCATGAACAAAAGTATGGAGATTGGATGGAGAATGAGTGGCAAGAGTCAGAAAGTCTCCATGTGAGACTTGGATGAAATGATGCTATAAGAGAGAAAAGCATCAAAGAGTATTGAGTTCTAGTGAGCAGAAATCAGAAGATCAATGGCTTGAAGCCATCAATAACTTAAGTAACAACAAAAGTTCAAACTAAACAAAAAATTAAACAGAATACATAGGTATGAGCTTAAGACAGTTCTGTGCCGATTTTCATAATGAAATTGTTCATACATCAAAGGTTTTTAGTTAAAAATTAGACACAATCATTTGTATTCAAAATACTTATTTTTAAATTTATTTGGTTTTGCTTTATGAATATTTTGCCTGCATGTGTACCACATTCATGCGGGGTCATTGAAGGCCCAAAGGAGCACTGGAACCTCTGGAACTGGAGTTACAGACTGTTTTGAGATCCCATGTAAGTACTGGGAACAGTGGGTCCTCTGCACGTGCAGCAAATTCATTTAATTGCTGAGCCATCTCTCTAGCCACTGTATTCGGAAAATTTTGAAATTAAAATATTTACAGTTCAAAGTAGAAGTATTAACTAAATACTAAGTTAAAAGTCTCGTCAAAATATAATACAAAGCAGATCAATAGTATTTGAATAGCGATTTATACTGAGGTAAGTTTTTGCTAGTTATAAGCCTATAAAATCAAGCCAGTTAGGTACTAGTAACACATAGGAGTGGCATAAGCATAGAATAGTTTCGTGAAATATGAGGGGGAATATAAAGAGTTACTAGAGCTTAGACAAGTCCACAAAGATTGAGAATAATCTTTGGTTGGAGGCTCCATCCCCTTTGCTCACTGGAGCTGGGGTACTGGTTTAGGAATCTAGTGGAGCAAAGGTGATATTCTCTCTCTCTTTCTCATATATATATATATATATATATATATACACACACATATATAATTATTGTTTATTGTTTCAAGATACAGTTTCTCTGTATAACCCTGGCAGTTATCCTTGAACTCACTCTGTAGACGAGGCTAGCCCTAGAACTCAGACACTTGCCTCCTTCTAACTCCAGTGCTGGGATTAAAGGCCTGTGCTACCACTACATTGATTTAAGGGCTCAGCTCTTGACTTGACACCATCACACCTTTCTGAATTGTCTTTATCTGAGTTATTCTGCTCTACAGTCAGAATCCATTAAAAGAGAACTGCAAAATAAACATTGTATTACAAGAGTCGAACTCCCTTTTGCACAGTAGCAACGTTATTATTGGTGACAAGTTTCTACCCGGCTGATGTTGACTCATTGGCCAATGTAATGATGTTCTAACAATGCCACCTTTTCAGCCCCTAACTTTCTCATTCCCCTTTCCCTTTCCTATATTACTGTAATATTCTCACTGGCACATTGAAAATAGGTATTTCTCTGTTCTGCTCACAAGATCATACAGCTAAAATCCATTTCCCTGCCTTCACCACCAGTCATTCTTTTATTTGGCCTTTAGAACAGTTAGCCAAGACTTGGTGTGTTGGGAGGTCGGACTCAGGCCTCTGTTCTAGGTCTAGTAACACTGTCTTCTATTCTGACTACAGGTCAAGAGTTGTGTTCATGTTTTTCTTGGCATAGCTCATGTCATAGCTTTCATAGATTGTAGTTCTTCCTGGCAATCCAGTGACTTCCTTGTGTTTAGTAACAGGCCTAGACCTATTGGTACAGTCAGCATTTGTGTGTTTGAGGGGTTCTCTGTGGGTTTCAACTTTTGGCAGTTGTCTGCCTGGACAAAGCTGTTCTTCAGTGCATCTTAGACTTCCATGTGGAGGCAATTAGAATACCATTATCTTGCTTTAGATTAGCATCCTTTATTTCTATTCAGAGGCAATTAGAGTACCATTATCTTGCTGTGGAATAGCATATACATTACAACCTGCTGAGACCTTATCTGAGTGGCTAAAGATCTCTGTGACACAGCACAGATGAGATCCTGACAGTGAAATGAGATAAATCATCAGAGAGATTCTCCACCCCACCCCACCCCCTATTAAACTCCACCCGCACCACTCCCTGAAATCCGCCAGCTCTTGCTCCTTAAAGTCTGGAAGGGTGAGGCAGGGACTAGCCTTTGCCGATTTCTGAAATAAATCCTTGCTAATTCCTCCATTGTCTTGGTAATTGGTCTTGTTTTTGTCATTATATCTGACTAATCTCCCCATTATGCTGTCAACTACCTACTCATAACTTCTGATAAAACAGTAATCTTATCAAGCATCCCTTTGCCTACTCTTACCGATGTCTCTTGGATACACTGGTCTTACTTCCGATTTGCAGGCAGGTATTTTCTAAATTTTAAATTGAGAGTCACGTGTCATTAATTGGATTTATTTGCTTCTTTCTTTCTTTCTTTCTTTCTTTCTTTCTTTCTTTCTTTCTTTCTTTCTTTCTTTTGTTTTTCTGAAGCAGAGTCTTGTTGTGGTTCCCATAGTGGTCTTAAACTTTCAGGCTCAACTTCACGTCTGTGTTTCCTGGGTACCTTGACCTATAGACGCATGCCACCACGACTGAGTAATATTCTCTTATTAAATGCTTTTTGACAAAAGCAGTCAAGACAAACAAATTGAGTTATACCTCCAATGCCTTAGATATCTCCTCTGCCAAACACCCACAATTTCATTCTCTCCAAGTTGTATTGTCTCCAAAAAAATTTGAGTGCACCTGAGCAACTTATTCATGACTTTATAGTAAGGATAGCCTTCCTACCATTATTCAACAATATGTTCCTTGTTTCTATTTGAGATGTCAACATGGGCTTTGCTGTGTCTAGACCAAGAGTCTCTTCATGATCACTTGATTATTCTCTAAGAAGTATTCTCTCTATAGTACTAAAGAGCAATGTAGCTCCATCCAGCATGTATTTCAACAAATTCAGCTTTGATCCATTACCCAGTCCATTTTCAGACTTTCCAAACAGAATCCAACTACTTTTGCTGATTCTTTGACTTAGTTCATTTGTGCTGCTAAAACAAAGCACCACAGTCTGTATATCTAATAAACAACAGGCATGTATTTCACACAGTTTGAGAAGCTGGAATGCCAACAGTCCGTGCACTGGACGATTCAATGACTATGGAGCAACTGTTTCCTGGTTCATACAGACCATTTTCTTGCTGTGCTCTCACATCATGGAGGGGAGTGACATCTGTCTGTAATCTCTTTTACAAGAATATTAATATCATTCATGAAGGTTACTACGTAATCATTTTCAAAGGCTTCCCTTGTGTGCATATAATTTACCAATTAAGTTTTTAAGCAGCTACAATATTTTACATGTTGAGTTTGAATAGGACATCCTTCCCATCCACATGCCAGGACTCATTTGTTGAAGGCTAGGCCCCCAGATGACACTGCTGTTATTGGAACATGGAGGAACCTATATCCTAAATGAATCAGTCCATTGGTCAGCTCATAGCTAAATGAGTCATTATGAGAAAGGGCAGGGTTAAAAGACATAGCTCATGAAGGAGACAGGTGATATTGTAAGATGGCTGCAGATCCTCCAATTTTCTGCTTGCTAGCTGACAAGAGGGTGGCTTTTCTATGATGGCCTCCTGCAACTTAATGTTCTCCTATATCTCAAACTTATATCCTAGAAAGGAGGCTAAAAATGAATTCAAATCTATAATAATATGTGACAAAAGACTTTTATTCCTTTATTTTGACTTTCTCAAGCAATGAAGAACTGACCAACATAACAGTATAAGACTTTTATTCAGTTTTAAACAAGAATAGATTATAATACAGTATTTCTATTCTTGCATTTTATAACTGTCTTTCACTTCTTTTTTTTCTTCAAGTTAAAACTATATTCATTTTTTTCTTTTCTCTGAATCAGCAAGATTTTCTCCTCTGTGTCTTTTCTTTTTTGAAATCATAAATTATTTTTATGTAAAAGAAAATATTTCTCCTAGTAAAGTAGTATTTGAATTTTTCAGAGTCACAAAAAAGGAGAAACTGAATAAAAATATTGTTTTGTACCTATTTTAAAGAAAACTATAACCTTTTAAATTTAACTTTATTTGCATTTTATGTTTCTGATACAAAAACATTCTACTCTTGCAGAATTATTAGTATTCACATGAAGCAACTGATGAAAATAAATTTCAGTGTAATTCTGAATAATTTCATAATGATTACTGCTACAATACTGTTAAAAGACACAAATTATAGTCTTAATTTAAGAGAAAGTTCAAGAGTTCTGTTATACACCATGATGACTATAGTTAATGACTTGGTTTATTCATCATAAAGATATAAAAGTAACTTCCCAATAGACTGTTTGAAGATTTAAATATGTCCTTAAATACTTAAAACCAGGACAGACTAATGTTAGAAACTAGGTGACCCCAAATCTGCCTTCAGCAACTCAACATTAGCAGCTACATCATCACCAACAGTCCAATGTGACAAGCTTACCCTCTAAGAGGTCCTTACAAGTTTGGTGATAGTGGCGCACGCCTTTAATCCCAACACTCAAGAGGCAGAGGCAGAAGCAAGAGGATCTCTGTGAATTCAAGGGCAGTCTTTTCTACAGGGCAAGTTCCAGGACAGGTAGGGCTGTTACACAGAGAAACCCTGTCTCGGGAAAAGGAAAAAAAAAAAAAAAAGTCCTTGCCATCACAGACTGTTTCTGCTTTCTTGCTCTCTCAATTATCTGTCTCTTCTTGTCCCTCTTCTCACTGTCTCTCTGTTTCTTTGTTTCTTTCTCTTCACCACTCTGAGGCAGTCTTTTATGCACCCCCTCAACTCCCAATAATAAATCTCTTATGTGAAATCTGTTATATGGTGTGATCTCTGCTGCATGTGTGTGATTCATGACTCCTTTCTGTCATGCTACTTCTCCTACCAAACCCTAAACTTTAGATGTTTTGACAGCTATTAAAAATGCCTTAGATGGAAAAATCATTAAGCAGAAGACATAGGTTCACAATTATCCAGCAAATAATAGCAAACCAACCAAACAGCATACTGAGATATTAATCACTATATCAACCTAGGGAGGAAAAGATGGTTCAGCATTTACAAAGGTAAATCTGATACCTCAAAGTAATCAAAACAAGGACAAAAATTATATAGAATTATTTTAATGAATGCAGAAAAGGCATTTGGCAAATTTCATGATGAAAATGTGAAATAAGTTAGGCTCACGAAGGAACACCATAATATAAAAACTAGTACATAATAAGTTACTGTCTAATATCACACTGAATAAAGAGGTAATATAAACAATTATAAGATCTGGTAAAAGAAAAGTGACAACTTTTTCCAGTTTTACTTTGGCTACCACAAGTCATCAGGAGAACAAAACACAAAAGAAAAGAAAAAACAAGCAAACAAAAAGAGCCTTTAACTGGAAAAGAGGAAATCAAATTGTGATGGTAGATGATATGATGTTATATTAAAATTACCAATGGACTACTAAAACTAATAAATGAATTTATCAAAACTTCAAGATAAAAAAAATCAACAAACAAAAATTAATAACATTCAATAACTATAAACCATCAGCCATCTAGAATTAAGAAAAGGGTACCATGACATTACCAAAGGATAAATTTTTCTAATTATTATAAGATTTTTACAATGGAAACTCTGAATGCTGCTTATAAAATGGAAACACACACACATACAGAGAAAGAACGGTTAAGGGAAGCATTAAAATAGTGATTGATAGAAATGATAGAAGAAATAATTAAGGATGATAGGATAGGCAAATATATTTTAGGCAAGACGCCTAAAGTACAAGAAATAATGGCAAACATAGAGGGTACTTTGTAAAAGCGAAAAGTTTTTCAGAAAAGGAAATTGGAAGAGACATTTTTAATTACACATTGGAGAAGGAACTTATCTGATTAAAAATGAGCTAAAATTATGCACAATCACAGAGCACACAAACAGATACACTCACCAATGCAAGTAGGTAAGGAATCATTCCACTGAGCCAACGAATTAGGCACTGTATCACACCTAATGGCTCTGGAGCCATGGAGAATGTATCCTGGGTTACATTCAAAAAGGACCAATGAACCAACTGCAAAGTCATTGCCAATCCTTCTTCCGAACCTTGGCTCAGGCACAGAACTGCACTGTGTAGAGCTTGTTCTAGGAACAGCTGCACAGAAATAAGTTACTTTAATTTCATATGTATCAGACATATATAGATATCAAAATGTAACTACCTAAAGAAGCTAAATTTTTTATTCTTTTCATGAACAGAATTATTAATTTTAACACATATCTAAGTTCAATAAAATAAAACATAATTTAATGAGAATATTGACATTCAAGACATTTTCTTTAAAAATTTTACCTTTGATCCTTTAAATAACATCAATCTTGCTACCTCCTTTCTTCTGTTTTACCAAATTCTTATCAATACAACAAAGTAATTTTATTTAGATATTGCAATTTACAGGATCTAAAATGGATGTATAATTTTTAGGTTTGGGTTCCCAACCACAAAAAGTAATTTAGAATACATGAAATATTTTCCAGCTGTTTCATGTACTGACTCTTACTAATATTAATTAGCTATTGCAAACATGTTTTCAACCTTAATTTTCCAAGTATGTTTGTTACTAATGAAGAGAGTAATTACAGTCAGGTTAAGCAGAATATAAGTCAGACAGATTAACAACAATATTTATTTTTAATTCATCAATTGTACTTAATAAAATTTGAGATAGAGTTTATATTTTGTATGCCCATCAATTGTGCCTTTTTTTGATTCAATAAAGTAGAATGATAACAGGATGTTTTTTCTTTTTAAAACACATACAGATGTGATTGAAGAGACTGACAATAGTCCAAAAGAATGACATGGTGACTGCCAATAGATTAAGCCCTCTAGTAAAACTTGAGGAAATGCAACTAAATTTTCTCAGTGCCTTTAAATATTCACAGTACCTCAATTGTGTACAGGGGTAACTACTATGACAAGAGTACATGTTATAGCCAACCGAAAAAATAAAGTGAGATGAGGGAGTTTAATAAAAATACAAAATAACAAATGTTTATACATTTCTCAGTAAGGAGGTACAAAGTAATTTTGAGAAGAACTATTAAGCGATCATATACAGCTGACTCATATATTTCAAGTGGTTTCTTGGGTTAGTCAATAATACTATAAAAGGTTGTCCATAAAAGCCAAGAAAAAGTGTGGTTGATTAACATTTAGTGTGCAAAATCCTTATTAAGTGTGCAGAAAGTTAAATTTTACTGAGAGGTTAAGAAAGTATATATTTCACATATTAACTAAATAAGTTACAACAAAAGTACAGGTGTTTAATTTAGAGTGCAAGACTATGAGAAAAATAAATGAGAAGAGTCGAGAATAACAAGGATAGTAGATGTTTTGAAATCAAAATGTTGGGAGGGAATGAAAAAAAATCAAGCATTTACATTGAGGAAGGTGATGGAGCAGTGCATTCTTTTTTAAATTCGGTCAAAGCAACAATATTCCAGGAAGGGATTCATGGGGCAGGGGTCAGTGCATAGCTACTTCAAATGACTTTCCTCTTTCCTAGACCGCCGTGAGGAGAGCCTTGGACAACAACTGGGCACAGCAATGAAATAGATACCATTCCTTAGTGTGTTTCTAGACTACAGTGTCACTTACCTTGGTAAACAAAGTGAAATCCCTTAGCTGTTATGGGTCCAACTGAGGTGAATCGAATTGTGATCTGATTACCTGAACTCAGTGGAAGTGACTCTCCTACTCAACAAAACAAATACTCAGATATCATAAATAATCTCCATTCAGTAAACCTAGCAACTCTATCATTTTACACTGTCATTTGAAAATGTCAAACTAGGCTCTATCAAATTACTTTTAGAAAATCCTACTAGCAACATCATTTCTTTGGGTTCAGCTTCAATTGCAATCTTTTTACCATAAAGCTTCAATTACATTTTAATACATATGGCTCATTCATATATATTTCATATTACATGAAACACCACAGATTGTGATTAAGTATTATATTTATTTTATTACAGTCCTAGAATATAATTAAATTTTTCTCAAGATTATGAATTACAATTAAGTTGTGGTTTTATTCTTAATAAAAAAATCTTCAGTTTACAGTATTGCTAACATGGATGACATAGATCTCAACTCTCTCCACAATACTAATGAAAGTCAGTCTTTAATCAACAGCTGACGAATGGCAGTTCTAGTAAAGGATACCTGAATGGGATCCCGAGAGGGAAGATAACAGAGGAGACTGCTGAGTTGGCCCATCAAACACCTCAACAACATCGTGGAGTGATGTCTGGAAAAATACAAACTGGCCAAACACCACTGATCAACAGGAACCAGGAGAAGCAAACCAATCACCAACCATCCAAAAACAAAAACAAAAAACAAACAAACAAAAAAAATAGAAAGAGGAGGAGACAGAGAACAAAGTATTACAATATAATAGTAATCTGCATGTTTTGTTTTGTTTTGTTTTTGTATTTTCTACCTTTAAATGAAGATTGGTGCTATGCCAATTGGTTCCTGACAGATGTATTTCAGGCCACAAAGATAATGACGATGATTTAAGGCAATAAAATTTTCAAAAGATTATTTTTTAAAAAAAGATATTAGATTTAATTTATTTGGAAATTGTAGGGTCATTGCAATTTAGTATTTATCATAACTACTTTCAGATTTTTTACTCAGTTTTATTTCACCCAGTGACCCTCCTTTCCTAACTTTTCTCTCCTCCTTTAGGTGAGATAGCTAAGATTTTAATATAGGGGATTTTAAAAAGGTTTTTCTCAAATTGTCATTCCAATATAAACAATAAGTTTGCTAGACAAATATCAGCAAGATTTTCTTCAGATCCCAGGTTTAATTTACATTCTGTGTAAAAATGACTCCTGTGCATTTATTATGAGTCTTCCATAATGAAATGAACATAATTTAAGAATCCTAAGCAACTAAAATGTTAATTAAAAAAAAACCTTCACAAAACATTACTTTTTCATGGGAAAAAAAATAGTTTTGAAGTGCTTCCCAGAAGAACTTTATTTAGTTTATTATTTTCATTCCTATTTTACTTCTCTGTATTTACCTTATAAATTTTGCTCCAGAACCTACCCCAACTACATTCACAAACTAAGAGTTCTATAGCAGAGGTTAATTCACATTTCAGGTTACAAAAAGAAGAATGTAAGAAAGAAGTGAGTGATGATATTAATTCTTAGAACTTTGCACTGAATGAAAATATTGTGGATTTAAAAGATTGTGCTTTAATTCTAGTGGTACATAAACATAATTTCGTGTATTCAGAATAAAATGACTTTTGCTCAATTATAATTGAATGAGTATAAATATAAGTCCATTTTAATGTTTCTAGTTCATATTCTACAACTCAAACCAAAGGTTATGGACATCTTTGAGGATTACTTTGTAAACAGCCCATTCACCAGCAGCACTGCTGAGTTTTGCTCATGAACACAGGTGTATACAGAGTATTTAGCTGCATTCATTCACTAGCAGGGAAGAAATAAGTTGGTGATCCCAGTCCATTTCTTTGTAAATGAAGAGGAAGAGGAAGAAGAGTAGTGGGAGGAGGTAAAGGGGGGGATGAAGAAGAGGATATCTACCACATGGGCAGATATACTATGGATTCTTTGAAAAATGTCTGATTATTGAAGTGCTTAATTTTATGAATACTCCCCCTGAAAATACTTGCTAGAAAATGGAAGAAATTTATGCACCTACTAAATCAGATACATGCAATATACTGGTGAAAAGGCTAACTGGTCATTCAACATATTTGAAGGTCAGGCTTCTTTAAAAGATGCTGAATTTTATCTACCATATCCCAGGCTATTTCAGAAAACACCCAGAAAAAGAAATGGCGGCTGTTTTTACAGTTTATGCATTAATAATTTTTTGTCTGATTATTTCAAATTATGATGTTAACTTGCTCTGCTGTAGCATGGATATTCCCCATTGCCTGACAAAATGATCAAAAAGGAAAAAAAAATTTTTGATCATGAGCACATTGCTGTATCAAGTATATTGTGCAATACTTCTTACAGATGATGTATTTTTTTCCTATAGTAAATTTTGAAGTCAGTTAGAAAATTTCAAGCTCCACCTCTTCGAGTCTTTTTCCCTGAGTCTGTCAGCTGTCCTGAGTCTGTCAGCTATCCCAATTCTAACCACTCTCACTTTCCCTGAGTCTGACAGCTATCCTGAGTATGTCAGCTATCCTGAGTATGTCAGCTATCCTGAGTCTGTCAGCTGTCCTGAGTATGTCAGCTATCCTGAGTCTGTCAGCTGTCCTGAGTATGTCAGCTATCCCAATTCTAACCACTTTCACTTTCTTTCCCTGAGTATGTCAGCTATCCCAATTCTAACCACTCTCACTTTCTTTGACAACCACGACATCCAAGGCAACCAAAATAGAGTTTACATGAGTGTTTATTATTATGAAAACAAATCTGCTTTTGTATCTTATAATTAGACCCCTGCTCAACTGCTTTCTCAATAGATCACTTTTATATAAATGTCTTCTATAAATTAAAGATTCTGAGAGCATCTCTGTCAATGACACGGTCATTAGCATTTTAGTGTTCATCTAGTTAGGTAAGAACAGAGACTGAGAATGTTCTTCCGTGGATTGATGGCATACTACATGAACAAGTTTCTCTAATGCTGAGATGAAACTACCTAGTGGAGAAGAAAAGTAATTGGGGTCATTAGAAAATGCATTATGGGGGCAATAAGCAAGCTACTTCTTAACAAAACTCTAATTCTGCATTAATGTAGACAGTTGTAGATTTAACTTAAAACTTTTGTGTATAAAATTATTCAGAGAAGAAACTGGATCATTATTTCAGAGACAATATGATAAAATGTGTGCTTAATGTAAAAGTTGGAGTCCAAAGAATCATTACCCCTTGCCCAAACCTGATTTCATATACATTGTCAGAATGCCTATGTAGTAAACTAATACCACCACTTAGAACCAAATCCCTTATTCTCAGTGAAATGATTTTATGACATTTATTTTTTTCACAGTACCATACATGTATATAGCTCATTCTGGTCACTCCTATCTCTGTCTTTTCCCTATTGGTCCCTTTCCCCTGTTCATAACTTTTTCTGTTGTGTGACCTGTTGAATTTAACCAAGGTCATCCATGAGAGCATGGGTGTGGTAATCCTCAGAAACAGGGTGGAGTCACCAGTGGCCACATCATTGAAGAGAAGAATCCCCTAGAATCAATCAATAGCCAGTGGCTACCGAGAGAAGGGTACCCACAGAGTTCTACAGACCGTGTGGTGTATAATGCCACTGCAGGGACCCAGAATGCTATCAGTTAATTACTAAAAAGATAGCACTTTAAGAATTAAATGCTTGTACTAAGGTTTGCTACCTCATTTCATTAATAAGTATCTCAATTCATTTAGCATTCACATATGCAAACAAAAAGACATTGGTCTTTGCTTCTAAAACCTTTGGAATATGCAAAGGCAAACTATGATTGATTGAAACTAATTTAGAGAAAATCCAGTTGATACACTAAACGTGGAATACTACATTTACTGATGGCTTTTTGGTTAAGCAAGTTGTCTTGTATACTTGGATCACCAGGGCTTAGCTAAGGTATAATGATACTATTATTGTCATGTAAATAGACCTGATTTGCTTCTCTGCTTAAGTTCATTTTTTCCATTTACACATACATCTCCTTACATTCAAATTGACTTATCCATCATCTATATTTCTACACTATTAATTCTATTTTGAATCACCATCATCATTTGACTGTATTCTTCCTTATTTGAAAGTTAAAGAAAAAATTTAATATTGAACAGTTTATATTTCTAAGAAATATAGAGACTCCTTCTTTAAAGAAATAACTTTCAAACCTGACCTATGTACTGATGCCTTCACCCTTTCCCCAAACCACTGTTTTCTTTCTAGAACTCTGATTTTTCCCTAAACTCTGGGTGAATTAGGAAGCTCTACGGTGCCTATTATACACAAGCAGGAATAAAGTGGGTGGAACTCGGCAGCCATTAGTTTTCCACCCTCTAGACATTGGAAACACTTTACCACTGCAAGAGCAGGCTTCCAACAATAAGCAGCTTCTTAAAACAAAACAAAAAACCCAGGATTTTATGGACTTTTCTTCTGCTTTAAAAAGAACAGATGTTAAAGGTAACATTTTAACTCTTTTGTTAAAAAAGCATTTTCCCTAAAGTTACAAGTACTGCGACAAGCCAGAAAGGGAAGGGACAGAAATCCTAGTCAGATGAAAATTAAATATATAAAATGTTCCCACAGATAACAAAGTTTTAAAACTGCTTTTGGAGCTATTATTTTCCACACATTTTATTCCAGAATCAACATGGATGTAATCACACTTAGTAATTTTATTCTGTGATATATAGGAAGTGAGTTAAATGCTAGAGTTGAAAGGGTCACCAAAACAGACAAGATCTATGCCCTTAGGTCCCATTAAATATATTTGCTTGTTGAAATTGCAGCAGGCCTTTGTTCTGCTTATGAAATGGTAATAGATTCGCTGATTGAATTAATTACAAAGCAAGCAACACCCGCAGATGTAGGCCACATCTTCGCCTGCAGATTGATGCTGCATTAGTCTTTCAAACCCAATCTTCAAAGCAAGACCTTTGGAACCATCTCAGGGAATATGGGATGGGTGACTTTCATGGTGCCTTTAAAGAAATTTACTATGTAGATTTTTTTAAAGTCCCCTTACACGATGATTAAAACCCTTAAACTCAGTGTCAGACTGGGGACCAGATGTTATTGGAAGAATGCACAGCATAACTTGAATATGCTCTAGTTCACGTGCTCATCCATGAGCAACAAACGCAGAGCGTGTGAAAGCATCCTATACATCTGACATTCAACTCTTCCCTTACCAAAGCAACATTTAATTTGTCGTGATAACCATCCAAGATGAGGAATAGTTGTTTGCTCTTCAACCCCACATCGGTCAAATGGATTTTTCTTAGTCAGATATGAACTTCAGAGACTTAGCTCACTCTGTTTAATTAAAGCATCTTACATGCAGATTGATAGATGCTGTCATAGTGCTTGGATTGACAGAAAGAAATTAGCACAGCTAAATGCAGAATTTCAGGGCAGAGCAATTATCATCTCGCCATGAGCTACCTGGAGTAAAATGCAATACACTAAAATGGGTTGCTGTCCACGGGAGTGTGTTCTTGCTTAGAACAAAACACAAGGGGGGGACTTTAAACCTCGTCTGTCTATTCAATTCTATTTTGCAATATTACTAAGATGTCCCATTATTGATGGCAAACAACATATCCATGAGCGAGCTTTAATCAAACTTCACCAAATCCTCTAATCAGAGGTTGATCCTTATTTACGTCTGTGTCTGTCCTTGCCTTGTCCAATTGCAACAAAAATTTATCACGTTGGTTTAGCCTGTCCTACCCTCAATAACTGATCACCATCTCAACCCTGATGTCTCCTCAGTAGTATACCATTGATCTTAGTTTCCTTAGCAACAGTTCTAAATTGATTTAGCCACGGTATTTAATAACTTCTTATGTTTAAATGCATTTGTCTTCCAGTTCTCATTCTATTTCTTGGCTGTTGGATCCCATATTTCCTTGTATTTGAAATTGAGCTTAATTTCTCTGCCTAGTTGCAAAATTCCATTGTAATGATTTTTACAGATATCTTGGTAGTCTTCATAATTTTCAGTTTGTCTGTGTGTGTGTGTGTGTGTGTGTGTGTGTGTGTGTGTGTGATAACATATTTATGGAAGTCCTAAGTCAACTAGCAGGGGATGGCACTGAGGTCACTCCGCCATATAAATAGACCCTGCTCCTTAAGGGAATAAATAATTTTTCTCAACATTGTCTGAGCAGAAATTTCCCAAAGACAGATCCCATTTTTGTGCCATCAAAATAACCAGCAACATGTAGAGAGATTCACTGATCTAGAAATTAATTAGCCTTAAAGAGGGCTAATGAAAAAAACATGGACATGATTACTCTTATTCAGTGATCAGAACCTTACTTACTGAGTTAAACATGAAAATTGAATTTATGCAAATGAGAAGGGTTTCACCACTACTTATTGTTTTTTTCCTTTCAGAAGGAAGTAATTCTGAGCAGCATGGTAGCACACTAGTATGAGACAGGGAAAATGAAAAAGACAAAAAAAAAGCAATACAAAAGACAAGGGAACCCATGATCTGACTGAGGCATCATTAAGGGAAGCAACCCAATCACTTCTGTAGAAAATGATGAGAGATTAAGACACCTGAGACACTGTGAAGCCTAGGTTTTGTATAAAACTAATTTGATAAATTTTTGGACAGGAGAAGAATTGCAGAATCTCTGGGAACTAATGGGCCTAGGAGGCAGATTAATGAACGCATACTATTTGCAGGGTAAAGGCACTAAAGCAACAAAGTTTTACTCTGTGAAAAAAAAAAAATCTGTGCAGCTGGACTTCTAGTGTAACTGAGTGGCAGAACTCTTCCTTAGCATGTTGGGTCCTAGGTTCATCTCCCCTGCAAAGGGAAAAAAAGATGAAGAAATTGGAAGATCCTCTGTAGATGAGCACATGTAGGAATAATATGTTCATAGGTCAGAAATGCATTGGATATTCCATAAAAATTATTTATGCAGAGCTCTGGACTCAACCTCCAGATTGGATCCATAGAGATGAATCAAATGGGAGGAAGGAAGTCCATTGCCTTTGTGTGCTTCACCTTTCCCGTCTGCAAAGGAGTGTTAATGAAATGACCCACATCTCACAGAGTGGAAGGGGACAATGTAGATGGAAGTTTCTGTCCCGCCCGGTCCCACAGCCATCCAGTCCCAAAGAAACAGAGGCTTACATTGATTATAAACTGGTTGACCTATTCCTCAAGCTATTTACTATCTCTTGCAACTCAAAATAACCCATAATTCTTATCTATGTTTAGCCATGAAGTCTGGCACCTTTTCTTAGTAAGGCATTCTCATGCTGCTTTCTCTGCATCTGGCTTGTGACTGACTCTCTGCCTTTCCTCTTCCCAGAATTCTTAGTCTGGTTGCTCCACCTGTGCTTTCTCCCTGGCTACTGTCCAATCAGCATTTTATTAAAACAGTATGAGTGATAAATCTTTAGAGTGTACAATAGCATTACCCCAAAGCAGTGCATCACATAAACTAACACATGCCAAACAACTGTACAGTGTCTGGAAAATAATAAGACATATTTCCTGTTGTTACCTTGCAAATGTATTTGCTGCTAATTCAGTCTGAAATTTCTGGCAATACCTTTGATGTCTAATGTGCCTGGTTCGTTCTTTGTTTTCTAAACAAGCATGTTTAGAACAAATGAAAGGAATGATAGTATTAGATAAGTATTCTAGATGTTTCAACCAAGATTAATCTGTATTCCAAAATCAAAATGTCAATATGTATATTTGATTTTTATTTCATCTTCTCAAGTGGAAGAGGGAAATGGTAATTTTCAGGTTCCTATTCTAGTTAGAAAAAAAAAACAAGATAAAAGGGAATTCTAATTTTTTTGCTTTGCTGTAAACACATTGAAATTCCATTTTACAAAAGAAATACATTCATATAGAAAGGAGTTGGATATATATATATATATATGTATATGTCTTCGCTTAACTTTAAACACACCTGTCATTTTGTTTACAAAATCTACCTAGTCATTAAATTCTGGGGTTTGTATTGGTGACTTTATCACTCCCTCAGCTTTGTCTGTCACCCTGTTTAAACTTTTCCAAGCCAACCTTGTTTGCTCAGCATAAACTTTACCTACTGACACCCAAAAAATGATAACACACACATACACCCACACTTACGAAGTTGACATTTAGAGACAAATCAAAGATACAGTGAGAACTTCACTTGACAGGATGTGGGAGGGGCTGTAGATGACATCAAGTATTCAAAATTTGCTGAGATTTAAATGAAACTTGCCTCATATGCTTCCTCAGATGATTATTTCAGGCTATTATGCTACACAGGTTTTGTCAGTCTAGTTGGAGTGGCCCCAGGCATGTAAAGTAACTTCTTTAACATCAGTAACATGCATGGAAGTCCCTGGTTCCTGAGATGCAGAATTACTTTCTATGAAAATAGCTCAGTTGGATTTTGAGTTCCTCTGGACAACTCTACATTTTAAAAGTTTCTCTTTTAAAAATCATTTAAATGCATTTGAATAAAACTACAAATTTAAAAACAATAAGAGTTTACTACTTCAATTTTTTTCTCAAAAGAATAAAAAATGGAAGAACTTTAAAAATCAGGCACAAATGAAATCAATGTGTTCTTTATGTTTAAAATGACATCTGAGGGTGGTAAAGTTTGAATAGAAATTACATTCGTTGATATAACTGAAAGTGAAATTCATTAATATTTTGGAAAGTTATATTTTGATATATTACATTCCAGAAACTCACTGCCCATGTTACATTAGAATAGAACAAACTATTAATTCATAATGAGATGCTTGCTGCCATTCATCATTGTCATGAAGGTGAGTCATAGATATCAGACACTAATTATTTGGAATCTATTCAAATATCATGCCAAAGCTTGCATCACTCTAGATATTAGGGCCAAATATTACATATAGCAAAATTCTAGAAGTCCAAACTCATGTTTGTTAGTGAACAAAAAGAATATCTTACTATGATTTCTATTTGCAATAATAAGGAAATGAAGGATTCTCTTTATAATTTAAATTCATACTAGTAGCACCTAATTATCTTATAGCTGATCCCACCCCCAAGAATTTGGGTCTGCTCAGAACTCATCACAATAATTGGGTTACTATGATTCCCCTGCTATCAATTTCTTGTGAGACACATTAATGAACCTACAAACTAGGTTTAATGTCTCAATTCATAGTCACCTTTTCGGTTTCGCTAGAGCTGGCTTTCATTTGTGCCATAACATTTTGTTGTCTAAAAAAACTAAAGAACTCACTACTTGACATATTCTAAGCCAATAATTACTGTCACTAAAATCCCTATCTGATGTACTTCAATTTTCTTTAAGTCTTCTAAAATTTCATGTCAATTTTACTACAAATTCTTTATCTGCAATTTGTAGTTGTACCATTTACCTTAACAGCTGAGAATTAATTTGAGTTGAAAAGCACAAAATAATAAAAATATGCAATAATATGCAATTTTATTATATGCTTTAACAATTAAAACAACAAGCAAGATACAAAGTTTGAAAAATTCTGGTTTGAATCAACATTATTACTTTTAACTCCTTTATAATTCAGATGAATGTTTTCTGTAATCATCTGCCAAATTCCAGGTTGGGAATATAGACATAGGTCAGAAAAATATGCTCATTATTGTGATAACTTAAATTGCTTTTTTATAATATTTTTATTATTACCATTTTTAACTATAAGTCACCCAAAAAGTTACCAAATTAAAAGCCCATGAATTCCTCACCCTCTTGTAGCATTAGATCTTTACATCCTGTTTTATTTATTGCTTCTTTTTCCTCTTGCACTAAAAAGTAGTGTAACTTAAAGCAAGCCCAACATTGTATTTTTCTCCACAGGTTGTTCTTTCAGTGTTTATTACTAACCAGCAAGTCCTTGAGCAACCAACAATCCTGCATTGACCACACCTGATAAAATTACAGTAACTTATTTATCTAACTCTTTTTTTATTTTCATTCTCCCTATTTTATTTGATGATAAACTGTTTTATCCAGGTAATTTGATTAAATATGGAGCCAAAGTACATACATTTCACTTGACTAATAAAAGTAAATTTACCTTAATTGTAAAACACCTGAAACAACTATTTAAAATTCTTTTAGATTGTGTTTACTTATTTCGAGGGTATTTATGGCGCATGTGCCTGTGTGTGTGTATTTCTGTATGTCAGAGGACAGCGGGTGTTGGTTCTATCCTCCTACCACATAGATCGCAGGGATCAAATTCAGGTCATGAGGCTTTGTGACACCTTCCTTTAGTGGCTAAACCATGGTGCAAGCCCCCACCCCTCGAAGATTTAATGCCATGTATTTATAGGATCTTTTGTAGGTAAATTATTAATATCAGATAAAGTCAACTGGACAAATGTTATCATTACCTAACCTTTGCTGAGATTTAACTTTAAGAAGTCAGCTATGAGTGATGGATTCTGTTTTGAGGCTATCTCTGTAGGTAAGAGAGCTAGGATATAAATATAGTTGCTGGTCCTAGTGAGTCCAGCTCAGTAAGAGAAGCTCTGTTTCCTTGTTGTGTACAAGGGCTTTGACGGAGTTTATCACTAAACTAGACTCAAACACTTGCTTTGGCCAAATCTTTTCACTTGACTCTACAAGCTGCTTTCTCTGCACCTCACAGCTTCATGGCGGGTCTAGGACCCTAAGCCTCTCAATTCTCAGGCCCAGTGCCAGAAAACTCATTATTTGGCAGAATTCAAAACTTTTTAAGAAAAGAGATGGGGAGACCACAGAGGACAAATTTTTAAAAAGGCTTGTCTGCTTAAAAATAAAAACCATCACTAGGAACTCTTAGACTTGGACTCTGGCCTTACATGCATATAGATGTTCAGAACCAAAAGAATTTGAAGCATCTTTAATTCTTATTATAGATATAATTTTACTGTGTTTTGACATTTACATTCTGAAACCAGCGTTTATGTGAAACAGCCAGTTAAAATGAGAATTGACTCCTCAAAGGTTTTTGCACTAAACCAATCAATCAATCAATCAATCAATCAATCAATCAGTAAGAAGAGTCAGATTAGAAGAAGTAAACCATTTAGGTCATTTAGTTCTGTATCCTCTTTCACAGCTCATGTGTCATTTGTCTGCCTTTTGACTTTTCTCATCATGTAATATCATTTCTTCATCTCATTTAAAAAAATACTTGTGAGAGTATAAGTAGAATTCTGTAGAGGCAGATCTACAGAATATGCAATGCTGAAGGAATACGTTAAGTTGTACTATTGAACAAATAATCTTTTTTATTGTATATTCTTTTCATTTTACACAGCAACCACAGTTCTGCCCTCTCCCCAGTCTTCCTACTTCTCTCCACCCATTCCCAGGCCACCCCAACCCCATCCACTCCTCTCAAAGAATAAGGCCTCCCATAAGAAGTCAGCAAAACCTGGCACATTAAGTTGAGGCAGGACCAAGCTCCTACTCCTGCATCAAGGCTGAGCAAGGCATCCCATCATAGGGAATGGGCTCTAAGATAATAGTAGGGTATTCACCAATCTGATTACATGGGAAGGACAGTTCGGGCTCCTTCTCCTCTATTGCTAGGAGTCTTAGCTGAGGTCATCTTTTGGATTTCTGGGAATTTCCCCAGTACCAGGTTTCTCTCTAACCCCATAATGAACTCTTTCATTGCTCTCTAACTCTGTCCCTCCCCCAACTTGATCATTCTGAATTATCTTAATTATTGTTTCATTTTCCTTGAAAACATCTCGTAGATAATTATTTGTCTTGGCATGGCCAAATCAGTCTATTTGTAGAATATGTATTTGTGGTGTGTGTGTGTGTGTGTGTGTGAGTGTGTGTGTGTATGTGTATAAGCCATAAGATCCCCTGGAGCTATAGTTACTAAGAGCTGTAGGCTGCCATATATGGGTGCTGGGAACTGATTTTGTATCATTTTCAAGAGCATCAAGTTTTATTAACTGCTAAGCCATCTTTATAGCTCATGCAAAATCAATTTTAAACTGTTATGTGTATAAAGGACTATATATATAATTGCAGTCTGAGAAAAGTAATTCAGAAATAATTAAAGTAAATATATCTCAACACTGCTGTTTTGGTAGCTATGTCATCACTATTACTGCCGTGATGTATTCTTGTAGTATCATTACATATCACGATTGTTGCCAAAAGCAACTAATAAGAATCCAGATATTCTTTCAAATCGCCACTTCTATAGTAAGTCATTTATCATTTTCTATAACAAAATTCTATATTAATTGCTTAAAAGCTTATGTTCTGTGAATTTCATTCACAATGGCCATTTTTTATATAGAGACAAATAAAGAAAAATATTTATTTCTATGGATAAAATAAACTTTTGAAAATTTTTATTTAATATGATGCACATGTATTTTTGACTTGGGTTTCTATTACTTAAGTGATGAACTTTTGAATTCTGACTCTGCCTCATATCCAAAAACCTCATCATGCAAATTTTGAAATCATGTGTCTTTTAAATACATTAATAAATACTTTGGCTTTTCTTTTTTGTTATTTTGTTTGTTTGTTTGAGATAGTGTTTCTCTGTAGCTTTGGAACCTGTCCTGGAACTAGCTCTTGTAAACCAGGCTGGCCTCAAACTCACAGAGATCCACCTGCCCCTGCCTCCTGAGTGCTGAGATTAAAGGCATGCACTACCACTGCTCAACTACATTAATAAATACTTTATACTAAAATATGCCAGGCTTTCAGCAAAGCAATATAATTCAAATTTCAAATGTTTCCCTAATATTAACAATGAACAAGGTTTTATAAATTTACAATAATATTAATTAGTAAAATGAAGATCTTTGTTGAATCAAATCTCTCCAATTTCATAACAAACCACACAGAACTAATGAGTGGATGAGTAGTGTTTAAAAAGACAACACAAAACTGTTGTTATTATAAGGTATATGTTTACATAAATAATATAGAAATATATACCTAAATTAAATCATGCTGGTTGGTTTTTTTTTCTCTTCTTTATACAAGCTAGAGTCATCAGAGAAAAGAGAACCTCAATTAAGAAGGTGTCTCTGATTGGAGAGGGCCGAGTCCCTTATGGGTGGCATCACCCTAGGCTGGTAGGTTTGGGATCTACAAGAAAGCATGTTTAGCCAACCATTGGATCAAGTAGCACCCCCACATGGCCCCTGCATCAGCTCCTACTTGCACAATTCTGCCCTGTTTGTGTTCCTACCCTAACATCTTCGATAATGAACTATTATATCAGCCAAATAAACCTTTCCTTCCCCAAGTTGCTTTTGGTCATGTTGTTTCATCACAGCAACAGTAACCCGAACTAAGACATTCATATTTCAATTGTCTTTGAAATCATTGCAGTCTATGAAAACAGCAAGACATTTTAACCGTATGGAATACTTCACAACCATTTCATTAACTTCCTTGTTTACAAATCACGTAATGGAAGCCCAGAAAAGCTGAGTGATTCGCAACAGTGAATCTGTAGGAAGATGCGTTTTAAGCTCCAATTAGAGTAGTAAGAAATCCAAATCCCTGTAGGATTTGGAACTTCACTACAAGAAAGCAGGTTAAAATCCCTAGACATGAATAATTTAATTATGGCACCTGCATAGAAAATACAGCTTAATCTTATTATCTCTGCCTCCTTCTACTCAAAGGCCTGTCTAAATCAATCACCGGAGTGGAGAAGAGGGAGAAAGTGAGGCACTTATACTGAAGTGTTGCATTTACAAATTGGAATATGCATGTGTATAGTCTGAGAATGAAATCTCTTTCTTGATTTAAATTAATGATTTATTTCTACGATCCCGCTAATAAACAATTCTGTCTTATTTTCATCAGCTTTATGTCATTTATTCTACTACCAAATTGAAAGCCCTTGTAATGAAGCTTTTCAAGTACCTTGTGTTGTCTAGACATGCAGTGAAGTGTAGATCATTCTAAATACTCTAAGCAAGTTAACAAACTATACTTCCAAAGAAAATATCTCAAATTCCATGGAAAAGGCTTTTGACTTACGTGAACAAATTTTATTCATAGACTGTGTAATGTACTTTGCTTTGAAAAGAATCTGTTTGAAAAATGTGTTTTCGATTGTCTTCAGAGGGAAAAGGGCTGACAATTAATCTTTTTTCTATCAAAATGCAAAAGGAACTAAATATAGCATCATATACATCCCTAAAGGCTTACACAAGAACAGTTAACTATTCAAAATCAAAGTCAACAGCACATTCGGAAAACGAAAATTTTGAAATGTGATTGTAATAGTTGCCAAAACCATCTCTTTGTTGATATATTTTTGCTTACTATAGTACTAACAGTGATTTAAGTTTTTTAAAGTTTATTTTATTTTTATATGTATGAATGTTTTGCCTCTGTTTATGTTCAGTATATGTGTGCCTTATCAGAAAAAGAGTCAGATTCCCTAGAATTGGAGTTACAGATGGTTGTCACCCATCTGTGAGTAGTGAGAATCAAAATCAGGTCACCAGTAAGCTACAGAGCTCTCTCTCCACCCTTAAAACTAAGACCTCAATAAATGTTTAAAAGTAATCTGTGCCCTCATGTGATCATAGGCATTTAGAGATTTTGTTAGGAGCACATATATGTTGTACAGATTATTCATTTGCTATAGTATAGAGATCAAATGATTTAGTTCAAAAATCAAATACAATGGTATTAAACTTCTGTTATTGTTGTAAGTTTTGATTTTAAGATAAATCCCATGTGCTAGTTATTTTTTAACTGTCAACAAGGTAGAGCCTATAACCACCTGGAGACAAGAATCTCAGCATGCCTGTGAGAGAGTATCTTTTTTTCTTTTTTTATTTTCTATTTTTTATTTTTTAAATTTATTTAAGTTTTTTAAAAAAGAATATAAATTATTTTTCATTTTACATACTAAGCCCAGTTCCCACTCTTTCCATTCCTCCCATGTCCCCCTCACTTCACACACCCCCATCCACTCCTCAGAGAGGGTAAGGCATATTGATTTGGGGAAGTTCCAAGGTCCTCCCAACTTTATCCATCCAAAGAGAATAGGTTCCCAAAAAGCCAGCACAAGCCGTGGGGATAAATTCTGGTGCCACTGCCATACAACTGTCACCCACATCCAGAGGGTTCAGTTTGGATCCATGCTGGTTTCTTTCCTGTCCGACTGGAGTTGGTGCGGTTCCCATTAGCTCAGGTAAACTGTTTCAGCTGATGTCCCGACCATTGTCCTTGACCTTTTTGCTCATATTCTCACATTTCTCACTCTTCATCTGGACTTGAGGAGCTCAGCCCAGTGCTCCGCTGCAGGCCTCTGCCTCTGTTTTTATCAGTTGTTAGATAAAGGTTCTCTGGTGACATTTAAGATATTCATCAATCTGATTACATGGCAAGGGCAGCTCAGGCACCCTCTCCACTATTAATTTGGGTCTTAGCTGGTGTCATCCTTGTAGATTCCTGGAAATTTTTCTTGTACCAGGTTTCTTGCTAGTTCTTCCATAATGGTTCCCTCAATCAAAATATCTCTTTCCTTGCTCTCATTTGTTGTTGAAGGCTGTTTGTTCGTTCCTGGATGCCCTGGCTTGAAATACTCACACAGAAACTGTGTTAATTACAACATTGCTTGGCCAATGACTTTAGTGTATTCCTAGCAAGCGCTTACATTTTAAATTAACCCATTTCTTTGAATCTGTGTATCGCCAAATGGATGTGGGTTACTGGCAAGGTTCTGGCAGGCCTGTCTCTGGAGGTGGCTACATGGCTTCTCCGTGACTCTGCCTACTCTCTCTACATATCTTTTCCAGCCTGGCTATATTCTGTTAAGCCATCGGCCAAAAGAAGCTTCTTTTCCCATTAACCAATAAAACCAGCACATATACAGAAGGACTTGCTACACCACTCATCTCTGTCCTTCCTCCATCTCGACTATCCCATTCCCTCAAGTTTTTCTCCCACTTCCCTTTCTCCCCTCCTCTTACCCTTCTTTTGTGCTTTTTGTCACAGCAACAGAAAATAAACAACACACTCAGAGTTGCCAATAGCTCACAATATAGCCTAGGCTGTCCTCAAATAATCCCACTTCCTCAGTTGTAAACAATGAGATTGAAGGTATGTAAACATGCCCCACCACGATAGATGAAAACACTGAGGTTACGGGTATATAGATATGCTCCACAAGGAGAGATAAAAGATTTCTTCTTCCTGAAGTGTTGGTTAGGACTTCCAATAGAGACCATGGTAAATGAAATATATTCTATGCCTAATTCCAATCTTGGTTCAAATTATCATTAGGCAATTTTTCATTATTTTTGAATTGTGTATTTATATTTAATTTTAATGGCTGCTTAATAATAAATTTTGTTCTTTAGGTGGTTTTGCAATAATAACAATTCAGAACAAATAAATTTATTTAATTTCTAAGTAGTTAGTTATTCTAATACTAACTAGTACATACATACATAAAATGTACATAACTAGGTACATTTTAATGATAACCTCGAAATTAATAGCAATCGCTAATCAAATAAACCACATATAAATTAGATTCATAGAATTTATTTGGAATAATATACTATTCCAAAATAAATTAATGATTCTCAAAAATTTTGAGCACTATGTTAGAAAAAGACTACATCAGGCCTGTATGTACTATTCTGATAATCCTAACTAATAAAAATATTATACAATAAGTTCTCTTATTTTCATCTATCTTTATTCATATTAAAAACAATAGATATTGAACATATTAATATTCCGACTTTGAATCCTGTTTTCATAATTGTAAGATTATTTTGGACATTGTTTAGGATTAGAAATTATCTTTCAAATAGGCATAAGCAGAGCTATTACTACAGAAGTTTCCTAAAAATACACACACACATGTACACACATATACATACATACATATTTATAAATGCAAAACAGACATATGTAAAAATAATTAAAATAGATTTATCCTTCATCAGATAGCAATATCCCTATATCACTAATTACTTTAAAATTCCATCTTACCATTCTCAAATGGCTAAGATCACAAACACAAATGATAGCTCATGCCACACAGATGAGGAATAAAGGGAACACTCTTCCATTGTTGTTGGGGGTGCAAACTTATACAGGCATTAGGGAAATCAAAATAACGTTTTTCAGAAAGTTGGGAATCAATCTACCTCAAGATATATCTATATCACTTTTAGGCATATATCCAAAGGTACTTCATCCTAACAAAGAAACATTTTTCTCAACCATGTCCACTGCTGCTTTATTCATAATAGCCAAAAATTGGAAATAACCTAGATGTCCTTCAATAGATGAATGAATAAAGAAAATGTTGTATATTTACACAATGGATTATTATTTGGCAGTTAAAAAATGGCCTCATAAAATTTGCAAGTAAAGGGATGGAATTAGAAAAAAATAAACCTCAGTGAGGTAATACAGACTCAGAAATATAAATATGGTATGTATTTGCTTATAACTTAATATTATTCAGTAAAAAATGACAGCCAAGCTAAAATCTGTAGAGCCAAAATGATTAGGTACAGGAAGTAATTAACAGGAAACATGGATCTCCTGGGAGTGGGAGATATAACACATTTTATGGGTAGTTTGGGGGTGGGTAGAAAAGTGAATGAGACTATCAGGTGGAGAGAGGAAGGGAGATGGACTTCAGGGAGGAAATGCGAGGAGAGACCTGGAACTGAGGAATGAAGGACACCATCATTCAAACAAACCAGCAGCCTACAGAATGGGAAAAGATTTTTACCAACTATACTCTGATCAAGAGTTAATATACAAATACATATAAAGAAATAAAAAAAAAACCTAGATATAAAAAAACCCAAACCATTTAAAGTGGGGTATAGCTCTGAACAGAGAATTCTCTAAAGAAGGAACTCAAATGACAGATAAACTTTTCAGGAGATTTCCACCATCATTAGTAATCAGAAAAATGCAAATCAAAATTGAATAAGATTCCTTCTTACATCAGAATGGTTAAGATCAGTAAACAAAAGACAGTTCATGTTGGTAAGGATGTAGAGCAAAGGGAACACTCATCCCTTATTGGTAGCACTGCACACATTTACAGCCAAGATGTATATCAGTGTGGCAGTTCCTCAAGAAGATGGGAATTGGTCTACCTCAAGACCTATACCACTCTTGGGCATACACCAAAAGGACACTTCATCCTTCCACAGACACTTGCTCAACAATGTCACTTGGTGCTTTATTCACAATAGGCAGAATCTAGAGCAATACAGATGCCCCTTAAGAGGAGAATGGATAAAGAAAATGGGGTATATTTACACAATGAAATACTACTCAGCCATTACAAACAATGACTTGATAAATAGGTAGGTATATAGATCAAATAAAAAAATTTCCTGAGTGAGGTAATCAAGACTCTAAAAGATAAAAATGGTGCATATTCACTTATATATGACTGTTAGCTGTTAAATCTATGATAACCAAGGTACAATTAGAAAACCAACAGACTTCTATGGGATAATAATATAATATATAGTACAATATATAATATATTGGTATAGTACAATAATAATATATTGGTATATATGTTATATCAATATACAATAAAGCATAACATAGAACCAAAACTTACATATTAGGATAGAGCAAAACAAACAGAAAAGAGTTCAAGAAAAGGCAGAAGAGACAGACTTTTAGTAAGAGTCCTTGAAACACTTAGTCCTAAACAGAATGTCTCCCTTAAGTCTTCCCCTCACAGTGAAGGTAACCCTGTGAAAGATGAGGCAGAATGCGTGTAACAGTCAGAGGGGAAGAAGGCCTTTTAAGTTATCATGATTGATGAACATATGAATGATACACGTTGTGGCCTCACAGAGACTAAGACAGCATGTATAGGGATTTTGTGGGTCCGCACCAGGTAGGAACCTAGAGCTAAAAAGAGAAGTGGATCTACTCTTCCAGTCCTAAAACAGAAGCTAATTCCAATTGACAGCCACTTGCAAATAAAAATTTTCTTTTCTCCAAGAGAGTCTCAATAGAGAAACAAATTACTCTAGGGGTAGGTTTATGCCTAGCAGTAGGTGAATGCCATACCCCAGGCTTCTGTTTGTTTGTTTTTCATTTTTTATTCTTATTTTGTTTTATTTATATATTTTTTCTCTCTTTTTACTCTAAAGTTTCTTTGTTTATATATTATGGCTATCAGTTTTGGATTTTTATGGGATTCCTGAGTGTGGAAATGATTGGGTCTCTTCATCTATATCTGCTTCTTGTGCCTTTTCTTGGGCACTTTTCTCTTTGTTTGCCATATTTTGATGAGTAATTTTTTGTTTTATATTTTATTATATATTGGGATGTTATATATATATCAATATATAGTACTTATTATATATATTATACTATATATTATATTATTATCCCTTAGAGGACTGTTGATTTTCTAATGAGTAACAGAAAGACAATGGATTGGGATGAGAGGAAAGGTCAGGGGGAACTGAGCAGAGACTAAGAACAAAAAAACATAATTAGGATATACAATGTAAGGAAAAAAATCTATTTTAAACAAAAGAAAAAAGCCTTCTCAAAATGCTTTGTTCTTGTTTTGTTCTAGTGTGTCAAAAGCAAACCCTAAATAAAAGTAAAATTAAATACCCTTGATGAATTCATCAGTTTAGTGACTGTGAGTAATTTCTACTTTGAAATAATTTTTTGAACCTAGTTAAAATCAGAATCACCTTTTTGTTTGTTTTGTTTACTTATTAGATAAGCAAACTCTCCAGCTGCTCCTCTCCCTTGGACCATGTTTCTTCAACTCTGCTCTCATTCATTAGTAAAACAGATAAAGGTTATAAAGTTACATAGGGCAAAAAGGCTAGTCCTACCCATAGGCAAAATCAATTCTATTTAACACTGAAATTTTTCACACCTTAACAGGACCCTTACAGACATTAGAATTCAAATGAAAGATATATGAGCTTAATTTAGTACTTCTGCAATCCTTGAAAAAGAGGAGTTCAGGTAAGAAAGAGATTGGACCTCTTTTTTTTTTCATTCTTTTTTTAATTTTGAATATTGCCGAAGCCAGCTATCTGAATTTCTACCCTGACTTAATCTGATTTGTCTTTATGTACAGAAAAGAATGAATGCAGGCCAGGAGCCATTCTTCATGTGGGCTAGCTGAAACAGTTGAATCTAAGATGAATGTCAGAGTGATGGCCAGAAAACCTCTGATTTTGATATTGTCTAATCTACATGCTATGTGATACACCCTCTAAAGCAATGAGGGCTGATCGTTGCCATAGAAATAATGGCAAACAAGAATAAAAAGAATAAGAGGTAGTACATCAAAATTTCCAAATTTTATTTTCATATTACCATAAAAAAATATTCCTCCCCTTTCATATCCTGTCCATCCATATGTCTCATTTGTTTAATACACGATGTTCCAAACATCACAGGTGGAGAAGTGTTCTCTTCTTTTTCCTATTCTTAGTTAAAAATTAAAACCTTTATCCCTGCTCAAAAATCACTCACCCCCCTTTAAAGAGACACAGGTAGAGAGAGAGGGCAGAGACAATGTTATATTATTTCATTTTTGGTTCTTCTTTCTCTGTGTTCATGAAGTCAGTCTAGGAAGGTGGATGCCCCAAGTAGCATCTACTACAGTCTTGTATTCATTCTTTAATGTTCGTTGAGGTTGGAACTTCTGTTTGATTTTCTTAGTCAAGGTCTGATGCCTCTGGTGAACAGGAGTGGCCCTGCTCCATAGGCTCATATGTTTGAGGGCTTAGTCATCAAGGGGTGGCACTACTTGGGAACTTGTTCTATGGGGTAGACAAGGCCTTGTTGGAAGACGTTGTCATGGGGGTGGGCGTTAAAGTTTCAAAAGCCCAAATAAAGCCCAGTGGTTCTCTCTTCTCTTTTTTGTCTTCTGACTTAGATGTAGAACTCTTAGCTACTTCTCCAGTAAAATGCCTGCCTGTGAGCTGCCATGATTCCTACCTAGATAATAATAGACTGAGCATTATTCTCAAACTGTAATCCTAGTGAAAGTTTTTCTTTTATAAAAGTTTACTTGGTCATGGTGTCTCTTTACATCTATTTCTATTTCTGACCTCTGAAAGCTCACCACCTGGAACCTGTCATAAAATCCTGACCACAACTTCCTCGAAATTGATCAGATTAATGAGGTTATATAAGCTATAACGATATTTTAAAATCTTGTTTTTAATATTATATTCTTTTTTTCCAGGACTTGAGATTTCTTGTTTGTGTATCACAATACCACTTCAGCGTGATTCACAGCATGTTTGCAATGAGCATAGATACTCCAATTATACAGGTAAAAAAAATAGAACCAAAATTGCTGAGGCAATGTTTTCTCTCTTTTCAGGTAATCATCTTGCATTGTAATCACTTCACATGCCAGGTGTTAAATATACGGTGACAGCATAGCTCTCTCTTTTCATTTTCTTTGTTTTATCTCACAAACAATCAATGTTATTTAAGCAATTATCAATCACATCTGACAAGGATCCCTTAAATATAAATTAAACTGCCACATATTGCTTTTAAAGGATAATAGGAAAGAGAATACTTAGCTCATTTTACTTCTGATTGATGGCTTTCTGTCCTTACCAGGAACTGCACAATGTGGCTTGGAAAGGGAAAGAAGCTGTTTTGCGGCACGACTTTCCCCTTTACGCCAACTTCTCACATCACGTTCATTACAATACAAAATGTCATGTATTCTGACTTTATATGAGGCTCTGTCATGTGGCATGTGGCCCTTTAGAGCTTCTTCATTCAGTACTAGTGGCTAATTTTTGATACGGGCCCATGCAGACCCTACTTTCAAACACTTCCGAGTATCTTAATTAATTCTTCTTTCTATCATCATTAGTATATATTTTAAGAAGGCAATATGATCCCTGACCTCCAAATTTATGTTCCAGTGTACAGGATCTGGATCCACTCTAATTCATTCAACAAATTTTTTACATATGAAACCAATGTTTTCACTCTTTCCAGGTAATTACCTTGCTCTGCAATCACTTCACATGCCAGGTGTTAAACATATGGTGACAGCAGAGCTCTCTCTTTTCATTTTCTTTGTTTTATCTCACAAACAATCAATGTTATTTAAGCAATTATCAATCATATCTGACAGGGCTCCTTTAAATATAAATTAAACTGCTATAGATTGCTTTTAAAGAATAATATTAATGAGAATATATAGATATGATAGATAGGTAGATATTGATATATAGATATATATGGGAGATAGATGTAAACATATATAGCTATAAATAGATAAAATAGAAAGATAGATGATATAGAAAGAGAGAGAGATAGCTATGTAATAACGATTAATGAAAAAGAGGCCATAAATTTGAAAGAGACCAAGAATGGATATTTGGGAGAGTTGAGAGGGAGAAGAAGGAAGGGAAAATTATAAAATTATATTATCATCTGCCAAAAAAGGAAATGAGGAAAAACTTTAAAAATTATCTGTTGTATTAATAATCAAACCTAAACACCGCTTCACAACTTTTAGTCTTCAATCTAATTTCACAGAAAACAGACTTTTGGATACTAAAAGTCACAAATAATATTTTTGAAACATAGATAATTTCATCATAAAAAGTAAAATCTTGGAAATACTTTGTAGCCAAGTAAATATTTACTTTTTAAAAAAGTTTAAAAAATAAAGTTTACTTCCAGATTAGAGCACAAAAACCCTCAATTATTTAACTAATACTTGTTGAGCATTGGTAGTACCTATGCGACTTTTCCTGAAATGTGGATATATGTTCTTGCCCTCAAGGATTATACAAGCTAATAGTGTAACACATTAATAAGTATATTGTATCCTTTATTATAAGTCAATGATATAATCATAGCATCCAGGGTGCTTAAGGAAAAGAGAAAGCAGTTGTCACCAAACCAAGTTACCTCTTCATGTGCTGTTTTCATGACAACTATCATCAAATATGAGATTTAAATAATCAACTTTATTCAAGTGTACATAAATATATAATATATACCATATTAGGTACCGAGGACCAACCTGATTAAATAGACACTCTTGATTTGATAATAATTCAGCAGGCCTTCAAAATGGTCTTCTTACTTACTGACATAAAGAAGAAATCGGGCTTAGAAACCTTCTATTTATTTATATACTTGATCATGGACATTGGACTCAGAATTCTGCATATGCTGAATAAATGTTCTACTACTTAGTTATAACCCAATTCCCGGAAAGCAGTTTTAGTGAACAAATTTACAAATAACTTTTTTGTTTTCTGAATGTAGATGTGTCAAAGATCATTCAAAAACCTAGAGCTAAATATCTCAGGCAACAGCAAACTTGTCACACAAATTTCCAGTTAAACACACTATGCTAAGCAATAGTAATTTTTAGCATTTTACTTGTTGGTAACTGCTAATTTTAGATAATTCTAAGGTCACTGGTCTAGAGATCAGTGGTACAGACTTTAAGATGTAATGTGGAGTCTGCTTTCACCAGTCTCCAGAGAGAAAGGTTAATGGAAGGGAAAGAGGATTTAGTACAGCAGGCTCTCTCAAATTCTCATGAGTGTGAATATGTGTTTGTTCATTTATTTACTACACTTGAAGTCACTGGAGATTTCAGATGTGGATGGTTTCGGTCAATTTTCATTTCTGTGGAGTGACACTCTGAGTAGTTGAGTTACATCAGCCCTGAGTAGGGCTTTGAAGACAATTTATGTATATTGCCTTTAAATAAATCTCTGTTCTCACAGATTTCTGGGGAACTATCTTTTCTAAAATGTAGGCCTCCTGGTAATAATTAGGAAGAGATAATAAAGAAACCAATAGGTTTCTAGGTAGCGGACTACTGATCCCTTATGGTTTAGCTGTTTAAAAGTTGTTTTCCAAGGTGAGGTTGCATTATCAAATAGAAAAAAAAACTTTCAACTTTATTATCAGAAAAATAAGTGTTATCAAATATAATTGTATTTTAATCTGACAAGAAAGATAACGCTGATGTGATAACTTCTTCAGAATAAATTCATGAAAGAAAGAAAATTACCACAGCTTTTCTTCATAAATAAAACAGGATATACACTGAGATTTGAAAATTGCTCGTAATGACTTAGAGAAAAAGGTGTAAGAAAAATGAGTGGTGATGAGGTATGGATTGTGCTACTCTTTAATTTTTTTAGAGTCAAAGCCTCAACAGCAGAAAAATGATGGATGAATACATTGAACTGCACTGCTCAATAAATACAGGAAGGCTGCCATGAGCTGAAAAAATCTACTCTTTTCACAGAGTAAAATTATTTATTTCTGTGATGACCTATGCTTGCCATTCTATGAGTTTGAGAATTATTCCACTTTATAGTTATAAATTCCATTTGAGGAACTGAATGGGCATGGGGCAAGATTCATGAATCCTGTTTCCTGATTAAGGCTCAGCGTGGTGGACAGATTTAAAAACCATGAGATACAGAAGATAACACTTGGTAACATCACCTTTTCCTTAATATCTCAATTTCTCTTTCCCAATTCCCAATTTAAATTTATTTAGAAATACTTTTGCCTCCACCTAAATTTTGAACGTTTTTGACAGCCAAACTCCAATGGAAATTTGTAAACTGATGAAGGCCTCGTGCAAGGTGAGGGGGAAATAAGAGAATAAGAAGAGCAAAGTATTTGAGTAGGCATGAGAGGAAAGTCAAGACCACTTACATAGCAATAAGACTTAGCAATTGTTTGCCATCATTTGAGTGGCAAAGATACTCTGATTTTACCATCTATAGCTCTTGATTATCTACCAAGGTTGTGGACTAGTGTATTTTGTCACTAAAATCTGTTTAATTCAGTTGTAGAGAGCTTGTAGTGCCTTAAATATGAATGGGCCCCCTGGATTATACATTTGAATGCTTACTCATCAGGGGGTGACACCACTTGAGAGTGATTAGCAGTGAGGCCTGGCTGGAGTAGGTGTGACCTTATTGGAGGAAGTGTGTCACTGTGGATGGGTTTTAATGTTTCAAAGGCTTAGTCATTTAGAGTCATTTAGTCTACCCGCAGCTCTGGCTGTAGAACTATTTTCTACTTCTACAGCATCATGTTTGCCGGGTGCTACGATGAAAATGGACTTACCTGTAAGCAGGTCTCAATACAATGTTGCCTTTTAAAAGAATTGTCATTGCCATGGTACCTTTTCACAGCAATAGAACACTGACTATAACGAAAGTTTTTTGTTTTTTTTTTTTCCAGGAGTGGGGTATTTCTGTGATAGACTTGCTCACACTGCTAATTGGAAGAATACTGAGAAAAGAACTTTGCACTAGAAAAGTGGCTGGACACTAAGTGGAGCTTAATCATAGCAGGAGCACGGAAGACAGTGCTGAGAATGATTTCAGCTGTGGGAGCCCAGATAAAGAATCTTCACACCGAAAGAATTTTAATAAGTGGTCTAGAGAAAGTGATATTTTGGTAAGGAATGTATCTACTTTCTGCCCTTGTCTACTCCTTCTTCAAATCTGCCTAAGTCTAAATTAGAGAGTTTATGATTAATAGCAATGGCAAAGGAGATTTCAAAAGAGCCTAGTATTGACTCTGTTGTGTGATTATTAGTGGTCACTCTTATGAAGATCTACAATGGAAAGGAGCAAGCTGGGCAAGGGAAAAATACAAAATGTCCAGTTTGAGGAGAAAAAGAGAACCAGGAAATATAATGGAGCTAAAACAAGCGCACAAGGAGAGAAGCTGTTTAAAGAAAAAGCCTGGTTTTATATGGGATAAAGGGAGTGATTGCCTCAGGGCAAGACCCCGCCAGCTAAGCTTCCAACTGGTGAAAAAGAAGTAAAAGAAAGCATAAGCAGTGAAGGAAACCAGCAGCAGCAGAAAGCTGATGTAGAAGGAATTGAGTAAGGACGTCGGATATGTGCTAGCCCCATCAAGCAGAAGTATTGTCAACTTTGACTAAGTGGTTCTGGTTTTAGAGTAAAGGATAAAAAACAAAAGATTATGAAATGTCCTCAGCAGATAAGGAAAGTTACTGCAGCTAGGCATGTGTCAGGCATGTCCCTGCATAGAGGCCAAGAGAGGTCATAGCTTGGAGTTATGAAGGTGAAGCCTGGATTGTGCTGGAAGCCCCAAGATACTGCAGATGCCAGACTTGTGAGATACTGCCATGAACATCTGCTAGGATGCTGTGGAACCAACCCAAAAACCAAAGTGTGTGGTAGTCCACGAAACTGCCAGGACTTGGAGATCTGAAGAGGATTTTGATATAAAACATGCATATCCAGAATTTGGCATTTGCCCTGCTGGTTTACAGTCTTTCTTTGTTCTAGAATTTCCTTACTCTGCTCCCTTTCCTTCCTTTTAGAAAGGTAATGTATATTCTGTGCCATCCTACGTTAGAAGTATGTGATCTGCTTTTTGATTTTGATTTTATAGGAGCTATACTAAGAGTTTGCCATGAGTCTCAGAAGAGGATTTAAACTTTGAAATGTTAAATTGTGTTAAGACTGTTATACTGTGGGGACTTTTGGGCATTGATTGGGTGCATTTTTGCGTTATGATATATATGTCTATGAGCCTATTGGGGCCAGGAAGTAGAATGTTGTGTCGTGAATAAGAATGGCCCCCAAAGTTTGTATATTTGAATGCACAGTCATTACACCACTTTGCTGTGGAATATTACTTTAAATGTGTAAAGATGTATTACATTTGTTTATGTTGTAGAATGTTACTTTAACTGTGTAAAGATGTGCTACATTTGTTTATGTTGCGTTTGTTTAGCTAGGCAAAAACAAGTTAAATTTGTTTTATCTTTACCTGCCTAAGGAACTTAATTGGTCTAATAAAAAGCGGAATGGTCAAGAGCTAGGTGGCAGAGGGATAGGTGGGGCTGGAAGGCAGAAAGATAAAGTAGGAGTAGGAACCTAGGATGGAGAGGAGAGAACAAGGAAGAGATAAAGGGAGATGCTAGGGGCCAGCCAGCCAGGCAGCTGCCTATCAGTCAGACGAGGAGGAAGCTGGAACATACAAAATGAAAGAAAGGTAAAAAAAAAAAAAAACAAAACAACAACAAGAAACCCTTTGAGGCAAACTGTAGATGAAGAGAAACAGGTTAAATTATAAGATCTAGTGGGACAAGCATAAGACAAGGCTAAGTATTTATAACTAATAATAATTCTCCATGTCATGATTGGGAGCTAGTTGGCAGCCCAAAAGAGCCTGCTACACAATTTAGAAAGATAAGAGGCTGTGGCCCTGTTGGTTATTGAAGTATGTTATTGAAGACTGGTTCAAAATCCCAAGCTAGGCCATGTACCTTTCTTCTTGCTGCTTGCAGACCTGTATGTAGAACTCTCAGTTACTCCCCAGTCCTATGGCTGCCTTTGTGCCACCACATCCTGGCTATGATAAAAATAAACTAGCCTTTTTCAATTAAATGCTTTCTTTTATAAGAGTTGCCATAGTCATTGTATCTCTTCAAAACAATAGAACACTGATTAAGACAGAGTTTAGTTACAGAATAACACAAAAGAGAAAAAAAAAGGTCTTTGTGCAACAAAGGTAAATTAAACATGAATTGAGGAACCAAAATTTGTCTCTATCCCACCCTGCCTCTCTTCTTTTCTCTTCTTTCTCTCTATCACTTTTTTGGGGGGTATAAGGCCTCAGAAATGCATAGTCAGCTGCTCCCCAAATATTTTAGGTTATATCTTTGCTTGCCAGATAGTTCTTAATTTGTTGTTTGTTTGTTTGAGAGAGAATTTCTTTGTGTAGCTCTGGTTTGTCCTGAAGCTAGAACTATAGACCAGGTTAACCTGGAACTCATAGAGATATACCTGTGTCTTCCAAGTACTCAGTATAGATGGAAGTTTCTGTCCTGCCCAGTCCCACAGTTTAGCCGCAAAGAAACACACAGAGGCTTATATTAATTATAAACTGTTTGACCTATTAGCTCATGCTTATTAACTAGCTCTTATAACTTAATTTAACCCATAATTCTTGTCTATGTTTAGCCATGTGTCTTGGTACCTTTTAATGGTGACACAGTCTCATCTTGCTTCCTCTGTGTTTGGCTGGTGAATGTGTCCTTCCTTTCCTCTTCCAAGAATTCTCTTAGTCTGGTTACCTTGCTTATTCTTTCTGCATGGTTACTGGCCAATCAGCTTTTTATTAAACCAATACGAGTGACAAATCTTTACAGTGTACAAGAGCATTATCCTACAGCTCAGAATAAAGTTTGCACAGCCAACACCCAGTCCTAAGTATTTTTTAATCCAGGTCTTTTCAAATGCTAATGATAATATAAAGAGACAATTGTGAATGGAGGATCAACAGGTTGACAGGTTGTTCAGGGAATAAACAGAAGCCACTTCTCCAGAGAAATTTGTAGCCCACAGGTACTAACTGATCAGTGGAAATGACTATGTGTGAGAACAGTGCTCTTGTTCTTATTTACTCATTAACTTAGAGACTAAACCCAAATTCCCAAAACAGACAACAACTCAGCACTGCGGACAGCTACATCCCAGGGGAAGCAAAGTTTTGCATCAGAGAGGAAAGAGGAAACAACATGTTTTACCATCTGCGAGTAATGTCTTTGTCACCTCAGAAAAGCTAACCTGAATAACCATAAGGCTTTATTATTTCACAGGTGATGGTGGAGGAAGCAGATGAATGATTGTTTTGAGTTTGGTTAGTTAAAATGAGAATGACACGTACTATGATAGTGTTTTTAGTGTTTTCAATTTACCAGAATAAAATATCTCTTTCAGCTTTGAGTGTGTGTGTGTGTTTATTGTTGTAGTGAATTCACTGTCAAAGTCCTGTCAGTTTATGTATGCATATATATCTTCCCTCCCTTCTTCCTTCCTGTAACTTCCCTTCTTTCCTTTCTCTTTCTTTCTTTCTTTCTTTCTTTCTTTCTTTCTTTCTTTCTTTCTTTCTTTCTTTCCTTTTTTCTGATAGGGTCTTCAAATGTAACCATGACTGTTTTGAATTTTCATTTGCCTCCTAACTGGTGACAAAAGAAGAACTAGGCCCCAAATATTCTTGAGCAATTGTTCAAGGCAATATGACGTCACAGTTAAGAGTTGTGGTGGCTTGAAAGAAAATGACCTCAAAGGTACTGTCACTATTAGGAGGTGTGGCCTTGTTGGAGGAAGTGTGTGAATATGGGGGCAGAATTGGAGGTCTCTTTTGCTCAAGGTTCTTACAGGGTGACTGTCAGTTTAGTTCCAGTTGCCTTCAAGATGTATGCAGTCCCATGTCTCTCTTCATGCCATCATGCTTCTTGACATGAGGATAATGGACTGAACCTGTGAAAGTGTAAGTGGACAACACCAATTAAGTGTTTTCTTTATAAGAGTTGTAGTGGTCACAGTGCCTTTTCATAGCAATGGTAACCCTAAGACATAAGTTGGTAGGAGAGACTGGAGTATTGCTGTGACCATACTTTTGTTTGAGGGAATATTGGCCTTGGACTGTGGATGGGACTGTGGGTAGAAAAGCAGTTGAAAACTTTAAGTGCTGCTTAATGGGCAATACTAGTATGAGCATGGAATACAGTGATGTTAAATGTGATTTGATGAACTTTGGGGAGCTGGCTCAAGAAGTAATTTAGCATGTAGCCTAGAGATCACTCTTGTGATATTTTGATGAAGAAAGTGGCTGTTTTTTGCCCTTGTCCAAAGAATTTGCCTTAGGCTAATGTGAAGAGTTTTGAATTAATTCTGTTGGCAGAAGAAATTTCAAAACAGCCTAGTATTGACTCTGTCATGTAGTTTTTTAGTAGTAACTCTAATGGAGATTTATAATGAAAAGGAGCAAGCTGAAGAGGGTAAATTTTAAAATAAAAATTTTGAGGCGAAAAAGAGCACAAGGAAGTAGAACATATCTAAATTCTGTGTTTAAGGAGATAAATGGATTAAGAAATACGACAAAGTGAGTGGTGACATCAGGGCAAGATGCCACCCAGCTAAGTCTCCAATTTGTGAAAAGGTACTAAACAAAAGCTTAGCACCAGGTGTTGTGAGGCAAAACTTTAATCCCAGCACTGGGAAGGCAGAGGCTCTCAAATCTCTGAGTCTGAGGCAAGCCTGCTATATAGAACAGGTTCCAGGACAGAAAGGCTTAGGCAGTAAAAAACATAAAGCTGGTGAAGATGTAATTGAATGAGCAGGGCCGTGTTCCAGTCTCAGCAAGCAGCAGAACTTGGCAGCTTCAGCCACATGATTCTAGCTTTAGAGTTAAGGGGGAATAAAAGGAGTTGTGGAATAAACCCAGAGGCCAAACATGTGTCATGGGTATCGCTGAAAGGAGGCCTAGTATAGAAGCCATTGTATGGAGCTATAAAGTTGAAGTCTGGAATGCCCTGGAAATCCTAAGATGATAGAGATACAAGAGTCAAGGTATACTGATGTGTGGGATTCCCCTCTGTATGCTGTAAACACCATTGGTTAATAAAGAAGCTGCTTTGGGCATATTGCAGCAGTGAATATTGCAAGGCAGGAATTCCCAGCAAATAGACAAAGAGAGAGCAGGCAGAGTCAAGGAGAAGCCATGTAGTTGCAGAAGGAGAAAGTTGCTCAAGACTGCCAGAATTTTGCCAGTGGGCCACAATATTGTAGTGATGCACAGATTAGTAGAGAAGGGATAATTTAAGATGTAAGAGCTAGCTAGAAATATTCATAAGCAAGTAGGCCAACCAGTGTTTTAATTAATACAGTTTCTGTGTGATTATTTCGAATCTGGGCAGCTGGGAAATGAACAAGTGGCCTCCAACTACAGGTTTACATGCTAACACGGGCTGGCTACATCCACATAAAACCTGAGAGGGTTTAAAAAGGAATTGTAGACACACACACACACACACACACACACACACACACACACGAAACAGAGTTTAGGACAGCTTCTTGGTAGCCACATTTTTATTTTTTTTGGACAGGCTCTATTTGCTGGCAGCAAGCAGAGGTTCGCAGCTCCTTTAAGAAAGGGCTTACTGACTCAGCATAAAATATGGCAGCTTCCTGGTTCATGCTGCCAGAACAAACTGGATTTTCAGGAGGCTGAGCACTTGAATGGGGTTTGTGAGCAGCGTATTACAAACTGCTTAAAGGTGTGACATAGATCCACTGCATACCTGGATCCATGGAAGTATGTATGGCTCACAAAAGCAGTGAACATGCCTCTACCATGTTGCACTGGGCAGAGCCAAAAAGCAAAGAAACCTTAGTTCTAGCCATGCCACTTAGCATTTTAGAAACCAGTCTTGGTTAGAAAAGGATTACAGACACACAATAAAGGCACATTCAGATAAGAAAAAAAAAAAAAAAAGACCTCTAAATAGGTCACAGTATTAAATAAATATAAGTAGGCTTGGGAGAGAGAAGAAAATGAGAAAAAAGTAAAAGTTACATAAAAGAGTATAGACAGTCATAGGCTAAAAGAGTAACAATAATAAAATAAATATTAAACTTGTAGAAAAAGTAATAGAGTAAGAAATATGAGCCATGTAAAGATAGGATATACAGAGTCTGGATTATGTATATATATTATTGTGTTTTATTTGAATTTTTTGACTATGAATGAGTTAAGTACAGAGAGACATCTCATTGTACAGGCTGCTAAGCTAAACCAACATATATATATATATTAAAGGTATTTTGACTTCAAAATTTGGGTCTAAGGATATGTTGCTTTGGAAAAGAGTTTCTGCTTTTGTTTCCACAGAAGATGAGAACCTGTGGATTCCTTCTAGACTAATGTGTTTTGATGAACCAAGACCCCCTGAAAGGTCTCCATTAATCCCCCCCACCCCAAAAAAATACTTTGCCTAACAAAAAGCAGGAAGCTGTTTGGAGAGAACTATGCCCAAATTATAAAATATTGTTTATAAACGCTTGCTTACATTTAAAGGGTAATATGATATAGAGATGAATACTTTGCATTGGTATGGATCTTTGTTTATTGATACAAATTTAAGGTCAATTTTGTTATATGTATGTTTCTACTCTTGATAAAGGTATTATGTTTGTGTAACTCAGTTAAAAATGTAATGTATAATTAATAAATATAGGATAATATATAATAATCTATAATAGCCAAGCATGTAGTCATGTTAGTTAGGTTTTCTAGATATACAGAGATATATTTCAGATGGATAGTTATTCTTCAAATCTTTCAAAGACTAACAGAATATGGAATTTAAAATGTTTAAAAACTTAGGCTATTTCATGACAATGAGACACATCTGCTGCTGGCAGCACCAATTACCTCAAGAGGAAGATGGGCATCAAAGAGGCTCCTTATGGAATTTGTTAACCTTTTGGTCAAGAAACTGCTCTTTCCTGGACTGCTTGATGTTATGCTGTATAAACTGTACCTGCAGGACCCACAGAAAAATGACTGTTGATCTTGCCTAAAGGTAAGACAGTCTTTCAGAGTTCCTGATTCATGAAAGAATCTGCCAGATATTCTGCAGGACACAGAAGAAAGTGACTGACAAACTGCCAAAAAAGGCAAAACAATCTTTCAAATTTCCTACTTCATGGAAAAATCTGCCAGATACTATGGCCCTATAGGCTAAAGAATGTTACTGTGGGCTGGCAGTGTATTCTCAGTAAGTTTTCTGTGATCTTCATGTGCATGAAAAATATATCAAAGTATGTGTGAACGGTGTGGCTATATGCACATAATTCTGAATGCCTGTGTCTTTTATGTGTATATTACTAAGGATATGTGTTTTTCAATCTATAAAGTGCCTTGTAACATGTGGGCAGATGCCATCTTTGCTACGGGTGACCACGTGACTGCCACCATTTTGTTTAAAGTTAAGGGAGATGCTTCACTGCCATCTTCACTAAGGGCAAAATGGGCAGGACAGGTGACCTAGTCGCCATCTTAAGTAAGGGTGTGCTTTGCCTTGTTTTGTCTTTTACTTTTGTCTCTGTCTCTAAATTCCTCTTACTGACTCTGTTGCATGTGATGTGTTCACACAGTGACATGCTTTTTGGCGGGACCCACCAGACCCCCTCTTCATGCAGCGACACCCCCTCCCCCGTCTATAAAAGGTCTGCTGTATCCCACCTGTAATAAATCTGTTTTGCCTGTCTTTCATTGCCAGCAGCTGGATCTGTAATGTGGGAATCAGAAATGGAAAAACAAGCTGGGTCCGACCTAGCACACACTGGTTTTCCCTATTTTCTTAATCCTGTTTAATACATTGTGTAAGCATGTGACTTTTGATTTAACTTTATATGTGAATGTAAGCTAGCTTTAACACTGTATGTGTGTTCATGTTTGTATGGAATTTAAATTTAACTGTGTGCATATGTTCATATAATTATTGTTTAAAATTTTTAAATAGTCCTAATGAACTCTGTTCATTGTATCTCCTTAAAAAACAAGTCTCAAATATTTTAAATTTGTATGTACTTTTAAATAATGATAAATATATGGATAGACATGTTAAAATATACAGTCCTTGTGATTCAACCCTGCTTTAAAATATATCCTACAAGTGGATAAATATTTAAGGTTATAAATATCTATTTTAGATTTTTAAAAGCTAACCTAGAGATTTGTTGTAAACTGTTCTTCACTATTGTCAATTTTTATATTTCAGCTTCTATTGCAAAAAAAATTCTTTACTTCTTTGTCCTTCTCAAGTATAAATCTGACTTGCTAAGTAACAATCAAGCTGGAGAACTCTGAGTAAAACATTATTCTACAACCTCTCAACTTGGATCCAGCTCTCCAGGCAGGTCCTGTACTAATTTCATTGCAGTCATAACTCAGATACACTCAATAGACAGTCCTCACATGCTCAGATCTGGAGAATATGGCATTTAAACTGTTTAATTATTAAAAGCTTTTCTTAGCAGTGAGACAGATTAGCTCCTGGCAGCACCCCTATCTCCACAAAAGAAAATGGATGGGAATAGAAAAACCTCCACCTGGAACTTCCTTCATAAATGAAAGTGCTCGCCACTGAGCAAAACTGCCTTTTCCCTGAACTGCTGCAAAACCCTCTTCAAACCATAGACAACAGGATACTGGGGAACAAAGGTAAAGTCCTCCCAGAAGTCCTAGCTCCACAAAACCTTGTGAGTTCACCTGGGCTTTGCAGGCCTACCTCTTCTAGCCAAAAGACAGATTTTGCCCTAAGATCTGCCCTCAATGGCCATGGAGGATCCCAGGGTGGCTGTCTAGGTAGACAATCAAGTAATCCTCTGTCATTTTAAAATCAATAACTCAAGTAAAAATTTATTATTCTCAAGAACTCTGATGCATTTTGATGACTGATAGCTTTGCCAGTTTAACAGCAGGAACCAAGAAAAAGTCTAGACACAGCTCACCTTGCTACCAGACTCAAAAAAGAAAACTCACAAAATAAATTTCTCCTAAAAGCTGAGATGATGTCATAATGATAGGAGGGAAGAAAAAGGTGCTTGAAGGCCCACTTATGTGAAGATAGAAAAGCGTAAGATGTGAGGACCTAAGAATATTTCAGGATATAAGAAAATGTTTTAAGGTCTATAAATACAAGTCATCAGATTTCTCTTTCATTATGCTACTGTTCATAGTCTTAACATTAATCACTAAAGTTCTAATAAGATATTAATCCAACTCTGACAGAGTACTAAACAGCATATTATACTGCTATCATCATAGCCACAAGCTTAAGATTTTAAATTCCCTTTGGTGATTTCCTAACTATAGACTTTAATGATACTTTTCATTGTGTAAAAAAGTCTGTCACAGTCATTTCCAGCATGAATATACTGCTGTTTATACCATTTAAATTTCAGTACATATTACAAACAGTGGAAACGCTAATTTGTCTAAAACTTATGCTTTCATAAACTCAAAGAATTCTTGCAAGTTCCAGGGAGTTGACTTGGAGGATTCACCTCAAACAGGTCAGATGCACCCTTTCCTCAATCACTGGGCCCTAAGAGCCCAAGTGCCCCAACCCTTCCCTGGTCCTGACGCCCTCCCTCTCGATCACGAGGACCTAAAGAAAAAACTTTTTCCCTAAGTTAAACCTTGTCCTCTGTTCTGGCAAGACCTCACCAGGTCCTAGAGACACTGGACAGTTCCACAGAGCCTGGACAGCAGTGACACAACCAGATACCCCAAGCCATGGCCAGCAGCTCAGCTTTCTCAGGTTCCCCAAAGGTGATCAATGCCACAGTCAGCAGGAAGCAGTCTTGAGAACTTGATACCCCATTTCTGTCCCACCTGCTATTCCCTTTAGCTTCCCCACCTTTTTATAATTAAAAAAAAAGTGGGACTGTTAAGGTCCAGGTATTATGCTTTGCCTGGTCACCTGGAAGGATGACAGGGTGCTATGGCTACTATGTCACTATGTACGTACGCAGCTGCAAAAGGTCCCTTTAAGAGATATGCTCTGCCCACTCCCGCTCTCTTTTCTCACTGTTCTTTTGAAGAGACAGGCTGGTTCTTACTTCTTCCTATCCCTCTTTCTCCTATATTTCTCATTCTCTCTTCCCTCCTTGACTCCTTTCATCTCAGTAAAACTCTTACATAAGATCTGTTTGCATGACATTTCTGACTTCACCTGCTATCAGCTCTCATCCACTACATGGCCCCTTGGCCCACCATCTTATAACAAAGCCACCCTAATTTAATATTTTCTTTGTAAGAGGTGTTGAGGTCACAATATCTTTTTACAGCAATAGTAATCCTAACTAAGACAGGAGTGAAATCTGGTAATTTTAAATTGCAAACCCAAAATGAAAACTCACTAGCAAAAGAACTTTAGCTAATGAAATTAGCATATTTTAATCCATTGACATAAAATTCACTACTAACTTAAATCTCTGGAGTGATTCTTTACATATGTTCATAATTATATTTTTTTAATATAATTTATGTATCAGAGTTGTAATTTAACACCAATTTGGTTAGTTGATTTACAAATCCACTTTTAGTCTACTATTTTGGCATATCACTATCTCCCTCATGGTCTGCCCTGTCCCTTTAAGAGAGAATTCGCTCCCACTCTCCCCCACCCCTAAGGCAGGCAGATCTTCCTTCAGCTTCCAGTCTGAGCTCTCTCCTTTTCTATCTCTCTCCCAAAGAGGTAGCTGCTGCTGTGTCTCCTCTCCTTTTCCCCCACTCTCTCTCTGCTTTTCCCCCATCTTTCTTTCATCCCTTACCCCTCCATAATCCACTAAATAAATAGCCAACTTCACTCTGCATGTTGTGCCTATCCATGGCTCTATCTCTCACCTGCCAAGTGGCTCCCTGCTCGGGACCAACTGACTTTGGAGACCTACAGTATTGTCTCTTGGCATGCCTATCTGTCTCAGTCTCTTACCCACCATGCATCTCCCTGCCTGTCACTTGCTCCTTGCCTGGGACTGGCTGCCTTAGTGGCCTACTGTGGTCTCAGGACCCCTGCCTGCTACTTGCCCTGTTCAGGGACCTGCAGCTTTTCGGCCTCTGTGCCCCTTGGGGATCCACAGCATTTTACTTTTATCATAGCAATTACCTTCATTACAATTACATGTGTTTGAAATACCTTACTTTTGGCCTCTTCCAAATAGCTGACCTCATTCTTTTTTAAAAAATTTTAATAGACTCTTTAGTACCTTCAATCAAGTTAGGTTATAACATGGCCATATTGGTCTATCATTATGATTGCTGTGCTATCTTTGTTTTTCTCCAGAATAAGATAATCCTCCTTTTCACAGATTTCTTCAAGAGCAAGGAAGGTGACCACAAAGTTGGTGTGGGAGAATTGTCTGTATTCTGTCAATCATGATTTAAATAAACGCCGATTGGCCATTAGCCAGGATGTATAGGTGGGACAACCAGACAGGAAGTAAAGGCAGAGCAAGGAGAATAGAATTCTGGGAATCAGGAAGCTCTCTCGGCACTCCTCCCCAGACCACCGAAGAAGTAGGATGTGACCTGCCCCGCTGAGAAAGGTACTGAGCCATGTAGCTAACATAGATAAGGATAATGGGTTAATATAAGCTACAAGAGCTAATAAGAAGCCTGAGCTAATGGGCCAATCAGTTTATAACCTAACGTAGACTCTCTGTTTGATCTTCTTTGGGGCTAAACGGCTGTGGGAACTGGGCAGGACAGAAACCCCAACCAACCAGGCCCTCATGTTACACAAAGTATATATATTTATAATATGTACAAATGTCAGAAATTATTTAGTTTTGAAAGGAAGTTCCTCCTTCTACACACACACACACACACAAACAAAAAAGTTTTACACTAAACAGAATCTATATCCAGTAGACACCTGAGCATGATTGTGATCAGTGCACATACTTGCATAAAGTTATCCCCAACTTGATTGTTTTTTATTTGTTTGACACAGAGTCTCCCACAGTAGCCCAGGCTGCCTTGAGCATCTCTGGAACACAATCTGGCCTTAAACTCAAGGCAATCCTCCAGCTTCAGCCTCTTAATTTTCTGGGATACAGTTATGAGCCAATATTCTTGGCTTTGAAAGCAATTTGGTGTCTAAATACGTTCAGACTAGTTTAAGTACACTAGTAACAAATCTTCAGGTCACAGTATATCTTGACTGCATGCTTTCAGAAAAGAAGAAAAGTCTTAACTTTTTATAAGAATTCAAAATTGATAATCAAAATAACACCTGACATTGATATAAAACTAAACTGATTGGTGGTAGATAGCTTTGCAGTGATGTTTTTGAAATAATCATAGATTTCATTCAGAGCAAATAATGTGTATAAAGGTATGGAAAGATATTTACTTACTACTAAAATAGAGAATCTATTTTTAGGAGGAAATAATCCTCAAGCATAATAATAATAATAATAATAGTAAAGACAATAACAATAAACACCATCAAAAGTCACAAGAACAGTGCTGAATGCATCTCAGACAGCATATGAACAATACTGTGAGTCACATGGTATAAAAGATACTTAGAATTAAGTAATGAGGTAAAATCATAGAACACGTTAAAGCAAACCATTATACTAATGTGTACATGGCATGTGCCCAATTTGAAATCCTTGACTCTTAAAGAGCAGAAAAATATTTGGAAGGCCTGTAAACTTATTAGGAATTCATTTCTAAGGTCATGGAAGTCAGAGACAGGCTCTGGAAGGTAATGGACCATGTGGATGTGATACAACAACTTGAAATGATTTTGTTAAGCAATCATTTTTCACGGAAGTTGGTAGAGTGCTTACTAAGACAAAACAATAGATGAGGAACATTTTTTAACTTGTATACCTTTAGATGGTTTAAAAAATGATTTATGACTTGCGTTTCAAAGCCATGCTTGATAGACTGCGCTGAAGACAATGTGCCTACCTCCTGTTTTTCATTGTGCTGTCACTGCTAATTGGGGACTAGTGCAGCTTTCAGAAGCCCTGAAAAGATTTTCAGCTTTTCCGGGAATAAGACGGAACACAAGGAATTTAGTATATAAGTGAAATGAGATGAAAAATTTTACCTGATTAAATTAAAGTGTATCAACAGTATGAATACGGGGATAAAGATGTATAGCTTCAAGTGATTTTTATTCTGCTATAGCAGTAGTTCAATTCAGTAAAAATCAGACACGTTTTGACTATATTTGAAATTTCTGGGTATTTGAGCCACAGTGTATCTTAGTCATAAAGCTGACAAAGAGTATAGGAAATATAAAATTTTGTAAGATTACTAAAAGAAATTTTGTAACATCTACTAATTAGATGACAGAACTTAAAAAAAGAATAAGCTTACAGTAAAGTTAATATAGTTTCATTTTTATGTATATGAGAGTACATGTTATATGACTGTTTCCCATGTATATATTATATATGTTTGCATATGGAGTTCAGAAAAGAAGGTAGACACCCTGAAACTGAAGTACAGGCATTTGTGAGCTGTCAGATTTGAGTGTGGTGAACTGAACACAGGTCCTCTGGAAGAGCTTCAAGTATTAGTCTCTGAACCATCTCTGAACTTCATCTTGTCAAACAATTTTAATGAAAAAGCTAGGCAAGTATACAACTAATTATAACTTAACTACTAAAACATAGTAAAGAAAATAATAGAAGAGACTGATAATTCTCAATGCATTTTTAAATTAAACATTTAATTCTCATGAGAATTATTAATATAAAAAACTTGATTATATCTATGACTGCATGTTTAAAGTCCTTTTAAAAATATTATCATTAATCATTGATAAATACTTATCAAAATAGTTTACATTGTTCTTCTCATGCTTCTGACTAGAGTAAGACTTTTCCCAGATAAAAGTTTTTTTTCCATAGATTTTTTTCTCGGGTAGAAGTTTTTTGGTTTTTTTGATGTTTTGTATTTATTATTTGAAAAGTCTCTGTGGACCGATTAGATTTTGTTGTACTTTCATGGCTATATTTCTTTCCTATCTACATTTTTAAATATTATTCTTAAATGTACATATATGTGTTTGTGTATGTTCCATGCAGGTGTCCTTATTGGCCAGGAAATGTCATGGAATGCTCTGGAGCTCTCCGTGAGCAGCAAGTGCTCCTAATGCTGAGTCATCTCGCCAGCTCCAGGACCTGGTTCTATGCCCAGATCACAGGGTCCCCCCCAAATCACCATGAAGTCCACACTCATATGTTAAAATAAAAAAACCTTTATTCAGCTATTGAGAGCAGAGAGCCCCAAGCCCAGGTAGGGTAGGTTTTTCGTATAGTAGAGATTAGGGCGAGGGGATTTCTAGGGTTCAGGACCCTGATTGGCTGACATTTATGTAGGATTATCATATCTTGGCAAAAGAGGAATAAGTGTGTGCTGGGCTCAGATCTGGTGATCTTATCTAATCTTATCTAATGGTTGGAATGTCAGGTACTTCCCTTTAGATGCTGGAGCTCTCTGGGTGGTGTCAGCTTATGGCTTCTGGTGCTGCCTGCCATTAAACTGAAACTCATGCCTACTTTTTAACTGGTCTCTATCAAGCCTGTCCTGGCAGCTGTGTGGCCTGGGCCCCGTGCGTCGTCAGGCTGCCCTGGGCTCCACACTGGATTTTTATTCAAGGACTGTGTCTTCCTTCTTTCTTTCTGAAATCTTGACTATATTACTGAGAATAAAACTAACAGAGCAATAATAGGATGGTTTTAAATACACTCTGTGAGGGACTTAAATGGCACTTAAGTGGATGTGAGAAGCCAGCTGTGGGTGCTCAGGGGAGAACCCTCAAGCTGGTTGGTTGCCTGTTTTTATCCTGTGTGGACACAGCTCTTATTCAAGCACAGCTAGAGACTAATTAAGATACATTGTTCCTACACTATAATGAAATTCTGTGGATTTGGGTAAGCTTTAGTAACTGAGTAAAAAATAATATGAAGAGTTATGTCAACATTACAGTTCTGAAAAGAATAGCTCTTCTGGAAAACTAACAGTTGAAAGCAGTCAGAGTATCACTAGGCTTAATTACTTCCGGAATGTGTTAAGTATTTCTGTCAATTTATCATTTCCAACTAGAAAACACAATCTGCTGTATTTTACTGATTTTTTAAAGTCTCATACAAGGTAAAATAATACTTCCCGTGTACTTACTCACAGGAAGTTTATTTGTGAACTGAAAGTGTTTAAGAGTCACCTTTACACATTGCTTTTTGTCTAGATGGAGCTTTGTATACACCCTCTAGGGCCAAAAAAATCAGTAGGTCCATATTCAAGGCCAAATGTCAACAAATGACAGGAGTTGTTAAACCATTTGTGTCTCTCATTGAAGCAAGTTTGTGTTGTCTGTGTATCTGTAAGGATATTACCTCATTGAAAAACAATTTGGATGAAAAGAATGTTCTTTCAGAACAAAACACATTTGTTTCTTAGAATAGATTTTAGTGACTTTTATAAACACTATTCCAGCACATAACTTTCTAATAATTTCTACAATAATAACTCTTGCATAATTGATAAATAATGTTGTATTATTCAGAGCAAAAGAAATCGTGCCAAAGAAGATTTCCTAGTCTTCAGCACTTCAAATGTCTGTCTTTTTAGTCTAACTTATTTGCTATCTAGCCTATGATCACTTTTCTCTTGAAGATTTAGTTTCCTTTAAAGTCTGCTGGTTTCTGGCTTCCTGAACAATCTTTCTCCTCCTCACACCTGCACTGATTGTTGAAAAGGCAGACAGTTGGACTTCCTCCCAAACAGCTCTCAACTTCTGTTCTTACACGGTGTAGTCGTCTTCAAAACTACATTTGAGCAGTCAAACTCATAGATTATGGTGAACTAACTCATTTTAATTTGGTTAGATCTCTGGTAACAAAAGTGATTTTTAAATATTAAATGGTACTAGAAAAAAATTATATTTTTTTCTTGCAAGGAGATTTTAGGAAACTCAGAAACTTATGGTTTCTTTAATTATTCTTGAGTCAACTGAGAATAGATGGCTCAGTACAGTTTTCCCAAAATACATAGAGATCAAGCTTTGGGATAAACATTTAAAACTGGAGTACAGACGAAGTTTACATTCCTAATTTATTATGCCACCCTGGTGGCATATGGTTATGCTCTGTTCCTTCTTTAAAGTGTACCAATAAGATGCTTTATTGTATGAAGTGTAATTATCTTTCCAAGGAGCAGCAATATATTTATGAGGAGAACTATAACCAAATGGCATGCTCTTATCCATGATTGAAGGTGCTCAGAATCAAATAGAGTGTAAAAGCATTTAGAAATAGGTTGGCAAACACCACATAACCAATTACAAACCAAGGCTTCTTTTGCTTCCTTAGAACTTTTACCTTAAGACAAGATCTTCCTGACTTGCCCTGCTTGTCAGGCCTTGAACTTGAAATCCTCCTGTCTCAACCTGCCAAGCTTGGCCTGGCTATCTTTATGAAGACTGATTAAAATTCATCTACATTTGTAAAAATAGCACAAAAAAGAGGAGTATAAATGCCATGTTTTCTATAGATGTTGACCTGTTTTATTGCTCAACACTTTTATAGCCTGGCATGCTCTTCTAACATTGCTTATGTTGCACACACCTATCCACACTAACCAGTGCCCATGTTAATACTTGTTATTAAGAGTGTGTTGCGGATTGAATTCTAACTTTCTGAGAGTTTGCCATACTGATTTCCATTTGAAGGAAATGTATCCAAAGGAGGCACACTCACACCACAAGGACATTTGCTCAACAGTATTCCTAACAATATTATTTGAAATAGCCAGAACAAAGTAATGGGACAGACTTAATAGCCTTACTAGGAAAAAATAATAAACTAATAGTTTTGCATGTTATAATTAATTCATAAAAGTCTGTATTCCAAATTTACCTTTAACCAAAGACTTAATAATTTAATCAAACCCTTTCATAAAATCAAGAGAGTCCTGCCTTGTTGTAACAATACTTCTACCCATTTTTACTAGTGGAGAAGAGTTTCCTATCTTTTATCAAAAAACATCTGTCTTTGTTAAATGGTTTTTATCAATTTTAATAGACCCATTCAATAATTTTGAAGTTTTGACCATATGGTCATTTGAAATAAATATAATGCTTTCCAATTTTTACGTATGTTTGATAAATTGAGATTAAAATGCTATATTTACTTGAAATTATGAATTATTTCAGAGAACATCCTTAAGGAACTAAAATCTGGTATAGGCATTAGGAATTCCAGCATCCAGGGAGTTACGGAATGAAATAATGATGATTCCTGAATGCTTATGTTATATAGAATTTGTTTCAGAAAGCACAGTCATGTTTCTAAGTTGTTAGACATAATACTATGAAATGTGAGAGAACGAATAAAGCCAATTTTATTACGTATGAATAAAAGTATAATATTTAAAATGTTTGAAGTATTTTCTATACCTCTGGCCTTGTATAGTTACATTCTGATCAATTATCTTAATAATGATTTATGATTACTACTTTCATCTTATAGATGAGCAATCTGAGACAGGGAAAAGTTAGGAAATATGTGCAGTGTCATAATTTTATTGTGGTTTAAATTCAATCATAAAAATTAGCAATTAAACCAAATAAGGTGATAAGAAAGAAGGCAACGCCTGATAAAGGTTCAATCATTTGAGGTCAAGAAGTGAGAGAACACAATGTATGTATGGCACAAGAACATGTTTCAGGCTAACAAAATTTAAAAGTGTAAAACTATCAGTGAATTATTTTATGTGATGATTCCACTCTAAAGAGCAATTGTCATTAATTTGAGAACTTTTTCTCTATCAGAAAGAAAGCGTATTTAGGAACTTGACAATGCTAGTATTCTGGCCTCCTTGACACATCTTTTTTCTCTGGGTGAATTAACAATGCCATCTGATTTAATGCATTGTGCTGCTGGCAACTCCTGAAGGGACCTGGTCAAACCTCGATTTTGAAAATATAGAGATATGAATATGTCTTAAAATTTTCACCCAGTTAGAAACATCCAATGAGACTTCTAACTAACTGAATGTCTTTTTCTGGACAGTTTGATTGCAAGGTATGCTTTGAATTTGTAACTAACTGGCCAGAAAGTTGTTTAGTTGCTTCAAGTTTCATTTCAAAGACTGAGCCATCTGTCCAATGACTGGAACAATTTTCTTACCTATTCCCTGGGGATTTAAATCTGTTAAATCTTTCTGAAAAACAACTTAGGAATTGTATTAAGAGCTTAATACTATTCTGGGCATGCTGTCTACAAGCTTCTGAAAACTTACATATGAATGTGTTTATAACTGTGATATTTGTAAAGGATAAAATGAATAGGAAACATGTAAGGATTACAGATTGTTGGATAAAGTTTTGTGCGACTATATAGCAAGTGAATATATTAACTTTAAAATTTATGTTGAAAACATTTGATGACATATGTATTTCTTTAACTATAGTTGGTTAACAATTGAGGTAACAATAAATGAGATGGCAAGTGAGGAAAGCCAGCATGCCATCAAGACTGAACACCGGAGTTTTATTCCTAGAGCCCAGGCCACGGGGGATGAAATCCCCCTAAGTTGTCCTCTGACCTGCACAGGCGTGCCATTGTCATGCAGCACCCTCCACCCAAAATAAATATATAGGTGTAATAAAAATTGAATACTTTCTGTCTTTGCTAATATATTAATACTGAATATATAAAGCATCTAAAGAAAAAAAACTAAGAGTACACATTAGAGAGTTAAGGATGTTTTCAAACACACATAATTTTTTTCTAGACTCGCTATAAAATATTTTTAAAAAGACCACATGTGTTTGAAAGAATTATAGGACCATAGCTCCTGATAAACAAATATGAAGTTAATTTTATTTTCAATATCAACAATTCTTCATAATGTTTGACTAATTACATAATTTTAAAATACTAAGCCCAGTTAACAACTATTTAACATATAAAAATATCTTTTTAAAAAGATATTTTAGTTTAGGTTTTAAAGTATTTCAGTTTGCATGCTATAAATAAATTTATTATCATAGTTCTTTTTAAACAAAGCCTGGGGAAATTCACTTTCTTGGTGAGATTCTAATTGTCCCAATGGCATCCGCGCAGTTGGTCACATTTCTGCCATGGAACCAGTGTCTGAGATTGTCCCCAGCTGTGACTTATGATCTGTTTACGTACAATCTGCCAGAACATACTGCCAGAAAGCCTGCAAGATGCCTGGGTACAATGAGAGTGAGGTTTTTCAGCTCATGTCAGAGTTCTTCCATTAAACTTTTAAATCTTAGCACACTGCAAAGTCTGTCTGTGTGCAAAGTATCTGAAATAAATCCATAGTGGGAGTTCACAGAAATAGATTTCAGTTTCAAAAATTGTTTCTAGCTTTTAATAAACTGTTAGTAAAGCATATTTAAAAATATGTACCATTACAAGCATTCCTGAAAACATAAGATACCATGAAAAAGAACAATGAGTTACAAGGAATGTGCATAACAGAAAAGCAACATTATATATACTGAGCAGGTTATATCTATCTATCATTCATCCATATGTCTATCTGTCTGTCTGTCTGTTGGTCGGTCTGTCAATCAAATCTTTCTGTCTGTCTATTTATATGTGCTATACACAGATGTATGAATCAACAATTAAAGAAAGGGAGAACATTAATTTGAGAGAGGGGGGAATTGCATGAGATACATTGTAAGGAGAAGAGTGAGGGGAGAAACAATGTAATTACAGTTTCAAAACTGTCTAAGTTCTTTTTAAAACATTGGGTCCCAGCCCCAGAAAAAAAGTATTATAGGTAACTAATGCCTGCTGTGAGATGGGCTAGAAGTGGCTCTCAAGGATGGGCCCTCTTATTGATTGTCCAGTGCAGAGTGCTCAGTCCTGAACCCATATAGGTATAAGCAGCAAAAACAGACACATCAGGTTGTATTTATATATTTGTACACATACATACATACATAAAGATATGCAAAAACATTAATAAAAGAAAAAGGGACTGACAACTCAAAAGTAGAGCGGCATTAGGAGGGCTGTAGAGTAGGGAGGCATTGGAAGAGCTTGGAGAGTCTAGAAGGAAGAATGGGAGGTGGCAAAAATGATGAAATTCTATTTCATTTAAAGCTCATTGAAAAAAAGAAATGTACAAATAAGACTGGGAGCACTACATAGGTAGATTTTTGTGATTAGACAGTCTTTGAATTTTGTGTAAGATTGTCTTTATTTTATCTAATAGATATAGCTTTCCTTTATCAAAGAACTGAACTATTGAGAGGGAAGCAAGATTCTGCTGAATTTTTAAGATGATTCCAAGGGCAGCTTTAAACCTTTTAAAAGACTATTTCAAGTAAATAAGTTAACATGTCATAATTATGAGGAACATCTATTACTTGTTTAAAGAATGCAGTTGTGTTTAATTCTGGGAAGATGGCTCAAATAATGATCTATGAACTCTCATATCATACTGCATCCGAAAATATATCTACCTGCTCATGCTGTGAAATTAAACAGGTGAAGATGCTTGAATTACTAGAGATATTTGATTAATTAAAACCAGTACCTGCATTTTGTTGACAATGAAATCAAGACCCAGAGCCTTTTAGCTGATTTTAAAACTAAGGTTTGACTATTTCATTTTTTGGAGAGAAAAAAAAAAAAGAACATTTGAACGCAATGAAATCTAAGTTGTTAAGAAACAATTTGCCTAAATTTGCAAAGATTTTTACCTGAACAAAAACGTTTATCTCTTTTTAATTCTTCAAGCTTGAGGAAGGCAAACTGGTGATTTTTTAAAAAAGAAAGTAGATTCTCAAAGAATAAAAAATATTGAAGGATTACCTTTTTGTATTTCTTATCATATTTAAAATGGTGACAAAGGTGAGCACTTTTTAAAATTTTATTATTTATTCATTTTAAATGATCTTTTCTCATTTTACATACCTATCTCAGTTCCCACTCCTTCCTCTCTCACTTTCCCTACCTTCCCCACCCCCACCCCCTATCCAGTCCTCAGAGAGGGTAAGGCTTCCCATGGGGAGTCAACCAAGTCTGACACATCACTTTGAGGCAGGACCAGGATCCTCCCTCCTAAATAAAGACTGAGCAACGTATCCCTCCAGAAAGAATGGGTTTCAAAAAGCAAGTTCAAGCACTAGGGATAAATCCTGATCCCACTGCCAGTGGCCCCACAGACTGCCAGAACCACACAGCTGTCCCCCACGTTCAGAGGGCCTAGTTCTAACCTATCCAGGTCCCTCTGCTATTAGTCTGGAGTCAGTGAGCTCTCACTAGGTCAGGTTAGCTGTTTCAGTGGATATCCCCATAAAGGTCTTGACCCCTTAGCTCATATAATCACTCCTTTCTTTCTTCAGCTGGACTCTGGGAGCTCGGCCCAGTGCTCTGCTGTGGATCTCTCCATCTGCTTCCATCAGTTGCTGGGTAAAGGCTCTGTGATAACAAGGTAGTCATCCATCTGATTACAGGGGAAGGGCAGTTCAGGCACCCTCTCCATTATTGCTAGGAGTCTTGGCTGGGGTCATCCTTGCAGATTCTGGGGGAATTTTCCTGGTGCCAGGTTTCTCACTAGCCCCATAATGGCTCCTACAATCAAGATATCTCTTTCCTTGCTCTCCCTCTCTGTCCTTCCCCCAACTTGATCATCCTGTTCCCTCAGGTTCTCCTCCCCTTCCCCTTCTCTCCTCTGCTTCCCCTTCTGTCTTCCCTTCTCCCTCCCACACTCCCATTTTTTTTTCATGAGAGCTTGTCTATTTCCTCTTCCCAGGGGGATCTCTTAGGGTTCTCCTTGTTACCTAGCTTCTCTGGGGTCATGGACTATAGGCTGCTTATCCTTTGTTTTATGTCTAATATCCACTTATGATTGAGTACATATCACAATTTTGAAAGGTAAGTTCTTTAACAAATTATATATATATTTGGTGATCAACAACCCAATTTCATTAATAAAACCATCCAAGCCCCAACCCCACGATTATCAGGAAGCGGATTCACATAGCTTTCCTAAGTATTTGAAACAGAAACAAAACATTAAAGCAGAAAAATAAATGACAGAAAATTAAGGTTTGAAGGCTGGCTGTAAATGATGAGTGATAGAAAGCTGCAAGGCTAACAATCAAGTGATCTGGGATAGTATGTGACCATGATAATCTGTTTTCACCAACTTCATTATCAAGTTGGATATCCACAGAAAGGTTACTACACAATTCAGGAAATATATGAAAGAAGATGACTTGCTGAATCATAGAATATAGTTAATTGGAATAGAAGGTAAGCACCAGATGAATAGATCAACAGTTTGTGGCTTAGATATCATTAAATAAGGCAAGAAAACCTGTAGCTGTTTCTCAAGTGTGGTAAGCAATAAGGAAAATGGTTCTTTGGAGTCCTATGAACAAGAAAACGTGTGTGTTTTCTAGGAAAGGAAGAAGTCCATTTAAGCAAACAAATGTAAACAAGTACCTGTTAAGTACAAAAAAATCCATTCAGTTAGTATACATAAAATACCATTCTTAATAATATTTACCAAGGAAAGAAAATATTAAAAAGACTACAACTAACATCAATTGGATCCACATGATATAGGATACAAATAAGACAGATTTGGTTCAATGTTTACAAAAACATGTATGTGTTACAGTGGGACAAAGGAAATCAATACTGTTTTGTGGATGAGATCATGTTGAGAGGACAAGTGACTTGAATGATGTGGCATGTGTCTAAAGTACATAGCTAAGACTATATATGTTATTCACATATATGTCCTTTTATGGCTGGTGAGACTCATTAGGTTTAAATCAACATTTCTAGAAAACAACTCCTCATTTAATTACAAACATTATGTTTAAAATGTGATACACATACAAAGAATAGAACCATTAGGGCAAAGGAAACACTACAATAATTTATTGTTCACATATATATTAAAAATGAATTTCTTAGCTGGATGGTGGTACTGCATGCCTTTAATCCCAGCAAATGGAAGGCAGAGGCAGGAGGATCTCTGTGAGTTCAAGGCCAGCTTTGTCTACAAGAGCTAGTTCCAGAACAGCTAGGACTGTTACACAGAAAAACCCCGTCTCAAAAATCCAAAAAAGAGGATTTCTTCAGAAATTATAAGTTCACATATAAAAACAATACACTAATTTATATTATCAAATGGATTTATATGTCATGAGATATTTTCTGGTATTCATAAAGGTCTACTCCCTCAATCTACAAAGCCTGACTCTTAGAGTTTTTATCTATCTCACACTACAGAATAGAACAGCGTTTAGATAGATACCTGTTTTTGGAATTCCAACACAAGGTCTGGACATCAAAACTAAACAGAACTGGTCAAGATAAATTTTCCTTCTGCCTTCTGCCAGCAGTACTGGGAAGGAGTGTGTGTGGGGGATATTTCCAGGATTGAATAAGAAATTGTCACTATCATCCCTAAAGTGATAATCATGATTATATTAACTGTGGAGGTGTTTTTTGTCCTTTTATTTCTGATAATACAGGTGATTAGAACAAGGGCTTAGTACTGGGCAAGCAAGTGCTTGACCAAACTACTTCCCTATCCCTGAGACTTTTAGTTTGGGGAAGAAATCTGGGTAAGCATGAATTTCTGCCTCATGACAAGAGATTACTGCCACCCTGGATTGACTATTAAATCACAGTATGGTGTGGGAAGTCTTTCTGTCTATGTGTTGCTTTCATTGGTTAATGAATAAAGAAACTGCCTTGGCCTATTGATAGGACAAAACTTAGTTAGGCGGGGAAAACTAAATGGCATGCTGGGAGAAAGGAGGCAGAGTCAGAGAGACACCATGGAGCCGCCAGAGACAGACACTTGGAATTTTACCTGATAAGCCATAGCTATGTGGCGATACACAGATTAATAGAAATGGGTCAAACTAATATGTAAGAGCTAGCCAATACGAAGCTAGAGCTAATGGGCCAAGCAGTGATTTAATTAATATAATTTCTGTGTGGTTATTTTGGTTCTGGGTGGCTGGGACGAACAAGTGCCCCCCTCCTACAACAGCAGTTGTTAATGATGTTATTTAAGCAGTCCTATTTGACTAGCAGCATGTAGCATCATTCTAGAAAATGGTCAATTAAAGTAGAGGGAACTTTATAAGCTCTTGTGGTATTGATATATAACATAGCACGCAGAGGTCATCATCATGTAGTCTGTGTCTATGCCAGTGTAAAGCACAATATTTTGCTATTTACCCCATGGTAAACTGTAGTAGGAGGCTGTTAGTGCATTCCCAGCTGCCCAGTTTCCTGGCTGCCCAGACTCCTGAAATAACCATACAGAAACTATATTACTTGCAATATTGTTTGGCCAATCGTTCTAGGTTCTTATTGGCTAACTCTTACATCTTAATTTGACCCATTTCTATTAATCTGTGTATTGTCACGAGGCTGTGGCTTACTAGGAAAAGTTCTGATGTCTGTCTCCGGTGAGGCTACAAGGCTTCTTCTAACTCCACCTTCCTTCTTCCAGCATTCAGTTTAGTTTTCCCCACCTAGCTCTACTCTTTTGCCCTATCACAGGCGAAGACAGTTTCTTTATTCATCAATGGTATTCACAGCATACAGAGGGGAATCTCACATCAGTGAACCATAAATCATGTACCATATGACTATGCCTTACTTCGTTGCTCATTTTGGCTGGAAAGTCTTCTTCCTACTATCTAATAATTACTAGTCCTCTAAGACTCAAGTACATGATGTCTCATTTGGCAAATGTTTCTAATATGATTGCAATACCTTCACAATCAGCTTCCAGGCCCCCTTCTGTGTTATTACTGGGTTTTTCCAGAGCTTTCTCACAAATGCCAGCTTTCACATCCACCCCCCCCAAAATGTCCATATTATTACAAAACTGCTCAGTTATACTGTTCTTTTCCTGTGTTCTCCTAAAGAGCCAGGAGCTACTGCTGTGAAGTGAGAATCTAAACCACAAATGGAGATATGCAGTCTTTGAAAATCTAGTAGATCAGCTTAGCAAAAGACCAACGCTTATAAGCAATGCAATGTAAATCTCTACTCATAATTATGTTAACAGCATATTTCTATACATTTAGAACTAAAAGAGATATGCAAAGTGTTGATTGGGTAAATAGAAAGGAAGTCATTATGCTTAAAATTTACATAAAGACAGAAAACACAATATCTTGACAGTCAAAATAATTGAAAAGATGATATGCTCAGGAAAAAAATGAGATTGAAACTTTTGATATTAAAATGTTTTCAAGAAGACATGTATCTTTGGTTCACAACAGTACCATTGATTTCTATATACTAATGCCACTTACCACTCTCACTTATGTTTGTTCTCAACTTTGATTTTCAGTAAAAATATTTCTTACCAAAATTTTAATTGGTAATACTTGTCATCATAAGTATTAGACAAGATTAAAGCTCAGAACATATTTCTTTTATAATTACAAATTCTTCAACAAAGAAACTCTGACATTTAGCGTGGCAATTTTCTGTTTTACATAGATTCAGGGAGTTTGGAAAATATCCCAGTTGCACATCTATTTTTGAATTTCCCATTTTTAACAAAAGCAATGGATCTGAAATATTGAGAATTTATGTAATCTATTGGGGAATCGTTTTTAGCTCTCTCTTAAGACAGAGCCTGTGGCAAACATTCTAGGGTACAAACTATAGCAGTCATTTGTCATTCTGATGATGAAACTTATTTGAAATATAGGCTTCAGAGTTTTCAAATAGATGAGTTAATATAAAATGTAAATTCTGTTTTGTCCAGTAGAAAGGAGATAAATTAAATCTCATGACTCATCTAAACAGAAACACATTTTTATTATATCCAGCACTGGATTCTGTGTTAAACACTTAGAGATTATTAATTTCCCATGAATCATCAGTTGGAGAGTCAAAAGTGACAGCTATGAACCACATCCATGACCAGCATGGCATGATAATTCCAAGAGTGCAGTAGTGGCATACATATGTTGGTAGTAATCAAAAAGATTTCTAATAATACTTAAAACCTACTCAATAAGAATAAGAATATGTATGGTACCAGAAACACAGCTACTACCTAGCACTGGTGACTACAACCACTAATTTACTAAATCAGCATAACTTCTAACAATAATTATAATCATTTGTCCTTATACCCACCCTACAGATAAGTGTAGTTTTTACCCTTTATCAAGAAAACTTTGTAACATGCAGGCCTCACGTTGGGCACCAAACTGTAGCAGGAGAGAGGGCCTGCTTTTGGTCCTGGCCACCCTACTAGTTTATACCCAAAATAATCACACAGATGTTGTATTAATTAAACACCGCATGGCCCATTAGTTTTAGCCTCTTATTGGCTAACTCTCACATCTTGATTCAACCCATTTCTAATAATCTGTATTTCATCACGAGGTTGTGGCTTACCGGGAAAGATTCAGCATGTCTGACCTGGCAGCTGCATGGTGGCCCAACAGTTTGGTACCCAACGTGAGGCCCGTATGCTACAGAATGGTGCCCATGTGGATAACTGCATCCACAGAAAGCTTGAGAAAGCTTGGGGAAGAATAGAGTAAAGCATGTTTTCTTGGTAGCAGCAATTTCTCGGGTCTGCTCTGCTTGCTAGAGGAAGCAAGTGCTCTCATCTAAGAGAGGCTTTTGACTCAGCTTTAGCTGCAAAACCCTGCAGCTCTTTAAGAGGTCCTGCAGCAAAACACTTAAATGGTGTTGATAAAAGCTGACCACATGCTTTGTGGTTTTCAGCGATAGAAGAAAAAAAAACTGTGCCATTTTAAAATGCCAGCTTTCTGGACCATCCTGCCAGGGCAAACTCTGACTCTTTCATTCAGGCGGTCCGACTACGGATCATTTGAGTGTGGTTTGTGAGCACACTGCTGCAGCTTCCTTGCTGGCAGGGACATTAAAATGTCATAGAGTTGTGACAATAAACATGGTTATAACTGGTACCTCCACCATGAGGCTGGAATTGCAGAAAGCTAAGGAATGGGCTGGATCCAGCCGTCAAAGCCATGGCTTTAATCCTACCCATATTGATTGGTAAATTAAAGACTCACATGGTCAGAAAAAGAGAGATATACAGTAAAAGAAAGATTCAAAGTCGAAGAAAACCTCTAAATGGTTTACAATGTGTTAAAAATATATGCATTCTTGAAAGAAAAGGTTAAAGTCCTTAAAATAAAAAAGAAAGTAAGACAGTAGTTGGGTGTGGTGGTAGACACCTTTAATCCCAATGCCTGGGAGGCACAGGCAGACAGATCTGTGTGAGTTCGAGGTATGGTAGCACACGTCTTTAATCCCAAAGCTTGGGAGGCAGAGTCAGACAGACCTCTGTGAATTCAAGGTGTGGTGGTGGATACCTTTAATCCCAGCACTAGGGAGGCAGAGGCAAGTGGATCTCTGTGAGTTCAAGGACAGCCTGGTCTACAGAGGGAGTTCCAGGACAAAGATACACAGAGAACCTGTCTCAAAAACTAAAAGTAAAAATAAAAGAAATAGAGGTTAAAGTAAAGCCACATAAAGATGGAAAACACACAGAAAATCTGGATATTCTATGTTATTATTCTCTCTTTGAATTGTTTGAATGCTGAGGATGGAGCAACAGCTGCTAAAAGATATTTGCTTATAAATGCTGTTAAATTAATCCAGGATAGGTATTTTGAAAATACCTTAACTTGAAAATTGAAGTCAAAAGGTATGTTACTTTGGAGAAGAGATTTTGCATTTGTTTCCACAGGAAATGAGAGGCTGTGGGTCCAATCTGAGTTAAGAAAAATCAGGTTTGATTAAGGAATACCACCTGAGAAATCTCCAGTAGGAACAGATGGCCCGATGTCTGAGCTCTACATCCAGAACAGATTCAAGACTCTGCCTGAGATGATCAAGACTCACAGGATACTCCAGTCAGGACTTGATCATAACTCTAAATTTTCTTTAGATCTCCAAAAGATTATCAGTGCCCCCAACCAGCAGGAAGTAGCCTGGAATACTATGCCCACATTCCCAAAAAATGGACTATGGCTATTTTACTTTGTGTAAAAAAAAAAAAAGGGGGGGGAAGTGGTGTAGGACAATTCTATATTCTGTCAATTATGTTTTAAATAAACACTGATTGGCAATTAGACAGGCAGGATGTATAGGCGGGACAACCAGACAGGAAATAGAGGCAGGGCAAGGAGAACAGGAGAATTCTGGGAAGCAGGAAGCTCCCTCAGCAGCCCTGCCCAGACGACTGAAGAAGCAGGATGTGACCTGCCCCACTGAAAAAGGTACTGAGCCATGTGGCTAACATAGATAAGAATAATGGGTTAATATAAGTTACAAGAGCTAATACGAAGCCTGACCTAATGGGCCAATCAGTTTCTGATTAATATAGACTTCTGTGTATTTTCTTTGGGATTTAATAGCTGTAAGAACTGGGCAGGACAGAAACCCCAACAAGCAGGCCCTCATGTTACAAAACTTCTCCTGGCAATAGATGGAGACTACTACTGAAACCCTCAGCCAATCAAAATTCAGAGTCATAGAGCCCAGGCCTAATAGAAACATCTACAGAACACTACTGCATGTAAGGATCAGGAAGCATTGTAGAAGAGGGGTAGAAAGAGTCTAATAGCCATAGGTGCAGGGAGTTTGCTGTGCTCCTAATAGTATCAGAAACTACATTCACAAATTTTCACAATCATGACTACCTAAAGGATAGCAGAACAATAAAGATGCTAGTGAATCTGCCAAACTAGTTTCCAAAGAGAGACAGGCAACTCAGTAAAGCTGGATGCAGGAGAGGTAATCCTCTACAGGGAAATGCACACCAATTAGCTGTTCAATACTTAACATTCAGTCCTGAAAACACAATGCAGGTAATATTATATATCTTGAACAGGTTATATTTATGAAAATATATGTGCATACACATATGTGGAAATACACACATGCATAAAAGCAATAACAATTGCTGAAATGAAAGAGGCGTGAATCTGAAGGAGATTGTAGAGGAGTTTATTGGAGGGTTTGGACAAAGATAAGGGAAGAAATGAATGCTGTAATCAAATTATAGTCTCAGAAATTAACAAACACACATAAAATATAGTGAGAAGTATTTCATGTTTATAGGAGAGACTCTAAATGCAATTTTGTGACTGACTTTTCTAGCTTTAATCTGCCTGTCATGACAAAAATAGTGTAAATGTGAATCTGTATGACAGAATAATGAAATACTTAAAAAAGGTTACATATAATGACTTCATTATATATAATGTCTCCTCCATAAAATTGTTGTGTGCCAAAAGTAATACATATATAGGCAGAAATATGTTTTTTTCTTAACTTACATTACTTTAAATATTTGCACACATTGATTTCCTGAAAGGAAGACTACCAATTTTTCTTGAATTTAAAAGGTAAGTTTAATTTATATATGTGAATATTAAGGTTTTTGCAAAAGATTATTTTGTCTAAGTGCCAGTAGTCCAATATGGCAGAAAATTAATTTTCTAGCATTTTTTTTTACTGAATTAAAGACCATGAAGAGCCAGTGCAAACATTTATGATCCTTTCAGGACATCAGTGAAAAAGGTGAACATAAACATTTGGAATAATCTCATATATTAGAAAAGAAAAAAGAAAAAGGAAACAAAATTGAAGTGAAGTACATAATGTTCATAGGATCTTATAGGAATATAAGAGTTCAGATGGAGCCTGCAGTCTCTAGCTATTTATGGAAGTTCCATAAATCCATTGCCTTCTGTGAACTGACTTGGATTTCAAAGGGCTTGCTTGTATTTCCCTAATTTTTGGTTTTGCTTTCTTGTATCACATTCTCTGGTCTTGGAAGAAGATTGACATAGGGAAATCAAGCTTTGGACCAGAGTTGGCAAAAAAACAAGAACCCATCTTATAAGCAAACAAAAATTAAAAAACAAACAAAATATCCTAGATATGCATATAGAAATAACACAGAACAAAGAAATCAGACAAACCACAAAGCAAACATTATGTAACTATGTAAATCTAGATTGGAATTACAATGCAGGCATCATGGGATAATGATGCCTAAACCCAGCAAAGGAAGATGTATCTATGAGTACAAGGCCAGTCTGCTTTACAGAGTGATCTCCAGAACAACCAGAGATACTAGAGAAACCCTGTTAAGGAAAACTAAAAAAAAAAAAAAATAAATAAATAAAAATAAATTGGAAGGCTTAAACAACCATTGAACTTTATAGGTCCATCCAAGTATAGACAGATGACAGACAACACATAGGCTACTATTTCACATTATTTTCCATTATTCCACATGATCGAGGGAAATTGGTCAGCACATATGAATTCAGGCTGATCATGCATGAGAACCTAAGTTTGAATCATTAACATCCAAGTGAAAATCTAGATACAGCCATACATTTATAAATCCAGAGCTAGGTTGGCATGAGTGTAGAGACAAAAGGGCCTCTGAGGCTTGCTTGCCTCCATGTTCACTAAGAGCACCAATCTGAACAGATTCTAGAACAGATCTCTAGAAGGGAACACGACATTCTCAGTTGACTCCTCATTTGTGGGCATGGGTATGAACCTCCACTACACATAAACACATAGAAACACACACACACACTCCAAACCAAAAATCCCAAACCAACCAACTAATCATCCAACAAACCAACCAAACAGCAAATTAAAAATTAATAAACCTAACCTGCAAACAAATATAGGTAAGACAATAAAACACTTTGGTGAAATATAAACGTCTACATGAGTAAAACAATTTTCTCCATTGCCCTGTTCTGTCTCTCGCAATTTTCTTTTAAATTATTAAGCATAAGTTGTTCCCTTAACTGCTGGAAAACTGAAGGAAACGTGAAACAGCAACATGGACATAATGACCACCACATAATGATCGTGGGTAGACATCTGTCATGGGAACCTGAATTAGATCAAATGACAGTCATTTTAGAAATTCATCTCATCACATTCTATAGCATGCTATAGTCATTTCACTGTAAACTGAAAGGAAATAATGTTATTTGAAGTGGAATAAGAATATAAAATGTGAAAGCAAGGTAAAATATTCATGTGTATGTATATAATGTGATACATAAATTTCTGCCTTACTCATTTTGCCTAAAAACGCTGAAATGTGTTTGATGTTTGGCGGTGAGCAGTAGGGTTCCCTCTCACTACTTACTTGGAGCCTCAAGCTTGGCGAACTGACTAGGAAGCTTGAGGATTACCCACTGGGTACAGCAGGAAGTTTAAAGCATGCAGATCCTCAGTTTCATGCTGGTTCATTCAACAATGCATTAAAAATTCCAAATCCAAGGTCCTTTCTTTGCTCTCGTGTGCCCTTTTGGAACTGTTTTGGAGTTTTTCCTAACTAAAAAAAATCAAGACTGTGATAGTAGGGGCCTCTCAATGAAGGATCATGACCACGTGAGATAATTTTTTTGTGTTGTCTTGGTAATGAGACTGTCGTTTGCTGGTGAATTTGCACATAGAGCTATGCTGATGAGTTCCAGCAAATATTTATCACAGATTTCATCATCTACACTAAACGCTGTGAAACTTTAGTTGTAAAAGTGAGTTCTTAAATTGAACCTTGGTGTAGGTCATGGTTTAGACAGCTCTGACTCATATTGAATCATAGTTCAGGATTCCAATTTAACCTTTTGTACAGGACAGGCGCTTACTTTGTAATAATTTTCTGTGTGTATCAAGCAGGAATTTGTTTACTCCATCGGAAACTCATCAAAAATTCTGATATGTAATTCATTATATGTGTTACCAGTCAGTTATCCTGTTGAATGCTAAGCTGTAAATTACAAAAGGCAAGAATTGAGAGAAGATCCAGTGAGTGTTTTTGGTAATTCCATTACCTAGGACCTTGTTGGTAACAAGAGTCATCTCCCCATTTTGTTTCTGCTTACCAGAACATATTATTTGATACCCTGATAGTACAACTAAGGACTTTATTCAAATTATGCTTAAATGGAGGGGTCTATACAAGCAAGCACTTCCATGAGGGGGTCCATAACCTTCATGTTACAAATTTGAGTTATGCCTGAGTAAGAGAATTATGAATATGATCAAAGTAAAGTAATCCCTCAGAAGCATAAATAATTATTGTTAAAAGTTCAAACAAACATAAAAAATAAAAAGTCAAAACAAAAACACATAAAATAAAGGCACAAAATTTGGATAAGAGAACTGAAGGAGAACCATAATTTTTCCTACTTACTTATCTAAAAGTATACTACAAAACTTTAAAATGTGAAATTATAGAATACCCACCATTATTTTACATGCTTCTATAATACAGGTTTCGAATTAATATTACCATCTACTGAGATGTACCAACTGGCAAAGCTTTATACCCTTAATCAATAGAGAAGATAAGATTAAAGATATCCATGGGAATCCCACTAAATTTAAACAATGTACACAGCATGTTGTACAATAGTTAGAAGTAATAAAACGGTGAATGAATAATTATGTCTTATTTAATCTTCAAAAATATTGTATTGATTAAATACCTCATAGTGGCTATGGAAGCTCTGGCCAAAATATTAATAAATTAAATTAAGTTTTTGGTACTTGTAGCAAGCTTGACAAATTGGGACTGCTATAGACCTTTACCCTGAATTAAAGTAATTAATATAGCCAAATGTAAAATAATATAAGGCCTTCAGAGACTGAAATCCAATATCCAAGACTTATGCAGAAAATATGAGGCAGTTAGCTTCACAACTTAACCACTTCACAGCATAATTTGTGCATTTTAAAAGTCAAAGTAAATTAAATCTCCAGGTGCAATGCAAAAGAATTCCATGTCCTTACTTTTTTTGAGATCTATTGGCAATGTTCTCAAAATTATTGAGTACAACTAATGTTTAGCTGATAAATATTTTGCTGCCATTGATTTGATTCATACGTTCTTCTTATTGCCCATCCCAGTAGCCTCTCAGTCTCCACATTTAATGACAGCACAATACATTCTTTACAGGAGAAGCTTCAAGCCACCTTTGTTAAAGTTCTTTAATGACCAAGACACTGCAATGACCTCTGCAGTGTAGTCAAGAAAATATAGGCTCCAATTTTTTGTGATTCACAGGTTAAAAAAAAATCACACTTTATAACATCATTCTACAAGTATCTTAATTTCTCACAGTTATCTGAGACATCCTGTTAGTCACAAAAGTACTCTCCAAAAAAAGAGAGGTTCCGCTATCTAGCAAATTGAATAACATTGTCTCAAACTAAAAATTATTGAGAATTATTTTGTCATTCAAAGACTATATTATCATCAAACCCAAATACTGACTTTCTGTGATGGAAACCATTCTTATACGCTAGCCAAACGTATTCCCTCTGTCACATCCCATGAATATGCTGCATACTCTTACACGTCCTCATGCCTTTACTGGTAGTCATAGCTTTACAGGAGGTCACCTAATCTGAGGACCTCTAAGTAACCTGAAAAGTTCCTTGGGATAAACTGAGTGACCAGCAAAACAGTGTGTGTATACTCTAAAGATTATGTGAGCATTACTAGCACATATGCCTGTTATATCTAGACATCTGCTACTTCAATACATTATTCATGAAATTTTTGAAAAGGGCAAGTATAAAGAGTTGAACCAGTGTCTTTTTTTTTTTAAAGATATTATGCCCTGGTGAAGAGTTAGTGTGGTCTGTGTGTTCTTGCATATCCTGGGACCATTGCCAAAGGTCTGGTCTTGTAATATTGTTCATGACAGCCCCTTTCCTCTTTTCAAACTTGCTCTTTATTAGGTAGACATCTCTAGGAATGACTTCCCTTACAGATACCCAATATTTCAATTAATCAAAATCATTCATACTTTGCCAAGACACCCACACACTCAATGGATAACTGATACACGTAAAAGGTAGGAACCAAGGACTCATTACACCTATCACAAGGCATGATTATGACATTTAATGAAAGTTTCACCTTCCTTACAAATCTGCAGTTCCATGCCTCACAAAGTATCACTGTAGCATAGTCGAGTTCACACCTAGCCAAATGAAATAAACCACAATTCATTCACAAGTTTAGCAAGGATGATTTGTAATGAATACTTAGAATCTTTCTGAGGTCTTATCTGGGACACTTAAGACTAGCTCCTCCCACATCTCTTGTCCTATAAATGGGTAGTCTAATAAGAAACCCTGTTTGCACCAGTAGGAAGTTTGTACTAGGCTACTGAACTGTCGTTATGCCTTGTCATAAAATTATTCCTAATACTTTAAGTGCTAAAATTATAATGTAAAACTGGTAACTGGGCCAGCCCTAAATTCACATACAAGGGGAAATATCTGACCACTTAACTGCTGCCTCTCTCTGCTTCTGTAACAACGCTTGCTTTCTGCATAGCCACAACTGAGTTTTTGCTCTTAAAAACTCAAGCCAACTGGAGTTGGGGCTGCTTACCACTAATCTGCTTGGGACAGTCCTGATAGAGGTTAAGAGTTTATTGTTGCTGAGAAATTCACAACAGGAAAAACATGCCAATAAAATGATTTACTGGCCTAAGTAGCATACAGAAAGCACCATGAGACAAATTGGCACTAAAATATTGGGAAAATTACTGACGATAAATTACTGAATTAAGTATAATGACAGGTAACTATAATGTAAATTATATAAACTATGCTAAGTAAAAAAGGGCATTTTAAACTGCATGTAGATTTATCACAAGTGAAATGGCCCAATACACAGGTGATTTTTAAAGTAATATATCCACAGTTCAAACAATCCCATTTAAGCCTAAAAGACAAGAAATGCTTCACAGTTCTTAACCAAATCTTCATACACTAAAATGTCTAAATGCTTAAAAAAACATAATGCATGTGCACACTCATGGTTATATGTATGCAAGTAATGCATGTGTAAAGTAATGCAGGTGCACACTTATGGAGGTATGGATCCAAGTAATGCATAAAAAGCAATGTGCACACTCATGGTCGTGCACACTCATGGTGGTACATATGCATCTTAGTTTTTTTCTACCATTTATTTGACCTTCAAACTGCTGAGAATGCTTACATTACCAATGGCCAGCTCTCAAAACCTAACAGCTTATTCATAAAAGTGAACAACACGATACTGCAGAAACATGCTGTATATCACCATCATGGAATTACCCAACCGACAGGTCCACAACCACTAAGCTTAATCAATATAATCAGAATAAATGAGGCATTTGTTACCTAATTATAGTATTTTCAATACAACACTGTGGCAAATAATGAAATACAAAGTTAAAACCTTAGTGCTGGGCCAGCAATATGGTTCACCGGACAAAAGCACTCACCACCAAGTCTGAGTCATGAGTTTGATCCCTTGAACCAACATGGTGGAAGGAGAAAAACAAGTTTCAAGTTGTCCTTTGACCACCATATATAAGCTGTGGCCTATGAGCGTGTACATATATACACACTATGGCAAAACTAACTATAAGTAAATAAATAAATAACTGTAATGGCACTGTAAAAACTTTAATTTTGGACTAATATAGATATTTATTCCCTTCTCCAATATCCAACTTTCCTCCATCTCCACCCTCCCACTCCCCCAAGGGCAGACTGAGAAGCCATCAACAATGACACTAGGACCTATCTCTTCTGCATGTATTATCTTTTTGTGAACCTAGTCTATTTGGATGCACACCTTCCTAGTCCAGGATGGAGGGGGGAGGGCCTTGGACTTCCCACAGGGCCGGGCACCATGCCCTCTTCTAAGGAAGCAGGGGGAGAGAGGTGGGCTGGGTATGTGTGTGGGGGAGGGGACTGGGAGAAGGGGAGGAAATGTAAATTTTTTTTGAATGGAAAAAATAAAAGAATATGGGAAAAAACATATTCGAAATATTAGGGTTCTTTCCAGAAAAAAAATGTGTATATAGCAAAAGAAAAAAATGAAGATGCTGAAAATTATTTAAAAGCAAACAAAAATTCCCAATTAAAAACAAAATCAAATCTCTTTTGGGCTGAAGGAAGCATCACATACTTGTTATTGAAATGTTGGGGTAAGCAAGATAGTTAAGGTTTTGGGGCTGTATAGTGAAACCCTGACTCTGCAATACAAGCAACAGAAAGGTTCACACCTACAGCAATGCATGAAAGATTTTTAAGAAGTAGACTGAAGAAAACTCAGACGACTTAAAGATTCAGGAAGCTGAAGCATAGGTAGGTAATGAAGAGCTGGAGCCAGTGGTCCAGTAAGAGAAGAAACATACATCACTTGCCCAAGGGAAGATTTTATACCCAGTTCCTGGATCTCACCTTCAAAATCTAGCCTAAAGGTGACATATGTGAAGAACTATAAGTCTGGTAGAAATCTGACCAGAAAATTAAGTAGACACATATATTATACTCAAGATATTTTAACAATTAAGAATCTCCATAAAATTTAAACCAAAGTTTTTAGTCTATATTGTGAATACCTTCTATGTTACTTATGTGGTGATTAATTTAAAACTTTCTACATAAAATTATGCTAATATAAGTTATACTTTACTGTCTTTATTAAATATGTCCCCAAACTGATATCAGTGCTGAAGCTCAGAATATAATCATGCATGGGAAGGTGATCTTAGGAGATTTATTTGGTTAAAAAGCAAAGTGATACGAGATTGATTTAAGTGCGCCCTAAATAATGGTTATCACTATGATCCAACAGAGTGATTGTCAGACAGAGAGACAGGGTCCTGAAAACGTCCCAGTGAGTTGAATGCAACAGTTATTCATCTATCAATTCAGAAAGTCAAGGGTTGCTTACAGTTACTACAGCCAAGAAGATGTTTTGCCAGAGCCTGCAGGGTGTACGTGTCTTCATAACACCTTACTTTCAAATGTCTAGCCTCTGGAACTAAGGGAATTAATTTTTATTGCTTTAAGCTTCTATGTGTGTTGCACATAATTCCAATAGCCTTTGGGAACTTATGTACCCTGCTTTACAGTGAATTCCTCAGAAGGAAGGAGATTGTTACTGAGGGAAAATAAAGGTTGGAAGTAGACACAGATGATTCTAATGCATCAGGTGAAGTTAATTCTGTGTGTTAGTCAGGGTATGATGTAAATTATTCCGTTCCATGAAAACGGATACTCAAGTTTTCCTAATTTCTGTCTTCTCCATAGCTAAAGAATTTTGTTTGGAAGCTACCTGAGTCATATCTTTAGTTTTGTGTTTTACTCATTGATATTTGCATTGAAAATGTTAGTGTCTTTTATTTCAAGAGAAAGTTCTAAAAACAACAACAAAATAAAATCAAAACAAAACTTTGATTTTTTTAATGCAGTTGTCAATTAGCCTAAGTTCTGCTTGATTTTCCAGCTTATTTTTAGAAGAGACACCCACATTTTGTAACCAATCTACTTTCCTGATTATCTGATTTACTTAGGCGCTGATGTTCTGTTATGTTTATATTAATAAATCACTTTCTGTTTGAGCATGCTAAGAGTTCTGTCACCTTCTACAGTGTCTCACCTATACAGAAGTCAAAATAAGAGCTGTGTTCCATATTTTATCACTTAATAATGCATGAATGACAAAGAAACCAAACTGTAAGAAAACAATAAAACTCATGATTAAAAATTGAAAGAGTAAGAAAAATTAAAATACATTTTGCTAATAACTGTATCAATTCCAAAGTGAAATAAAATAGCTTAATATATTATAAAGCAAGAACAAAACAGTAGTAAACTATCCAACTGCTAAGAATTGTTTTTTAATGGATATAGAATTGTAATCCTAGAGTGTAAATGTTGGTCAACTGACCAAAGACATGAGGTTCAAAGGAAAACCAATGAGGTTTTTGCAAACATTATGAGATGCCAATCTTCTTACCCAGAGATAAAGGATAATATGTATTTATTGGGACACAATCTGCTCTCAATAAGCAGAGTCAAATTTTGTAATATTTATTCTAAGTGAATAAGTACTGAATACCAGGTGAAAACAAATAAATGAACAGGATCAGATAACACACACTGATGAGACTCATCCAGTGTCATAGGTCTTCCTTTCCCTACACTGAAAGAAAACTGTCATCTTAGACTTATTGAGAGATAACATGGCATATGTAGAGTCATGTAGATGATCTTCTATGAATAACATAGAATATGCTCACTGTTAAAACTTTTGTGTATAAATTTTCTGCAAGAGTAACTATTTCAGAGCCCCACCTCCTATCAAAAGGCAGTTTCTACAAAGGAACTGAGTGGACGGGACAGATAATGTGCTAAATGATTTACAAGTCAAGTTCTAAGAGCATTCCCACATAAAAGATAGAAAAGAGGGAATGATCATAATTTGAAAGGAATGGCAGGAGCCGAGAAAAATGTGAGAAGTGGTATGTGATAAAGTGATAGCAAAAAGCATTAAGAAAGAGTTCAATGTGGTGATAGCAGGGAATTATGGTGAAGCAAGAATGAGTGCAGACAGAGGTAAAATAGGAATTTGATTTGTAGGGAACCACTAACTATTGCTTAATCATCTCACACTAAAGAGTTAGAAGTACAGCCAGGAAGATATAATGATTGGGGTTTTTTAATTCCACAACTGTTCAATCAACTGTTTAATTCCCACAGTAACCTTTGAGGCACAATCGGAAGAGCTGAATAAGTACATATTTGAAAATCCAATATTTATTTTTCACAACTTAACTTTTGATGTCTTAAATACATAACACAAATGATTATTTCATTTTAATCCATGTGACTTTTAAGAGCTAGTTGACCTGAAAATGTTGGCCACTTGATTTCTTCACCTCTTTGAGCGAGGAGGGTTGGAGGGTCTCCCATATGAAGTTGAATGCAAATGAAAGTGTGTTAATGTGTTTTACTTTATGTTAAGGATTTGCTCACACTGTTAAGTTTAGTTATACTATAATCTCATGATTTAAATAGCTATCATCACTAGTTTTGGAGATGAGAAAAGTAATTCTGGGCTGAATATGTGATTTTTTTCCCCCAACAACTGCAATAGGCATGAGTTGTTGAGCTGACCCTGAACCCCAGAAACCAGGCTCTAAGCTGTCATTCTCACACCCAGTGTTTCTCAGGATGGTGCTGAAGGAACGTACTTTAGATACACACATCTCTCTTCCTTTGCCCAGCCCTTTCCTTTGGACAGAATCTCCATTTCACAAATAAAGATGCTGGGACTTAATGATATCATGAATTTTTCCCAAAGAAAACAAAAAAGGTTGAATTAGAATTCAAGTGTTTGAAATATATTGAACACTTATGAAATAAAATTATTTTTTATTAAAGAACCAACATATACTTTAGTTTATCTACTGATAACTTGAGATTAATTGCCCTCAATTAGTTTTAAAACCACTCATGTTTATCGCCATATGGCATTAATTGTAAACTAAGAAGATCAAATTCAATTTGTATTAATCTGCTAAAATAAAATTATATTAATTAGGAATTTATTAATTATTTACTATTTCAATCAACCATCTTTTTTCTCCTATGAATCATATACAAACTATTGTCAAATGTCTCCATGGTGACCAGCATGTATAAATTCCAGAAAATGAAGTGAGCAATTTTTGTCTTTTTAACTATTGTGGCCACAAGTCTATCCCTAATAAGAATATAACAGAGATAATTAATAGCTTTAAAGAGAATTCTGAGAGCCATGCCAATTTCTGTACAGTCATTATTAGGTTTCTCTCAATGGCCATGTAATAGTTTTTGCATTTGGGATCCATAAAATTCTGTAAGGCAGAGGATGGTCGTGATCACAAAAAGGCAATGACCCTCACAAAAGGATTGTGTTCTTTCTAAAAGGTCACTCTTCTCAGCATCGAAAAACTCAAACTTATTAAAATCGATCTGGTATGCTAGGTTGAAGAAATAGTTCACACAGTACTAAAATTGACATCTTGTTAATGCTAGCATAGTAGCTCTATTGCAATGATAAAATGAAAGGATAAATACTTCCTGTCTGATGGCCCTGTTCTCAATTTAGTTGAAAGTCTTAGACTAGACCTAGAGGAGGAAAGGAGAATGTATGGGTAGTATCTGGTTTTAAGAAATTGGACTGGAAGCATCAGCTTATTATGTATCAGCATCAGAAATGTTAAGTTGTTTTCCAACAGTCTCTACTGATAAAATCCATGTTCTTCTGCCAGAATACTGGACGTTCTAGACCCAGACATTCATGATGGTTACAGAAAAAAAAATTCTTTTTCCATACAGCAGAATGCTGTCAATCTAAATTTGGGGAGTTTATTAACTTTCAGCCACTCTCCCTCTCTTTACTGCTACCCATTGCCTACCCATGCATGAACAGAGCTTAACCTGGGACAGCTCCTGTTGGATCTCAGATCCAACACCATTATAAGCCCTCTAGGTGACTTCTAATACCCACAATAAATCATGGGAATGCTGAGACTGCAAGGACATAATATATTCTCAGTGCTAATATAGAAAAGAGTGTCAGGTTAACGAGAGGATCTGAAATGTTCTTTGTTGCCATTTTATAGTTGTTGTTCTAGAAATTATGTTTACGAAACCAAAACACTTCAACTCTGGGAAATGTGTTCATGAATTATAAGTCTCATATATGTTTTATAAATAATTCTGTTACCACTGCAATAGTTACATGTTTAAATTTATGTACATATTGCAGAGCAGATTTTGTTATCTGCTCCAGTAATTTCTCATTTTATGTAAACCCATTATGAAGGCACTTGCAAGGTTACTGGATGTTCTTATTTTTAAAAATTAAAAACAATCCTGTTTTCATTTCTGTATTGTTGTTCACCTGTATACTTGACTGTTATTTCAGATTAAATAAAATGACCTCAGTTTTAATGCAAAGCTACCATCTAAATGGTTGCAGAGTAAAGCACTTTTTGAGCAGTAGATATTCTCATGAAAATCATTCAAATACCATGTAATGAAAATCAGACATGTCTAGAAATGAAAGAATTCACAGTGAGTTGTCTCTTACTTACCAAACTCCTTGGGGACTGCTATAGAATAGACACAATTGTGCTCCACACTGTAATTTTTGGGGTAGTTTGGCGATAGCACAGTGCCTTCTGAACCTGTTGAACGACTTCCACAGGGTGCTGGTAAATAAAAATGATAAAATATTGTTTTTATAAAAACATTAGAAAACTTAAAAGAGGGAAATCTTCATGATCTATAGGAAATTCACTGCTGAATTTAAAACACTTAACTTTATTTTCCTTACCTATACAACTATCATCACCACTACCTACTTAAATAAAGTATATACAAAAGTTAATGAGCAATAAGATTTACTGTCCTCAAGAGCAAAGCAATATAACTATGTTACAACAGTTATTTCTCAAATAATAATGATAGCCTTTCATTTATTATATCATAAAAATAATATCCTAACAATGAGAAAACACATATGTTCAGAGGAGAGGTGCCAGGCATTGAAATGTTACTCAGTTAGAATCCATAATAATTACACTGCTCTCTAGTGTATTATTTCTATACATTAGAATGCATAGTGTTACAAGTACATTTCCTGACTGTAATCCAGAGGTTCACAACCTGTGGGTTGCATATTAGATAGCCTGTATATCAGATATTTACATTATGATTCATAATAGTAGCAAAATTTCAGTTATGAAGGAGCAATGAAAATAGTTGGATGGTTGGGGGCTGTCATAACATGAGGAAATGAATTAAAGGGTCGCAGTGTTGGGAATATTGAGAACCACTGATCTAAGCCGAATATTTCCTCCCTAAGCTTTGTCCGCCATGAAGGCAAACCAGTCCGTGGTTCCCTGACATTGACTCACTTGCTGCCTTAGACCTGAAAACTTCTGGCAAGTTAATAAGAAGTGATTCAGATGTTAAAAGGCAGACGATCCACTAGGGTTCATAGAGAGGATCCAGTCATTTCTGGTCTGGCACTCAGAGGAACTTAACACCTTCTAAGCAGCCATACATTTGGGAGAGCTGATATTCTCTAAACAAGGAAACAAGTTAGAAAACTATGCACAATGAGAAAAAAGTAGCTGAAACATGGATGGAGATGACACTAAAGGTTCTTGGCTAGCTAAAGGGAAGCAATAAAGAAAGTATGCTGAAAGTTCAGAGAAAAGAAAGTGCAACCAAAAGGAATGGCTTCAAATGCTAAATGTTACAGTTAGTAAATGGAAAAGGAAACTTCATTTATTCCTCCATTCCTATGGCCTCCATACTGAAACAGTTTTCCAAAACCCATAATCCTAGAGGCTTTTCCCCCTGCTCCTTTTTATATTGTTCCCTTTCCTCCTTGCTGGACCATGTCCTGCTTGTGTGCAAGCTCACGAGGCAGCAGATTTGGTCAGTGTTCCATGGTGTCTCTTTCCAGGGAAAGTAAATGAGTTTGTGAGGAATTTTATTTTTCCTTGCCTGTTATCAATATTGAAGCTTAATATTCTGATTCTTTGCTCTGGCTTCATTTATCTAGTTACTTAAGATTTTTAAATACAAGTTTCTTGGAAGACAAGAAAGCTATAGAAAACACGAAGCGTTGGTATCTTCATTATGAGATTTCAGACGTGCACTGAAATTTTTTGTGTTATTTTTGTTTTCAGGAGTCTGGGTTCCTTTGGCCCCATCCTAGGAATCTGAGTGAAGCTGAATATAGTGGAAATGAGCTAATTTGTTTTTTCGGCAGAGAAGATTTTAAGAGAGGAGAGCACTCAGATTGTTCTCTGACGGTAGCTGCAATTATTGAAGAGATTGGAGACCTCCTGCTCTATAACTATGACAACAGGAAGATGGCCACAGAGGAAGTAGCGAATTCAGCTGAAGGGGGTCAGGTTACATACCTAGCCTTCAGTATAACTTGGTAGTGCTGTCCATGTGGTACTAGATTTTCTGGCCTCATTTCAGAGAACAACTGAAGCCTGGCTTTATATGGTGGGGTTCTGCAAGAGAACCCTGATAGCCTAGTGTGTGTTTCCAAAGGACAGTAGGATATTCAGGTGTCTCAAGAACTGTGACAGTTTGAAAAGGCCAAACTTTTGATGAATTTCTAGTCAAAGCAAACAAACAAACAAACAAAAAGGAATATTTTTAAAAACAAAACCAGTTTATATTGATCCGGCTGGTGTTTGATGATTTCATCTATTTGTTTAAAATATTCAATAAAAGCACATTCATAATTGGAGTAAAATAACAAATGCAAAAATTTCAAGAAACAGCAAATTGACTTGGTGATAGTCAGGAAAAGGGTCCTCACTTTCATCACCCCTTGTCAATTGAAACGAGAATAGTCAGGTGTAACCTTATTTCAGCTCCAATAACCTTACTCGTTTGTGACTGCTGTACATGAGAGAGTAACTAAAGAATGAATAGCGGGTTGCACATTTCTTTTCTTCCTGATTTTAAGGTGTTTTAAACTTCAAACAATAATTTAAATATGCACAGTAAGAATTCTTATTTTTACATTTGGGGGGTATGAATGAAAGTGGTCTTTAATTCAGGTTTAAGCTCTGTGACTAAGTCAGGAGGGAGCTTTCTAGCAACTTCACATTTTCTGTGCCTATCAGCTTGGATGTGTTTCATGTGTTATATTTTGCATAATAGAAATGAAGGGCTTTGACTAAAGTCTTCATATGTAAACATGAAGGATTTCTGTATGGCTGTATGGAGACGACCTCTTCATGTCCTATGGCCACTAAGTACAGATCTTGTAAACTTTCCAAAAGCCTTTGTGCTTTGATTCTTATAGCCCGCATGACAGAGTGTGCAGACAATGAAGCCTTAGCTAACACAGATAGGCAATACTGTGAAGCACGTGATCATATAAACCAGGGGAGATTATGCTAACAGAGATCTAGCGTGATAGACCTGCTTTATGCTTATCCAGTATAAATAGACTACACGAAGTCCCCAAGTATTGTTCTCTAGCATCTCTACATGCTCTTAGCCCTAGTTCAATTTCTTGGTAGTGGTGAAGTTAGAAAAAGGGCAGCTTTTGATTTCCTTTGTCTTAATAATTAGAAGATAAAAAGGTGTATGAAGGACTTTTTATCCTTTCCTCAAACTGACTGCTTTCTCAAAAGAGCTTGTAATTATCATAAGACTTCAAACAGGAGTACTCATTTGATCCTCATTTCAAATTAAGCTATAAAGTTATATTTTGATGGTACATTATTAGACTCACAGAAGGAACTAAGCAGGGCTTACATCAACACACATAGAAAAAAAAAAAAGGAAAAGACGAAGCCTGCATGGAATTACACCAGGTCCTCTGTGTAAATGTTATGGTTGTTGGCGTGGTGATTTTGTGGCAGTGGGTGTAGCTCTGACTCTTTGGCCTGCTCTTGAGACTCTTTTTGGTCTATTGGATTGCCTTATCCAGCCTCAATATTAGGGCTTTTGCCTTATCATATCATATCTTGTTTTATCCTGTCTGACTGCCATGTCTCTGAGGCCTGCTCTTTTCTGAAGAGAAGATGGAGGAGTACTGGATCTGCAGGAGAGAAGATAAGGAGGATATGGGAGAAGAGGAGGAAGGGGAAACCATGGTCAGAAGGCATGGTGTGAGGCAAGGATCTGTTTTCAATGAAAAAAAAAGTCACATTTTTGTTCTTAAAATGTATAAAGGAGACAAAGAAACAAAATTGCTAACCTTTTTACACGATATTGTATTTTAGGTATTTCTAAGGATGATTTAGAAACTCTTTAATAATAGAAACTCCTTCTCAGGTTGCATCTTATACAACCAGACTTCTCTAGAACACACTTAGCAAAACAACACATTGCTGTTGCTGAAATGCACATCTTGGCAACTGTCCTACTGTTTTCATAGCTAATTATAATTAATCAACTTTGCAGCACTCGAGAATTATATTTTGAGTTTACATACAAAGCCAAATTATTTTATGGATATGCATATTTAAATTCTCTTTCTGAAGCAGGCCATTATTCTTATTGTCTCTCCTAGACTCAAGGTCAAATGAAACACTGGTTTGTTGTTTATACCCTAGGACCATTTATCAGCTTCTCTCCATCTTTTCCCCATTATCTGCTACAATTCAGTCCCTCAACAGTTTCTACATGGCTATTTCAATCACCAGGATGCTTTCTCCTGCTACTGATTTTTCTAACATGCAAGTCTTATCATGGTTCACATTTTTCTCTAAGAACAGTGTAAAGTAAAAAAAAAAGTTCCCTATAACTATTAACTAAACTGTAATTATCAACGTGAGACTGCTGCGAAGTGATATCCAAAACGTACAACACAATTCTATTTAGTAGGAATCATGCTAGAAAAATCAATCTAAATCCAATTCAAAGTCCAAATAGGTCCTCTAATATCCAGCCATACACAACATTGTTTTCTTTCTCTGATGCCAGCTCCATCTTTTTGCTATTCATTTGGTTACTGGGAATCACTGTAGCTTTGCACCAAGGGTTACTGCTATATGTAAGTAGCTTTAAACATTTGAGAATAATCAATAATATAATGTTTAAACATGAGGGCTGTGCAGATACTGGATTCCACTAAGGGAACTGCAAATCCATGCCAATTGAAAGTAATTAATTTGTACTAATGTTGTATCCATTTGGGATTACCTCCAGTGAGTGTATACAGTCATATTCATAGTTTAAATTCTGTTTATAATTAAAGATTTTTTAAAGTTATTTTTTCATACAGTATATTCTGGTCATGGTTTTCTTTTCCCCTAATATTCACAGATAGCCTCCTCCCGACCCAACAACTTGAAGTCATTTTTTCTCTATTTCTTTAAAAAACAAGTAAGCAAAAAGTCAATTCAACTAAACAATGGCAACAAAGCCAGGAACCATCTCCACCCCCACACACACAGGCACAGACAGACATACACACAGAAATTCACACACAGGCACACACTGGCATACACACAACAGGCACACACACAAACATGTAGACACAGGCACACACACAGAGACATACACATACAGACATACATGCACAGGCACACACACAGACATACACACACAGGCACACACACAGACATGCACATGCAGACATACACACACAGTCACACACATAGATATACACACAGGCATTCACAAAAACAGACCACAAAATCAGAAACTAAATGTATCAAGTAAAATGAACTTAGGATCAAATGATCATGTACCTCTGATTGTTGTATTCTTGAATTATATGTGCAGTGAAAGAGCAGACAAGGAAGATACAAAAAAAAACCTTGCAGTTTGTCTTGCATTGAAGAAGGCTTTCACTTGTACTTTGAACAAAGACATAAGTGTGCAAGAAAGAAGAAGTGTCACTTTGCCACAACGTGATATAGAACAGCGTACCATTTACATGGAGAGACACTTCTGGAGTGTTTGGGTATCTTAAGACTTCATATTATGTGCAGCCTAGCCTCAAGCCACTTGAAATTTCCTATCTATCTCTTTACCTGTGTAATGTATAATTTATTATCAAATATACTGTGTAATGAAAATTATGATATATAAATTATTCTCAGAAGGTACTTTGAAAAGTGAAGACTTTTTACAGGTCACAAAGGAGCCGTGCACTATATTAAATCAATAATTTACTAGCTGTGACCTGTGATTCTTCAATTTGAAAGAAATGCTGTACCTTACAAAACCGCTGGTACACTTCTCATAAATTACGTATGCCCTGATACAGCCTTATTGAATGTCACAAAGTATAAATCCTCCTGTGGAACACATTTGAAAGTTAGCACCCCATGGAACATTGTTTTAAAATATAAAACCTCTCCTGACCCTTAAGCTGTCTGCTGTGAATTTTAACACAGACAGCTATGTGAGAATCTCCAAGTATTCAGATATCTCTTTCATGGCTTAGTTTATACCTCCTATATAAATCTAAGTGTTTCATTTTGCTTACCTGCCCTCAGACAAATGCTTCTAATGGTGTGTTCTTTTTTCTTTAAATCCATAAAAGTGAAAAACACTCTTTTAAATTATAATTATACTTAAATTTAGTTTATATTTTATTAGCTACTATACTTTGGTATAATCTCATGTAGTTATCCATATAAAGGAAAATAATATTGTTGTGAGTTTTTCTTTGCCTTGTTTATTTCAGAAAAGAAGCTGAAATCATTCTCATCTCCCTTCTAATAACTTTGTTTCATAAGTTCGTACTTTCTCAAATGTCTATTTTATTTTAAGTTGTGCTTACGCATATATTTGGGTGAGAGGTACATGGGTAAATTAAAATGCCTACAGAGTCTAAAGACAGTGATTTTTCTCCATAGATCTTAAGTTACAAGAGGATATGAGCAGCCCAGTATGGATTTCAGACACCAAACACGGGTTCTCTGCAAGAGAAGTAGGAGATCTTAACTGCTGAGTCATCACTCTAGCTCATTATATAACTTTTAATAGTAATTTTTCACAACATGGTAATTACTGGCTTATAAGCAATTGTAATGGCTTAATATGTAAACTCAACAGGCTTACCCTCTGCATATATCACCTCACTGATCAAACAATTATTAAACTCATTTATTTGATATTACTGAGTAGGAAGATATTCCATTTACCCATCACTACTCTGGCAGCTATGGATTCCATCAGTGCATACTTCTAGCGAAAATCATTCAAAAGCAAAGGCTATGAATTAGCTATCATACTTGGATATATCTTTTCTACTAAATTATAGAAATTCAGTAGCAGTCCTGGGGATGCAAATAGTTAGCCGATGAATAGCATATCATTGATTTTTCACTCCTCATTTTAGGCATTGAGATAGAAGACATATGTTGTAAAAGTATCTGCTCAATGTGTAAAGCTGAGTGAGTTTTACCTGTTGACAATTTGCATAACCAACAGGACTATTGAGTTCCTGGACATTCGCCTCATCCCTATAAGAATTTCATTATGCAAAAGCAGCCACTTTCCCCTTTTTGCAATCCCAGCTCCATGACAGTCACACGCTTTGATTCTCTGATAAAATGTACTTGACAATGACAACCACTTAAGATGACTGCTAGTGAAATATTGATGTTTTTTGAAGCTTCATGCAATTTAGTTGGAATTGCACTTTCTGAGACTTTTAATTTATACTAATCTGTTATTTTTTAAATTACTTAAAGCACAAATATGCTAGTATAAATGATTTTATAGAAAAAACTCTTTTCTAATATTTCCTACCAAACCTTCAGCTCAGTGTTTCTGTTTTTGAAAGTCTATCTTGAACTCTACAGTTATATAAAACCCCTGTTGTTGTACAAAACTCCACTGGGTAATTTTAAGAAGATTGTAATCCATAATCATATCTGTCATGATTTATATGTCTCATTAATATGTATCTCTATTTCTAGATTGTTGGGGTTATAAAGTCAATGTTTCTGTATTTTTAATATTATTTGTTCCTCTAGAAGCAAGTATATTATTTGTACCTATAGAACCAAGCCTCTATACATCGTGAACTTTTTCTAAATTTGCCATATTAATAAAACTAATAACATATACTTTATTACTATTTTCCAATTGACTAAATATGAAGAGTTTAAAATTTATAAAACCTTACAAACCTTTCATGGTCATATACCTAAATTTAATTTAAAAAGTCTGATTCCTTTTGAAGTAAATAAAATACTTAGTCTTAAAGTTGACCTGCACTTTTACTAAGCATGCTTGGAAGACAGAAACACAAATAGAAATAGCAACATAAAGCCTCTATTCAATCAGCTCCAAACACAGGTAGAAGGAATGAAGGAAATGACACAAACTACTTTCCAATATTCTAGAAAATGTAATGAACTTCCCTAGGACTTTAAGAAGATCAACAAGACCCCAAAAATTCCAAATCACAAAGCATATCCAGGAAGGCAGGAGGAACTTCCTTAATTGTTCTTATCCTCCCTTGAGAGATAGGTAGTCTGTCTAGTACCATCGACAATACATTGCTATCCTCAGGGAAGAGCTGACATAATTTCTCTATATATTATGTATTTATCTCTCTCTCTATCCTCTCTCTCTCTCTCTCTCTCTCTCTCTCTCTCTCTCTCTCTCTCTAATTTCTCAAGAAAAAAACAACATTCCTTCCCAAGGAGGACAGGATCATTTCAGTTCAGCTCCTTTACGAGATATCGATCTCTGGCTGGTTGTTGAGAGACATAGGGATGAAGCGATCTTACTTGTTATAATAATTCAGAAGTTCAGAGGAGATAGAAAAATCAATATTGATAGACAAAATGGGAAACATTTGTCTGTCATATCAACTCCATATACACTTGATCTTTTCTTTGTTTCATAAATTCATTAGGGAAAATATACACTATATGTTTTCTGCATCCTAACAATTATTTTCTATTTGAAGTTCAGCATCTTCTTAACTTATTAATATAGAAAACTAAGCATGGTGATATTAGCTACTGCGACTTACTTTGTCAATAACAGAAATGCCAGACATAATAAATTATATATTATGATTATATTTATAATAGTGACAAATAAAGTACAGTAGTTGTTAGACCTGCTGCTAGAAGTTATGAAGCAATGTATTGATAGGAAGCTGATGCATGTCAATCTCCCCTTAAATATTATGTTTATGATTGTAGATTTTGGCTGCCCTCGTCTTTCTTCAGAGAAACGTCTTACTTCAAAGGGTTAATGCAGACTCATCATTCCTCAAGATGCATGACTTAGCATCTGCTAGAGCCCAGGCATTGAGTGAAACCTTATACCAACTCCTTCTTGAAGGCTTAGAGTATATGAAGAAAGAGGGAGCAGAAAGAATATAAGACTTGAAGATGAGAAAGAGTTTTATTCTTGCCTCTGGATATGACATGGCTGTTCCACACATAAATTCACAACCTCTGATTTTACCTACAATTGATCAAAATGTTTACAAATGCCAGCATGAGTAGAATAGGTGCTAAAAACATACATGAGAAATTAATATGTGTGAATGACTATAGATGGAGGAGGAGCCACATCACATAGGTGATGGTGGAGCATGGATATATCTCTCATACACATATGCACATATGAACTGTTTTAAATGGTGTTGGTGGATTATAAAAAGAAAAAGCATGAAGCTAGGAAGGTGTTAAGAGATATGTTGGGCTGGTGGGAGGACTTGAGGGAGGGAGAGATGGTTATGAATAGGATACATTGTAACATGCCTTAAATTTTTAAAAAGAAAGAAAGTAAATTGATAAAAATTAAAAGAAAGCAATACAACATTTTCCCATGTGTATATGTGTTGTATTTATGTGTAGGTTTATATTCACATGTTTATGGGGAATATGCATGACTACAGATGCATGTGCATGCCCATCTGGAAGCTCTAAGGATTAATGTTGAGTGTCTTTGTTGATCACATCTCACCTTACATATTAAGGCAGAGTCTCCCAGGTGAGCTCCAAGCTCTCCAATTGCCTAGTCTAGATCTGGAGATGTCTTGTTTCCAACTCATGAATGTGGGATCACAGGCAGGCTATCTCACTTGCCTTACATTTAAGTCACTTCTGGGGATTCAAACTGTGTGGCTTTCACACTTCCACGGTAAATCCTATCTCATGATTCCCCCACAAATATATTAATTACCGTATTTGCATCCTTTGATAACCATACTGAATTATAATTTTTGCTTTCCCTTTGGGCTTAGGCAATTGAATAACACTTCTAACAGGACCCTCAGGTTTCGTCAGTGCACCATGTTTAGAAATCCTTGCTCTATTTATATAATTCTTTGCCACCTATCTTTCTGTCATTCTTCATCTACTCTTACATCACAATATTTTTTTCAGAGGTTTTTCTTTGCCTGGTATGCAGATCAAGATGATCTTAACTGCATCTGAGGTTCCCTTCTTCCCCTCTTTTATAACGTAATAAATCAATTCTCTGAATCATAGATATCACCCAGATTGGGCTTGGAACTAGGGGAAATGCCCCATCATTGAATTGACCTAAGGCTCTTTAGAAAAGCCTCATGATCCACTAACATTTCTAACAACTCAGCCTAATTCACTGAGTTGTGTGGTAAAGTTTGGGACCAGAGTCTCAGATGCACACGCAAACCAATGTTGTCTTTTTATAAGCATACATCTCCCTTAAGAATGCTGGAGATAGTGTTTTGCTCACTGGAGATAAAAATGTAACTTAGTAAAATTTTCTTTATTTGACAAAGAAAGGGTAGCATTCACCTACTCTTCCAGGTAAGAATAGTTTTACTTTCCTTGAAAGTATTATAATTTTACAGTGTAACGTCCCCAGCCTTCTGCCACTAGAACATAAAAACTGAGGGTTTCAGCTGAGGAAAACAGAAGACAATAATATTTACCAATTTGTCTCTCTTAGAAGCAACATATTTTAATTATTTTCTTTGTCATTGCTAAGTATGAGTAATTCCTATTTTTGAGAAAAAGTATCAAAGATTCCAGGATAGACCAAAAAATGTTAAATAGCAATAAGCCAGCTTGAATTCTTCATTATCTTGCCTCAACCTCCCAATTAATAGAATTACAGGCACCTCCCTCTAAGATTGAGCAGCTGTTTTTTTTTTTAACTGCCTGTAAAATTTTCATGAGATTCTCTTTGCATGGTTTTCTGTAGATTGACTGTAACCTGTGTTACCTTCTTGGTGTGTTTATTTAATAATGACATAGCTTTCAGTCTTCCTTAGGTTTTGTAGAAGGAACTGCTATCAGGATTTCTGTATTACCAGTAGAAGTAAGACTTGGCTAAACTTAGATCTTTGGTTTTATAGGTAACACCATTTGAATGTCCCTATGACTTCTAAAGTTACTGCTAGATTTTATTTTCTTTAGTAGTATGGAGAAAAATCAATGAGTTGGTTCAACTTTCCTGATATTTTTTCCCCTTTGCAACAAAACCAGTAATACATTAGAAAGTTTCTTTGAAGTCTTGGGGCTCCATTTTGTAAACAAAGACTGCTCATTAATTTTCTGGCCACCCAGACCCTAATAATCACACAGAAACTATATTAATTACAACACTGCTTGACTATGACTCAGGCATATTTCTAGCTAGCTTTTACATATTAAATTAACCCATTTCTACTAATCTGTGTATCACCACAGGTTGTGGCCTCCTGGACAGGTTCCATTCATCTTTCTCCTTTGGCTTCCACATGGCATCTCTTTGACTCCACCTATTCTCTCTATATATCTCTGTTCAGATTTCTTGCCTGGCTGTACTCTGCTACGCCATTGGCCGAAACAGCTTTACTCATCAACCAATAAAAGCAACATATATACAGAAGGACATCCCACGTAAACTAAACTAAATACAAATTACATGACAGTTGAGAGTTTCGGACATGCAAACACGATAAAATTATAAAGCACATACCCTTCTTGAGATGTTGGTGAAATATGAGCCCAATCTCAATGGTCACAAAAAACGCACACTGAATAAGCATTGATTTTCAGACAAATTGTTCTGCATATAGGCTGTTCTACACAGTATGAATCCATAGCAGCAGGTACTTACTTCCAACAACAGTAGTGATGTCTATTCTGCTATGCTAGAGGCTGACTGGATTGATATTGTATGCGTGAGGGCCTGGAAATGGCAGGACCTCAATTGTATCAGCTTTTCTTCTTGTTTCCTTTTAAGTAATAGTTTTTCAACCATAATATGAAAACAGAACATATTTTGGTTTTATACCAGTCTTTTCACAGCACAAACCATGTTGCGCTTTTATTGTATAATCAGTGTCTTGTATCTGTGAGGAAAATTACTATGTGCTGCTGAGGAAAGGCAGATACAGTTGATGATGGTCAGATATCATTGAGGTGTAGGCCTTTGTTTTGTGAATCTTTCATCTTCCTGTTTTCATAATGTCAGATTTTTAAAAGACAGCAAATGCTAGAAGACTCATTGTGTTAGAGTAGGTAAATTCTTTATACATTCATAATGGTACATTACTCTAGAGTTTGTATAATTTTAAGACATTTGGAATAAGAATTTTAGGCCAGATTCATGGTGGCCAACAGCACCAGCCCCAGGCCTGCAATCTTGAGTTTATTCCCTGGGTCTCATAACATAGATGCAAAGAAATTATTCCTCCACATTGTCCTTTTCCTCCATATGCAAGTTCTGGCACCTATGTATACACACTCAGAAACACACATAGACTCACACACACATACACTGCACACATGCAAACACATACAATACTGAAGTAAACTGTAATTTAAAAAATGTAGTTAGCATCAAGTCACACCTGAACAAAAAAATTAGGAAGACTAGTTCAGCTATTTACATCCTCAAACATGCAGACAAAATGATTTTCTTAAAAGTAGGCTGACATGTTCTTAATTAGAGATCACATTGAAGTTGGAAAGTGATAACTATGAAATGGACATTTTTAATATTTTCTAGTTTTCTCTTCAATTAGGAGGGTAAGAAGGCTTTTCTTTTAGATGCTTCCATAAAGAACAATGGGGTCTGTTGGCTATTGAGCTTACTCTCAACATATTTGTATAACCACAAATCTATGGACAGATTTAGGCAGCTTCTTTATATAACCAGTGAAAGCAACAGAAATACAGAAGGACCTCCTACACCAATTTATAGATGATTGGTCAATGAATGAATACTTTCAGCATAAAATAGGACCTACATTAGTATAATTGAAATGAACTTATTAAAAATAGCAGTATAAATTTTCTAAATAATTGCTAGAATATATCTCTTAAGGTCATTATTTTCTACCCAAAAGTTATATTTGAGATGAAGTATAAAAACAAATTTTAGACATTTAGCTGCCATTTTTGCATGAACTTGTCTTCATTAAATGCCCAAATTTAGCCTAAAGTAATTTTCCAGAAATATGTGTAAAATTTTTAATCTAACCACTTATTCTTGACACCATGTATCTATTTGTAATATATATTTTTAGTTGTCACTGTTGGAAGGTATTTGCAAAATTCCTATGCTGGAAACACAATGCTCAGGACAAATGCTGAAATGTGGGCCCTTTAAGATACAACCAGGCCATGGGACCCCTTTTCTCTTCTCCAGACTGGTACTACTATCAGTGAACTGTATGCTTCTTTGGGGAGTAAGTTAATGAGATAAGATGAGTTTGGGTACCCCTCCACCCATCTCTCTATTCCATTTCCACCTTCACCTCAGTCTTCTTGTTTCTTGCAAGAAACACACATACTTGACTTCTTTCATTCTGGATTCCACCGGTGGACCTTCTAGCAAGAATGCCTGATCCAGATATGTGGTCCTTTCCCTTAAACTGTTCAAGCTCTAAAACTATACTAAATGGATCTATTTTCAATAATTTACTAAATTTCAGATATTCTGTGTAGCTGCACAGATGTACTAAAATATAAACAAAAACTTCCTGGACAGTCTTTGATGTTAGAGATTAACATAATCAATAAAACTCTATGTGTTGAAGATTGTAATGCCATAATAAGTGTTAAAAAAAAACAAACTTCTATTTGGACATTAACTGAACTTTATCTTGTATTTTTTTTCTTATTTGTCACAGCATTATTTCCAGTTTCTAGGACAGCAGTGAGACTTAAACCTCTTAGTAACTTAGGCAAACTCATCTTCACGCTCTCTAACTGCTTTCATTGTGAATCTAGACCCTCCCCCCTTTGTCTGTGTTTTCCAGATTGTGAACCTGATTGTAGCCAGCTTCTGTCCACAGCCAATATTACTGCGGGACCAGATATGTAATTTTCACTTTTGAAATGGCTGCCATTTAAAATGAACAAATGAAGGGATCACTTTGCAATAGCTGATAAGCCAGTGTCTTTTTTTTTCCCAGCAGTTATGTTTACTCTTAGGTTATTATTATTATCAATCCAGTTCTTCCTGTATTGGAAAATATCAAATATACTGCATTGCTTCAAACCATGGTACTTCTATAATATATCATTTATTTTTTCAAAGTTCTGAGGCCTCTAGAGTACATGTATTTTTATTATGAGTATATACTTGCAATTTCAAATGTAGATATTGATTCCATTCTGAGAGATTTGTGAAACAAGGCAAAGGTAACTAGGATTTTTCTCTCTTAACTAGAAGACAGGTGCTTCTATTTTAAAACAAGTGAGGAAGACTGTCAAGTCATTTGTGATGCTTAGTTTTGTGTCAGTTTGACATGGCCTACAGTCATCTGGGAAGTGGGAACACCAACTGAAAAATATCTCCTTCCGATTCAAACATAGACAAGACTGTGGGCCATTTTTTTGGGTTGATGTTTATGTGGGAGACATCAGCCTATAGTTGGCAGTCTCACCTCTGGGCATGTAATCTTGAGTTATAGAAAAGCAGGCTGAATAACCCATCGAAACCAGTTAGTAAGCAACACTCCTGTAGGGTTTCTAAATTTCCTGGCTGAAGTTGACTTTTCTTTATGGTGGATTTTAGTCTGGAAGATGTTGAAGAAAAAAAAAAGAAATAAAAGAAAACAAAAACCTTCTTCCCCAATTGCTTTTGATTATGGTATCTATCACAGCACCAGAAAGCAGACTAGGACAGTATTTAGGATTAAGAGCAGCAAGTGCAGACGTTTTGAATGAGAACAAAGATGTACGCTTGGAAGAAATGAGGAAGCCAATGACAGACAGTGTCCATGGATGCAGAGAAAAGAAGCACCAGATGCAACAGAGCTTGGAATTACGACACCTTTGAGTTTTATTCTTTTCTGCAAAGCCATTGATGACTTTGAATTCATGCTTACATAATCCCATGGATGCTTTAAAAGTCCTCCTTGCATTCGTAAACTATTACAGGAAGAACAGGACAGAAGACCTGCTTAAGTGAGATGATCTGTCCAACACAGGGCATAGTGCCCTAAGGTAATTCGCGCTAACTTGTCACAGGAGAAGACTTAAGTTTTCACCTTTAAGACTCGCTTTCAGGGTTTAATTAAAGATGCCATGGATAGCTAAAGGGGGCTAGAAATCTGAGGGTAAAGATCAGAGGGGAAGAAATCTACTCACAATGGGAGTCATTTATATTTCTTTATTCTTCTTCCTTCTCTCCTTTCTCATTTCTATCAACTCATTCTTGCTCTTTTCTCTCTCTTGCTCTCTCTTCTACATAATTCTACATGTTACAAATGTTCCCAGTCATATATACCCTTAAAATCAGTAAGTCCCCAGCCCTAGCAGTTTCCTGGGCCAGATTCTTTTGCCCCATAGAAAATCAGATAAGATTTTTTACGAGACAGACAGACAGAGAGAGAGAGAGAGAGAGAGAGAGAGAGAGAGAGAGAGAGAGAAAGAGATCCCTGGGATTGGCTGGTACACGTCCAGTGAACTTGATGGAGAAAGCGAGTTAAGAAAGGAACTAAATCATAAATCATCAGGGAATTTTAGAGGGAAGGTTAGTGTGCTACACTATATTTTTAGGTGGTTGGTAAACAGCTATTTATTTTTTTGGAAAATTATGAATAGTGCATGGACTGTTTTAATCAGTGTGCCACTTCTTTCCTCCCAGTATGCATAGAGGCTGCTGGTCACTAGGCAACCTAGGGTAAGCTGATGGCTCTTGATCAGATAGCACATACACCAGACACTGTAGTTTCTACAGTCCTAGGTCTGGAGTTAGACTTATTGCTCGAAACAAAGAAGAGGCCCAGGCCTCTAAATTATCGGTTCCGGGCAATGCTGTTATAAACCGTTCTGATCGTGGGTGTTGTGAGAAAAAACCAGAGCAACAGCTTGGGCAGGTAGTAATTCTATGTCCTTGGAGATTTGTGAATATCTTAGATGGGATGTTCTTTGCCTGAACCCTAAACTCTGACCAAATGCCCCCTGATAAAGATAATTGCAGGAAGGCAGATCTCTGCATTTACCTAGGGGAGAGGGACAAGGCTTGGCAGTGGGAAACTGTTTGCACTGAACAGTTCTGAGCTGTGGGAATTAATTCCCAGATATGTAACAGAAAGGAAATTCAGCTACAGTGAAAAATCTGCAGTAAAGGACCGCCACTTATTCACAAAGCAATAACGCCAACAAGCCTTGCCTTTTGGTTTAGCCTTTACCAGATCCCTTGGTCCTGATAAGTCGCTTGTGAAAAGATGGCTGAGCAGTTACTGTATAATGTTGCGGCTTGTAGCATTGTCATATGAACTAAATCAAGCCAACATAATTAGGTAAAATAAATACTTAGAAAAATATGTGGAATCTTTTGCTCTCTGTTTTTAATTTCCTTTCTTAATATTGAGAGAAATTTATGGATAACATTTATACATGACTGTTATTTTAGTCCCATATGTCTGTTAACAACTAAATTTTATTTCAGCAGATGTCTTTCAATGTAGAAAAAATAAAAAAAGATTTTCCAAGAACATTTATTTTTACTGTGCGTTAAATTCAAGAAAATTGTGGGTATAAATTTGCTGTTCTGCTGTCGTTTGATACATACGGCAATCTCCTGTGACAAACTGCAGGGTTTCTCATTACTGAGCAGAAATTACAGCAGATTGCAACTGTGTGGGACCTACCACTGACAAACATAATCTCAAGGTGTCTACACTAAGCTCTTTAAAGCATATTTTTGAGATATAAAACGAATACTTACTCTTAAACAGAGATAATAAACCTGTCCTCTGAAACAGTCAAATGTTGTAAATTGCTGATCTTGTCTACGCATCTTGTATTAAGATCATGAATATAAATTAATGTCATATGCTAATCAGGTATTGGTAGACCATCATTCCATGCACTTTATGTTTTTCCAGGGTAAATCTCAGAAAATATTAAGAAGCAAAATAGAGTTGTGCTCTGAAGGTTTATAGACCATGACTAGGCTGTTAAAGTTCTACATCAAAAAGACAGTACAAGGAGTTGATTTAAACATCCAGCACTGCAAGACCAATGAATATGCAAAGTATTTCTTTATTTTTGGTATTATGGGTCATTGCCTAACAATTAAAAATTTTTGACTATTAATGCATAGTTCAGCAATCAGTCTAGATGTCCTGAGTTAGTTCTCAAAGTCTTCAAGACACTCCTGTTGGGTGTGACGTAGCATTAAAGGCTGCAGATGGAGAGTCACCTAGTTCTCCATTGGCTAAAATTAGGGACAGAGACATGGACAGCCTAACATAAATCAGAAGCAACCACCAGAACAATTGGAGATAATAGAATTCAGACCCAGAGAAGGGTGTTGGTGCCATATCCTGCCTTTCTAGTGAAATACACAACAGATAATGTTAAACATTTGTACATCAGGTTGAATCAAAAAGAGTCTTGTAAAAAATCAGAGAAAGTTTTTTTTTTTCAAAAACACAGTATCCATGGAAAAAAGAGAGAGAGAGAGATTAAAATGGAGAATAGGAGACAACCATGAATAGGAAATTGACCATAAAAATAAAATTTATTTCATGAACAATGAATTTTGCTAAATTTATTACACATCCCTTAAGCAATAATTGACCTTTAAATGTTTTTTACTACCATGGGAATGCAGTCAATGTTATATATAATTACAGTTAAGGAAACAAGTAGCTTTCCATTTTGCTGCTTATCCTCCAAAATATTTTAAGTTCTTTTTAAGAGATAGTAAAACCACAATAGCAAATAAACTGAGTTTTGTAGCTCAATTTTCAACCACTACATTTAATGCTATAGCACAAACGATACAGTATATTCCATGATCAGATACACTATATAAATATTGAACAAGGACACAGAGCACAGAGCTAGTCTAACATTTAGAAATATTATTTAACATTAAATATATCTAGTTCTAAACAACAGAATTGTTTTCTCTAACTGTTTAAATGTTGTTGTTATGACAAATTGGTTGTCAAGCTATTTATTTCTTACAGCTTAAAGAATCCACTGAGCAGATTTGATTGTTATTAATAAACTTTGCATTTGGACTATATGTTAAGTTGTTATATTTTAAGAAAGTTGAAACTATTAAATGTATTCCTATTTTATTAATGTAAGTGAAATATTATAAGTACTCACATATTAGAATAGATAATTGTATGTGTATGACATTAAGATGTGGGGTAGATATTTGTTCAGTTGAAGACATCATATAATGCCAAGTGAAACAAGTATTAGATATTTGGATTATTTGGGGCAATGCTGAAAATCATGGCCTCCCTCTGTTTATATGCAATAGCTGCCATTACCTTCTGAGGTTCCCAGTGTGTGTGTTGTTTATTAAATTGATCTTAGCAGTCCATGAATCATTAAACATTAATCCAAAGTTCAGTTTTCCCCAGGTTATAATGTCAAAGGATTCTAACCTAGGCCTTCTCTGCTCTTGAACATGTACATACATATTATATACTTACTAGGTAATATGATTTAACCAAATAATTTTCTTTCAGAGGATTCACTTGCCTATATATTACTAATGTTATAACTACAATTAATGTTAGTCAATAGATGTTTTCGTTGGTTTGTTTGTTTGAGTCAGGGTTTTGCTTTGTAGAATAGGTTCAATGAGAACTGAAACAAGGCCTACCCCAGTCTCATAAATTCTGGGATTACAACTTTATATCAGAATTTGGTTCTTTCTTTCTTACAAAATCAATGCAAAAGCAAAGATTTGACTTATCGTAATTTTAGACGAAGGCGAAAATAAGATTAAAGAGGTCAAACAACCTAAGTAAATAAAGAATCATGCATAAATAATGTCAAATGAATACATTTTATAAGAAAAATTTAGAATGTATGTTAGACACTGACAATTTGTCCGTTTCACTATCCTATTAAAGACTTTTTTGTCTCTAATTATTTTAAACTAATTTCTAAAGTAATCAATTTACTTTTACAGAATGGTCCAGTATACACACAACCAAATAGACTCACAGCACCCATTCATACACATGATCACAAACATATCTATTGTGTTTGTATCAGTTTGTGCACAACTAAAAAGTTCCAAACATAAAATTTCCCTTCATTTGTTCTGTGCCTTAGAATATTTTTCTCTCTTTTATTTATAATTCAATTGTATTTAATTCAATTCTGCATCTTTTAGAAAATTGATGTTTATGACTAACTGGGTTGATTTTATGATGCACTGGTGGTGCTCATACTTGGAAGCTCTTTCCCAGGTGACATCATTTTCTAGTAGCCTCTGTACCACTTTGTCCAGTGAATTAAAGTCATTCAACTGGATAGCATGTCTATGTTATTCTTCTGCACTGAAATCTTTTGCTTAGTCCTTTCTGCAAGCCCTTTCCATAAAGAGTTGTACTCAAGCACATGGTTTTAAAGCACTGTAGTATTGTGTCTCCTTTTAGACGTCTCCATATTTAGGGAAAAGCATATTGTTCTATATCCTTATTTCAGCTAAGTGTTCTCACAAATAACCCATATTATTGCATTTAAGTTTGACATCTAACGGTGTCAAACTTAGTCTTGAAGATAGAATGTAAGCAAAAGAGATTTAAATGCCTGTGTTTTGAGATAGCTCTTTTGCTAAACGTGCCTCACTTTCATGGAGACAGCTAAGAATATATGTACTCCTCCAAAGATTTTTTTTTTATTAAATCCACTTTTCAATGCTTCATGAAATTTTATTGCCTATACCACACTTTCAGGTTTCAAAGGAATAACTTTGAAAATATAGAATATTGTATATAATAATAAAACATTATCAAAAGTTCTATGGCTTACCATGACAACTTGGTAGAACTCTATTCCATCCAGGTCTTCCATCATCTCCCATGATGCAAGTGAGTGTTGAATACCCTTGGAGAACATAGCCAGCATCACAGTAATAGGTGACCGTTGACCCCAATTTATAATCCATTCCAAGTCTAGTACCATTCATTATATTGCCAGGATCAAAGCAGGATTCCCGGAGTTTTGCTGTAAAACAGTGTCAGTATCATATTAGTTGGATTGACACATTTTCTATGACTTTTTAAAAATAGTATGCTCATCTCCTGAATATCAGTAACTCCATACAGCAAGCATAGAGAGAGAACACGGCTGTGCTACAATGCACAGTCTGGATACATCCAAACGTAACCCAGATTCAGTGGCTGGCTTTTGTCCTGAGTTCAGTCACAAGCACAGGCACACACATTCACACCTTCATTCGTACAGTCCTTCTCATGCATAAGCTTGAAAGTCCACTCTGCAACAGACACAAGGGGTGCTGTATTCCCAGGTCCCCTAACTGTGGAGTGAAAAAAAATGCAAACTGACAAAGTAAAAGTTCCAGGAATATCTTAAAAAGCAGCACCTCAGTTTCTATGCACTGAACGCGTACGTAAGAGTTGTGTATAAAACACCATTTTTATAAGGGACGCTAGCAACAAAAGATGCTGGCATTTGCAGGAAGTCTTGAAAACAACCACTGAGAGATAAATTGGAACAACCATGTTCTCTGAGTGTAAAATACATAAAAATGCTGTTTTCAGAAAACATCCAACAGGGTGATTACTGCACTGTGTCACTAAAAACAGATCATTTAAACTCCTTGCACTTTTCAGGAAATATATTGACATAATATTGTTTCTGCAAAACTTTTCTATTGTTAGCTTCAGTGTGAAATGAATTCATTTATCTAATGATTTTTCTGCATTTTTAAAACCTTGGTGAATAAATTCCTTTAAATAGCGCTGCCCTTGTTTATTACCAAGTGTGCCAAAGCATTTACATCTGAAAAAATTGAAATCACCTAACACAAATTATGAAGCAACCAACTTTAGAATTATTTTTGTGAATAATATCTTGTGTTTGCCTTATTGCTTGGCTGGTTGATGAACAGATCATAGGAATTTTTTCTCCTACTATTTTCCAAGTAAGATATATTAGGTGATAAAGTTTTTTTTCTCAGCTTGTTGTAGGTATTTTAGTTTTTCCCTTACAGAATGAAAATTAGCTAAGAAGTAGGTATGAATTCGCATTCATCTGAGATACGGCAAATAGGCTTTACCTCATGTAGAATTGCAAGGGTATATGGAAAATGGTTTCAAGATAAGATGAGAGAGGTCTGGGAGGAAGTGATGCTCAGCTCTCAGAGTGACTATGCTGCGGTCAATTAGCACTCTTGCCACGAGCATTTCAGGGGTACCATTCCTGTCTTTCATCCTGTAGGTTTTCGGAAATGTTTCCTAAATTGGAACTCAAGGTAGAACTTAGATCTAGGTCTAAAGTAGTGACACTTCCTCCTTATTTATTTCTTTCATCTTTCCCGTCCTTCCCTCTTTCCTTCTTTGCAGATGTATGCATACTCATTCACCTTGAAGGAACAAGAAACTATTTCAAAGCTAAGTTCTCATTGACAACATGGAGAACAGAAATATATTTTTAAAGCTACTTACTTCCCAGGAATATTACTATTACACTATTCTAAATATCATTTTGTAAAAACAAACAAACAACAAACAACGCTTTTATGATGATCAAAATGGATTAGCTGACAGAAAGAAAATCACTCCATAGTTTCTCTGTATATGGACTGTTACAGCCAATCGATATACAGGAATGAATAAAATGGACAAGGTTTGGACTCTTCAGATTATTTCCAATTAGTATACATGGAAGTGGTTTGTGGATTACAGGAAAGACAAATAATATCTAAAGAGAGCATTAGATAAGAGTCTGGACTTTTGAGATAATATGGAATCACTTTTTTTTTTTTTTTTTGCCAAGCCATATGACTTCCGGCAATTTATTTAAATTTGTTTTGCCAAAATGACAGTTAAAGAAGCAAATGAATTCCAATTCATATTCTTTCACAACATAATAAGGGCTTTAAAAAATGTATCTCTTACTTGGTGTTGCTCCCAATTAAGAGTAACTATCACACTTGAAGGTTTTACTTAGGTTTATTTAAAAATATCATCATGGATACAAGATTGATCTTCAGAACTACTGGTATTTAACATGTTATGGAAACTCTAATATAGAAAATTTAATGAGGAAAGAATAGAAATGGAATGTTAGCAGAATAGAAAGAAACAAAAGTACCTCTCTTATATAGAAAGTCCAAAAATACAACAAAAATACTATATCAATAAAAGGGTTAAGTAACTAGAAATATACAAAGAAATTATTAAATATCACCTTGCTTTCATTATTAAGAACAACCACAGAAATCTAATAATAGAGGCATTACTTATTACCAACAAAGTAAAGTCTTTTTAATTAAAATGAGAAAGAATTTATAAAGAAAATTATAAAGCATTACTGAAAGACATTAATGAAAACAGGAGTAAATTGAGAGACTAGCTGTATTAATAGATGAGAAGATTAAATGTCATACGTCAATTTACTCCCAAATGATTTATTAATTCAACATGGTAATAATCAAATGCAATATGTAGAAGAAGCTTAATTCTAAATATGAAGTCAAAGCTCAAAATGTTGTGACAGGCATCAAGGACAAAATTTAAAAAAAAAAGGAGAAAGAGAGAGAAAGTTTGTCCCACAGGTTCAATGCTTCAGGCACTAGCAGAGGGAGCTATTTTGGTAGGTTTTGGAAATCTTAGGAGGTGGGGCAAGCAGGAGAAGGTGGTTATGGGAAGATACATGCCCTGCAAGACTGTATCTTGCACTAACTTTCCTCTTTTTCTCTTTGCTTCTAAGCCACCATAAGGCTTAGGAAAAGACCATGGTCCTGTCTCCCCACTGGACTGTAGCCAGTAGAATAGGACATGAAAACAGTGAAGCCATGATCCAAAATAAACATTTTCTTGTATTTAGTAAATCTATTGGTGTTTGGATAAAAGTGGTGTACACTTTATTGCTGATGTTTTAAAATATATTACTGTTCTGAAAAATATTGCTCTCGGGATGAAAGAAGTGGTCAGTGGAATAGATTCGAGAGTTAAAAGTTGACACAGGGACTAGATAGTTGACAGCAATAGCATTATCTGTCTTGAAGTGGTGCTACAATGCTTGATAAGTTATATGTTAAATAGAAAATTAGGGTACTGGTTTACAAAAAATAAACTCCACATGAGTTAATAATAAATTAATGACTTAAGAATGGAAAATATAGCTCTATTCTTTAGAACAAATATAAAAAGACACATTTGTGAAAATTTGCCATAAGAATGGGTATTTTTCATTTATTTTCTTTGTTATGTTTTTTCAAGACAGGGTTTTTTTGTGTAGCACCGGTTGTCCTGGAAATTGCTCTGTAGACCAGGTTGGCCTCGAAGTCAGAGAGATCCTTTTCATTCTTCCTCCCAAGTGCTGGGATTAAAGGCATGTGCTACCACCATCCAGTTAAGAAGGGTATTTTTCAGCAAGACATAAAACATATAAATTATGAAAAAAAAAGAATTAAATGTGATACAGATTTCTAGATGCTTATACAACATCATAGCAAAATAAAACAGAATGCTCCATTGACCAAAGATGTAATTGAAATAGTAATTAAAACAGAAATGATTGAATTGTGTCTATTTATGACATTAACTATTTCCTATAAGTAAAATAAATGAATTAGAAAAATTTGTGATCATAGGAATGCACAGATTCAACAAGAAGATGGCAGTGTGCAAAATAGTAGAGATAGATTCAAATTAATACTACTTAAGGCAAAAATAATAAAATGTCAAAGACCTAATACCCATGAGGCTAAGAATGTTAAAATTTAATAAGAGCAGTGATTTTTGAAATATTAAAGCTCTTACCATCTGATGTTTAGTATTAATGGGAATAGACTTTCAATATTTTTAATTAAGCTGGCAATAAGGAATTAAATTAAAGAATTTTATACACTTTGACTCAGTAATCCTGTTCCCAGACACACGAATGTCTCTATAAGATTCTCACATATAAATTCACAAAGACCCATAAAAGAGTGTTCTCGACATGATTCCTTTCCAACAGTAAAAACTAGAATAATCTATCAGAAAAAAATAGAAAATAACTATGATACAGCTACAAGATTTTAGTGAAGAAATTAATATATCTGTCTCAAATATTAAAGTCTTACAACAATATAAGGAAAAAAGCAATGTATAAATGATGAAAATAAAATGGTTATATGAAAACATGCTAAAGTATGCACATATGATAGATGCCTTGGTTACTGTTATATTGCTGTGAAGAGACACCATGAGCAAGGCAACTCTTATTAAAAAAACATTTAGTTGGGGGTTGATTTACAAAGTCAGAAGTTTAGTCCATTATCATCATGGAAGGAATCTTGGGGGGTACATGGTTGTACATATGGTGCTAGAGCAGGAGCTGAGAGCTACATCCTCATCAGCGGAACAAGAAAGAGAGGAAGACACTGGGCACGGAATGGGCTTTTCAAGTCCCTAAGTTCACCACTAGTGCACTAGTTGGTAGCAAAAGGGCCACATCTCTTAATTTTTTCTAACATTTCAAACAGTTTGTTTCCTGGTGACTAAGCATTCATGAGACCAGTTTATTCAGATCACCATAACAGAAAGCGTAAAACTAGGTACAAACCTTCAAAAATAGAAAAGTTAAGCACAGAATCTAGGTTCAGGAAGACATAGTCATAAAAAAAAAAAAGCAAGGATGAAAGGGGGCCATGAGTCTGAACGAGCAGGGGGGCAGAGCATAGGGAGGGTGTGATGGAGGGAGGAAAGGCAAGGGGAGAAATGATATAAAATGAAAAACTGCGAAAGTGAGGATGTCAGAAAGCTATATCAAGCACTGATTTCGGTTTTCTCTCTGTTTCGCTGAGTCCTAGACGGCCTTCCCTGTTGAGACAGTCACATGGCGTTCAAGCTCAGCTCTTCTAAATCCAACTGGTCACGTAGTTCATAGTCCCAACTTCTGAAAACGACCTCCCATCTTCAGACCAGACCAACTAACACTTGCAAACGATTTCCCCAAAGAGCTGATGCCCAAATTCTCACTGTCTGTGTCAAGCAGCTTTTTCATTCCTCTGTTGGCTATTGATTACTTTGTCCTATAAAATGTATGGCACTCAGAAGGCTCCAGGTTACCACTGATATCAAATTTGCACCATGTTTATGTTCAGCGTTTATCATTGGCCTTCATATGCATTTCCAAAATGAAAGCCGGCATGTCTTTACCTGCTGACCTGCGAGCATTCCCTTTACTTACATACCGATGCAACACATATTGTAGTGATTTTTTGTGATAGTTTTAAAGAGAAGAGACCAAGGTCTGATAGCAAAAAGAAAAGGAATTTACATTGGGTATGTAATAGTTAACTTTTTAAAAACAAGAATAAAGACTTCCTATAAGAAAATATAATGCCATATTAACAGTATTCGCTGGGTAGGTCCTTTGAAATTAATTTTCTTATGTATAATTTTCAGTTATTAACAGTTTACATTGGGGATAGGTAGCTGGTTCAGGGTGTAAGAGTGCTTACTATGGATGTACATGGACCTGGTTTGCATTCTTAGAATGTAAATAAAAAAAAACAAACATGGTCCTGAACACTCACCATCTCAGTGTGAGGAGTATAGAGGATAGCAATGAATCATTTAGGAAGGCTAGATGTTAGTCTAGCTAATATTAGGAGTTCCAGGTTTAGAGACAGATCCTACCAGAGGGGAGTGAGGTGTGGGGAGCAATAGAGCAGGAAACAGTGTGTTCTCTTCTGGTCTTGGTACACAATCACATAGGTCATGCACTTCTACACACACACATACACACACACACACACACACACATGCATGCACGCACGCGCAAACACATAAAATCAAAAAATAAAATTAAGTACGTGAGGAGACAAATTTAAATGTGTATTTTGATACACATTTAATCCAATGGTAACCCAAAATAAATACAATTTATCTCTTGGGTCAAATTTAAAATAAATGCAATTGATCATTAACTTATGAAATAGTCTAGCATTAGAAAGGCATTATTAATAAAGTATCCATGGACACTCTAAAATAATTATAAAAATCAAAACAAACATTTCTGAGACGTAGCTATCACTGCTTTTTGTCCACTCTCTTATAAATATCAACATATTTAAAATACTAAGCATTATTTGAAACATATTTCTATTTTTCCTTTTCTATAACTGAAGGAAATCTCTGAATTAAAGTATTTTAATGAAACTTCAGTCCCCCAAATGACATAACTTTTTTTTTTTAATATTGTGAGCCTTTAGCTTCTACTCTAGTATACTAATTAACAATGTGGTTGTCAGTTACTTACTGTTGAGTAAATAATTAGAGAAATGGTAATTTCCTTTTTCATGATGGGAAACTACACAGCAAGCTCTTTTGTGAGATTAAACAGCACACAGCCCACATGTCACAAGCATGTGACACTAAGACAAACAACAGTCAGCACCAAATTATTGTCACGTAAACAAAATTCCAGTTTAATATGGATGCTAAAGCTGAATGTGCACACGTACCTTTGTATTCTAAATGAAATCCAGTGTAACTAACAGATCCATCGCTCCGAAAAGCCAAGTGCATGGTATTTGAGCTGCTTTCTATTCGCTCTGGTAACTTGCTGTCTTGAAAACTTCCAATCAATGGGCTATTACTGTCTGGTCCATCATATATATAGAGGAAGTCATAGTTTGGTTCTATGCTAAAACTGAGAGAGAAAGTGACATGTTACCAAAGGGGTATTTGCAAAAATAGATGCAGAGTCAAGGAACAATAGTGAACTAAATCTGATATAAAAATTTGCCTGGCAACAAAACCTACTGGACATGAGTAGCATTGAGAACTTTGTCTTGTTATTTAAGTAGCTCATGTGGGTTACTTGAGGAAAGCACAGAACATTAGGATTAAGTAATATATTTGAGTCTTATTTCTTCACTTTCTGACCTACATATTCTCTTGTAAGTTACTTTGTATCTATAAAGTGATACATGTGCTTCTAATTTTACCATGTATTTTATAGGATAAAGGTGTAACTCTTTTCATTATTAGTTGTGAAAATACAAGCACTTTAAAATATATCCAGTACCAGGCTAAACAAAAAAATAAATGTAAAAGTTGTTTTAAAATTATTCAGTACACACCGTATGCTGTGTTAGGTAACACTATTGATATAAATCAGTGTATGTATTTTTTTCCTTTTAGAATAATGCAAAGAATATAATGCTTATAGACTTTAAAAATTAGATAATGGTAAAAGATTTTTACAATGTAGATGGTTCAAGCTCACAGGATTGAAATATTTTCCATAAAAAACTTCCTTTCACCTGACAAGGAGTAAGTATTATATCATAATGTTCACAGTTTCCAATATTTAGGAACCAGGTAATCTATTGATAACCTAGATATTGTTAGTATCATATGATTCAGAAACAATGAAGGAAAATGGACTCTTTTAAGCTACTAAGAAAAGTCAATTAGTTTGATTGCAAATGAAATCAGAGAACATTGTCTATATTAAGATATCGTCTGCTATAACATGATGATATTTGTATTTAAGATACTACAAACATACAGAACACAACAAGGTCAAGTTTCTGCTACTGTTTTTGTCCTTAATGGTTTCCAGTAATGATCAGATGATTTGTGCACGAATGGTCAAGAAGAAAGATAGTGTGGCTCAGAGACTCCTAGCCTTCCATGTATAAGGTTATGTGGAACATGAGAAAATGAAGAAAACATCAATTTCCTCATCAGCTTGCTAAGTTCAAGGAGTTAATCTTAAGCCCATTCAATGGCTCAGAGGCAGGAACTTTGGTAACTATTGGTATTTAATAGCAGAAGTCAGAATAGGTTCGATTTCATTGGCCCCTGTGGACCACAGCTTTGTGAATTTTCTCTTCCTTTGTGAAACTGATTTTAATGATGACCACCTTGTCTATTGCACCGCCAGAAGCTATGGAAGCAAATGCTTTACAAAGGACATGGCAGGAGTTCCTGTGCTTGGGACACTAAAAATAGCCATTTAAAAGTTGACTACTGGATATTGTTCAATTTCTGTTTGCCTTAACTGAATACTTAATGTATTGATTTTTAGCTTTTTTAAAATGAAAGTGAAAAAAATTCTGTAGGAAATTTGAGGCTCTTATCTGCAATGATTCCTTTTGCACAAACGCTGGAAGGATGGTACACTGTACCAATCCCGCACTCTCATAAAATTAATTTGGTCATGGAAATCCTTAGATCCAGTGAATATATAGAAACCATTAAAAGTCAAAGATTTCCTTAATGTCACATAATGAATGACAGAGTTGGAAATCAAATTTCTTTTCTATACTTCCTGCAGTATAGCCATTAATCCCCATGTTATTGGCTAATTTAATTTATGAAACAAAGCTCTGTATCAAATATCTTGATAATTTCTGTTGTCTTAAAATGCAATTTCTCCAATAGCAAAAAATGGGGATCATAATCTCATTTGCCAAGGAAGTCCTTGCAATAATGGGCTGAAATAACCAACAATCTCATTGTCATTGTTTTGGTATTACCCATCATCATTTGTTAATGCTATGAATTACGAAAATATAATATCTACATTTTGCTATTTTTCACGATTTTAAATTAGCTTTTTTATAATTTGGCTTCAATATGTTAGAAAATCTTTTATGTTTGAACTTTACATTTTACACAAATCCTAAGCCTCTTTAAATGACTGGAGGTATAAAGAACAGCTACGTTACTTAGATTAATCTTTGGTTACATCAGTGTTTGTGAATATGAACAAAATCTTAGATTAGAATGAACTTGGTCACTTTAAACAGTGCAAGTCCAACAGTCACACTGAAATATTTTCACTTTGCTTTGCTTTGAGTTTCTAGGGACTGAACCGATAGTTCTGTCCATCTAGTCAGCTGCTGTCTCTGCCCTAACCGTCCAGTAATCCTCAACCCCTCACTGAAATCTTAAATTGAAAGAGGTCACATTCTGCAATAAAATATCATGAAGAAAAAAATATTCTTTTCCCAAATAAAACAGAAACGACAGCAGCAAGTCTAGAGTTCCATCTAGAGTTCCAACTTGGTTAGTTGCTGTGTACAATGTCTCCATAGTGCTATGACAAAATAATGTGAACTCGGAAGCATTCCCATGTAAAACCTCTGGAATCCAGCAACCTCTGCTGAAAGATCCAGTATGGACCCATCACACTTCTTCTCTCATCTAAAGTACTTAATGAGACACCAACAAGGAAAGTGATTAGGAAGACAAATTCTTCGAAATCCAGTAACACACGCATGGCAGAAAGGGAATGTTGGTGCCGAAAATATGAGACAAAAGATATTAAATAACCAACTTCTTAATCCTTTAGCATAAGAAAAGCTGATTGATGGAATCAGTGGTGATAGATACAGGTAGAAAGAAAAAAAAATAGAAGTCAAAGTTTGTGATTCAGCAGCCTTCTGGACTTTCCCCTCCTTTTGCTGCCCTGGATATCCCCTGAGAATTTTAACCTCTACCCTGCAGAATGGCTGATCTCTGAAAAAGGCTTTTAAATCACCCACTGTAAACTATTAGTGTTGGCATTAATTTCTAAAGTAAATAAAATTCTTACCCAGTACAAATGCCAAAGCAAACTAGCCACAACAGATTTTATACATGGAGCGGTGGAAGAACTCACCTGATAAAGGCCAGGGAGATGACATAGTCAGCGTTGACGCTGATAGTCCAGTCACAGTCCCTGCTGTGCGGATACGGATGAGGGAAGTTTGGCGAAAGTATAAAGCCTGAAGATCCTGTTAAATTGCCTCCACAAGGTGCTTTAATTTAAACAAGCAAACAAAATACCTTAAGAGATTAATAAGATCCATTAGCTGTCTATATTTGTGAAAATATGTCTTTGAAGGTATGTGAAACTCAGCACATACTTCATTTTTACAGCATGGGCTGCTGGGATACTGCAGGCCTTCCTAGGAAACCATTGAAATATCGAACACAGAACACACAGGATTGCAGATAGTCTCACACACACATGCACAACATGCACACGCACACACGCGTACTGATACATAGACTTCACCTGTTTTACTGGCCTCCAAAACATTCTTAAAAAGGTCATGTGTTACTAATTTGTGTCAAGCAAGCTAAAACATCAGAAGGGGGATTTAAAAAAATGGTATCTCCATGGTTACTAGAAAGGAAATCTGAAAGTTACTAAAAAAAAGAAAAACAAACAAAAAAAATTGGAAGCAAAGTAAAACAAAATCTCAAACTAAAAAAAAAATGTTTTCAGAGCCAGTATGTGGGAGGCTGAGGTAGGAAGATTGTGAATATTGACCAGCTTAGCTTACATAGCTATTCAATACCTTTTCTTAAACACAAAAATAATGATAATCAATGGATAGATTGGCATAGTTTTACATCATTTACATCATAGCTTCCTTTACATCATTTTTATATTTGTAGAAGAGGTTTTAATAATTATTTAGAATCAAAATGAGTGATAACCTAAGAACTGAGATTGCCTTTCAGCAATCTTCCTGTAACTATACATTTTCCCCCTAAAACCTAATTGCTTGATTGACAAAAATTGACAATTACTACAAATTCAATTGTTGTTCGAGACATGGTTTTCCAGTCAGAATCAGAGGTTCTTTAAGGGATATGATTATATTAAAAGAGCAACATATCCTTAGTGGCAGATAAGGAGAGCAGAGATGTATACACGTGTGTTATGGGGACTCTAGTGTTCTTATGATTTCTTCTACAGAATCAGCTTTCTTGTCTGACTTTTGAAATTGTTGTTTGCCTAGGTAATGTTTACAATTCAGCCAAAAGGCAAACAAATTCTTTTGACAGCAAAAGTTGACTTTGGAAGAAAAGAAATTCTCTTTTAGGTAGCCAGAGATCAACAGAAGTAAATACTTTTTCATATCCATTACTGTACTCCTCCATGCCACTATCCTTGTGCATAAATAGTGACTTCAGCGTCTAGATATTTAGAGTGTCTATATGCTCATTCATAGTATATTCACACTGTTTCCCTTCTTGTATATTTTCCTAGCATCTGGGTACATGCCAGTAAATGAATAGATGGAGTATATCTTGATGCTCTGCCACTTTCCTATTTCAAACTTGAGTGTCTGCTGAATCTGTGAATAAAGCATCTTCCTGAAAAAGGAAACACCCTCAGCCTGATATGAATCTTCCTGTCCACTCAAGAGCCTTTCTTTACTTCATAGCTTCCCTTCAAAATCTTCTTTTCCAAACGTGAAGTGCAGCTCTATAGGGCATTTTCTTCCCCCAACCCCCATTGATTTCACCTATAGAAGTCTAATTTATCTGATGATTAAGCATTTGCCATATCCATTTTTCTTGTTGTTCAACAAACATAATTGTTGTAAGAAACCATACTTTCCCAACAATACTTAACTTAGACTCACTTATGACATAGATAATTCTCCTACACTGCCTCTTGTTTAGTATAATAACTAAACCAAAACGCAGACACTGGTCCACTTAACAGTCTGAATAAAAGTCGAGATAACCAAATGTTGATTAAGCGTCCCTTTTAAATTCAGGTCTCTGAACTTTGCCCCATCACCAGCTTTTCACCAGCATACACTACTTCTGAGAGGAAACTGGACTTGGAGTACAGCATGGTCTGAGCTATCTAATCACACCACACTTTCATGTCTTCTTCCTTTTTTTCTCTTTCTGGTGATTTTTGTCTGCAAAAGAGAACTTCCTTTTTACTCATTTGGACATCGCCCTCTTACAATCAACTTATTCCAGTGATCTCTTCTACCCATAGCTACAAGTATGCCATAAGACTTTGAAAATAAAATGTCAATGCTTACTAAATTCAATTGGCAAAGGAAGTCTAATTTTATTGTTTTCTAACTGTAATTTGTATTTATCAGTAACAGTAAAAAAGTGTGCCCAAGTATGAATCAGTACACAATTGTTCTTATGTTTCAGTACTCTATTTTAAATTGTGTTGGAGAGATATAATCAGCTTTCATTCCTGGAGATCCAGACGTCTTTAATCTAGTGTTTGCTATCTGCAACTAGCTACTCAAATTTCCTTTGTCAACAGACATCTTCAGCTCCAAGGCAAGCTATTGACGGCTCAGTCTTAATATCTTTTAAGTTTATAGGTATACTAGGGACTGCTGCATTCTTTTTTCTCTTCATATTCAGTCCTTTTAACTTGCTGACTTCAACTCAAATTGCTGGGCTAACTATTTGGATTCATTGTCCAATATCTTCTAGTGAATTCACATAGACTTCAGTTTTCCATTTCATGTTGTAGCCTGAGACCTTTACACAGCACACTTTACCTAGTATGCTGTATTCTGTTACAGTCTTCTGTGTTGAATATGTTTAACTTTGTGGCTATATTTATCAATTTTATTAATAGGAAACTCCCTTTTCTATCACGTCCTGCTGAATCGCAGCTGAATTACAAATCACAAAAGTTTTCACAGCTACACTACCTAGTATAGTACAACATATATCATATAATATCAAAAATACATAATACTCAAGTCAAAATGCCTCCTTGTTGTGTTCTTAAGTTACTTGATTAAAATTTCTATCATTTGTTTTTCTAACCATGGAGCATAACTTTGCTATATTCTTAAGTTACTTGACTGACCTTGCTACCATTTGTATTTTTAACCATAGAGACTAATGCTCTTCACTGAATCTTTATACCCAATTCAACAAGATGTATCAAGAATCTATCTCATAAATAATCAATACACCTCAGTTTGACTCATTTTCCTTGCTTGTAACCATATTTCTTGACCTAAAGTAACTCATATCCTTTTTTTTAGAATTATGGCAATAACTGACTTCTGGTTCTACCAATTATCTTTTGAATAAAAATACTGAATCATAGCACAGAAATGTAAAAAGTTTGCAGCAGTGCTGTAAAACTTAAAAGACAGTGCCTCAGTTATAGGGCCCCTGCCTTGCCCGACTCCTGTACCCTCTGCGATAACACCTGCCATCACTTTGGATGCAAAATTATATAAATAGCACAAAAATTATCTTAAAATTAAAGTAATTCATAAAATTTATGTCCTTGTATCAAAACAAAGGGAGGTCAGAAGGCAATTCCCAGGAGTTGGTTTTTTTCTTTTTATCATGTGTGTCCTGGGGACCAAGCTCAGGTGTTCAAGATTGGCAGCAAGCACCTTAACCTACTGGACCGTATCGCTGGGCTAAACGTTCTTATAATTCCATGTACTTTCTGTTTACGTAATTCCTCCTTTTTGGAACATTATGAGTTTCACTTATAATTTAAAATGTATCACAACTTTTAGGAGCATTTAGAAAACTTCAGTTTTCCTCTCGGTTGAGCTGGACTCAGCACCAGCTTTCCTGGATTACACTATGATGACAATGGCATCCTCACTCAGGCTATCTTGATTTTTATAGCCTCAATTCATCTACACATTACCCAATACTAACATGGAAAGTCAAGATTGTTTCTTACATGGTGGGTTTTTGCCTAGACACATGTGACGTTTCTGCAATATTTATTGACATGTTAGTGGTTCTTCAACTTGATAATGAAAAGTATGTTAACTGCATGAATGAATCTATCGTCTAAGGAGTGGTTCTCTGTTCTGTGGAAAATAATAGCTTAGTTCATGTTTAGGACTTTTAAAATCATGAATGAATGATGAACAAACATGAGAAATGTACAAAGTTGTGTGCATTAGCAAATGTAAATATGTACATATTATGCAGACCAAATAGGATTGATAAGCTCTGTGAGTCTGTCGGTTTTATGGAGTGGGACTCTGTGTAATATAGTACAAAATGGGATCAATATCATTTCAGTTTTCTTATTTGCTACTAGGAACACTGATCTTTGCTTTGTTAGGAAGTATATGCAGAAACACATATATACATGTAGCTGTGTTCTTCTTGAACAAAGAAAAGAAAGTGCATTGCATGCATATTGACAGTCTTACTAGATGTTGCCCATGGCTTTCCTTTCCACCAGGCATAAGGGCTCTACTACTCTTTTTGCTACATTATTTACATTATCAACATTTTCCTTATGTATTTCACAGCTTGGCAGTTTTGAAAAATATAACACAGCCAGCAAGAGAGTAAAACTTTCTGATATTTCTAAATCCTAGACTACCAATACATGCATGAAATTATTCTAAAATACCTTCAACTTTAAATACCAGCTACAAATCCATTCACTTTTTGTTACATGTCTAATCATAAAGCGCCCAAAATAAAATCAAAGGCATTCATGAATCAAATTTCAGTTGGCTGCTTTGGAATCCTGACTAGCCCGATTTGTTAGAAGTGTATTTTTCTGTGAGACTGTGGCAGGGGCAGCAGCTATGGGTCTATTTTACAATCTTCTTAATTTTTAAAAACAAATTCCATTTTATCTATGTACTGTCTTTCTCAGCAACCCACCCACACTAACATCTTTGTTATTTACCTCCCATATCGAGCGCTACTCTCCCTCTGGCAATGTCAAAGCAATCTTCACACTGTCAATTTTGTTGGAATGAATTCTATTAACTCTCTAAAGATGGCATCTTTCTGTTTGGTACTTGCTATGCGTCTGATTGTTTCTTTTTTTCTTTTTCTTTTTCTTTTTTTTCACATGCAAGTACAATGTTTTACTCTCCAAGGTCGGAGACGCACCCTCCCGGAGTTTATAAGACATTCAGGGTCTAGTCTTGGGCACCGGGCTTGCAATCACGGAGTTCCTTCTTATCATTCAGGGTCTAGTCTTGGGCACCGGGCTTGCAATCACGGAGTTCTTTCTTATCAGCGGCAAAGGTCAAACTTTCTGCAACCTTAGCAATTTTTCAGATTCTTTTTCTAAGTTATTTTCTTCCTCAGAGAAGTTCTAATGCATATCTTCTCCTGAAGCTATCTTATCCTTCCAAAAAAAAAATAATGCTCTGCTCTATAATCCATATAAAAATGCTGCTCCATATAAGTAAGATTTAGTGCTCAAATTTCCCCCTTAATATCAGGTACTGTTTGCTAGAGCATACTGTAGTTTATAAATGAAATTTTATAAGAGTCTTTCTCAAAACTCTTTAAACCTATTGGAGTTTGAGTGGTCTTTTTTCCCCTTAGGTTCAGTAGATTGTCTCCATTATTTTAGGATTCTACATAAAAACAAGCTGATATAATGTAATAGCCCTGATAATCCTATTAAGTGATCCCCTGGCCTAATAATCACACAAAGCCAGACAATCTGAAGTGAATTTTTTGGAGTTTCATAGTTTTTCTATAAAATATATTTTATTAAATCATTGAGAATATCATGTAGAAATGTATCTTGATCATATTTATCCTCCATTCTTAATTCTTCTCAGAGTGATTCCTGAGCCCCATGCCCTTCATGTCTTCTTAAAAAATGAAAAACAAAACATGGATTATTGCTGTGGAGCAATCCCCTGTAAAATGCACTTGGAATGACTCTCCATCCATGAGAAGCTGTAACCTTCGACGCTCTTCAGTTTGTTGAAAGGGGTCATGAGCCCTTCATCCTTCCATTCTTCAATATTGACTGCCTTGTTTCATATAGAGATTCTCTTTAGAAGATGCAACACAACTTCAATTAGTTAGTATATGGAGTTATAAGCTAATTATAATCTTGGGTGACCATCAAGTAGGGAATAAGAACATTCACCCCTTAAGCAAATATACTTTACATTTTTTAGCCTCTTTTATGTAGAAACGTTGCTCAAGTTGCTTCCCTTACCTGGCATTATCGATATAGATTTTATACATATAAATTAGTTGACATCTGATAATTTAAACTTACAATAGTGCATATAGAGCAGTAGAACATAGCTATCATTGATTAACTATAAAAATGTACCAAAATCTGAACTAGTATGAATTATGCCATTATTTTGTTTTAGATTTTAAGTCTCGTTCATACTCTTGGTTCCTCATTATCTGCCTCATTATCTACAGAAGAGACCTAGAGCTACCATTCAGCCTCCAGGATGGATTAGGCCTTTGTATATTAGTAAATAGTATGCTTTAAAAGCCTCTCTACAAAATATAGAAAATGTGTTGTAAAAATACACTTTTAGATTTCATTTTATTGAGAAGTAGATTAGTAAGAATTGGTAATTCTTTTATTGTCAATTTCCAGTGGATGGGAGAGATCAAGTAACTAATGAATTTGACTTTGTAACTTTGATGTGAGTTGTTTGCTTATTACTGAAGTATTGAAAACACATTTTCTAACTCCACATGTTATTTGAAAAGAAACTTTGAAACTACATTGAAAATATACTCATAAATAATTATAAATGAACCAAATAAAGTTCATGAACTGTGTATAAATGAACCAAAGTATGGCTTTTCATTTAAAACATGCTAAATCTGCAGATATTGAATGCTTTGAATGCAATATTCAATGAGCAAGATGCAAAATCCACTTTGAAGCTGCTTATGGTGCAATGAAATTGTGAATATATAAATGAATAAAAAATTTGAGTATAACCATAAGCTTGGTTTAGTGAAAATATGTTGCAATTTGAGGATGACATCTACATTGATACTTGAACAGAATGGCTTAATACTAAACAATTTAATTAAATTTAAGATAATTTTATTGTTTGTATTGATAAAAATGGCCATTTCCCTAAGCTTAATTTTTTTTTCAGCTCTAATACCAAAAGGTCTATATCTTGAATCTCTCTAGAGCTTATCTTGGAGATGTGAGAAGAAGCATGGAGACGAAAGTCAGGCCGGTGAAAGCATGGAACAAGGTCTGGACACTCCTCAGATCATCCAAACAATACTTGATGTTCTTTTGATATTCCTGACTTGAATGGACAGCTAGCCCTTTGAATCTCTAAAAGAGCTGCTGATACAAGTTTCTTAGAAGAAATAAGCATACCTAGAGTAAATCAACCCATCTCATTTTAAATAGAGATCCTCAGTGCCTCTAAATTTTAAACTGAAAGATAACAGATTTATCCAATGAATAAAGGCTGAAAAAATATTTCAGGAAATCAGCTTGATAAACTTTTATAAGTTTGGGTTGTTCCGAATATACTAAAATTGTGGACTCTTAACTATAGAAATTAGTTTTTAATCAATATAATTTTTTACATTTTGTGGTTTGTGGATATTCCTCTGAAATGTCAGACTCTCATATACCACTTTTCTAAAATATAGTGCCTATGAGCATCAATACCAGCTTTTAATCATTGCATTATATTTTATAAAATTTTAATTATTCTTTAATCATACCTATACAGACTGGTGGGCTGGGCTGCCAGAAGTATCGATTTTCTACCTGAATGCAGGTTATTCTTTCCTGTCCCTGAAGCTCATATCCAGGGTCACACTGAAAAACAACTGTATCTCCAGGTTCTCGTCCATCCCCATTCCGTGTTCCATTCATGGGGACTCCTGGGTCACGACAGGCAGTGGCAACTGAACCTATCAAAAGGCAGGAAGGCATTTAGTTTTTATATTAGCAGAATCAGCTTCACAGTTCCAAACTGTAAGACTTAAATTCCACAACTTTCCTCATGTTTATGTGTTCTTACAAAACTAACTTCTAAAAATATGCTTGCATTAACTTTAAAATACCTATGAAATAAATAATTTTCTATTTCATGGAAAATCTATGTGTTAGCTTTTTCTAACAAATAGCATAGCATCTGAATCATCAAATAATAAACATTATAATAAATTTCTAAAGTCTATGTTACAGCTATTTCTTCTGTGTGACAAGCAAATATCTCACCTAAGAAATAGACAAATAAAAACAAAAGGCTGGGAGTGGTTATTTGGCTTAGAATTCTGAGATACAGCTCCTTGCTTTGGGAATTCAAGGAACTTGTCACATCCTAGTTACACTCAAGGGTTAAGAAAGGAAGGACACGTCCTTACTTTTTTGCTCAGCTCAGTGTCCAGCCCACGAAATGATGCTGTCCATATTTATGGAGTTACATTTCAACTCAATTGACACAATGAAGACAGCCTTCTATAAAAATGCTTATAGGTCTAAGGGAATCTGACCCAGGAAATTCCTCAACTGAGACTGTCTTTGCAGGTATTTGAGGTTGTGGCATGTTGGCATTATAAAGCAATCATTTCCACCATGTTAAAGTCACTGTGAAGGGATTGAAAAGAACACTGCTAATGAGAGGAAATACTTGTTTGGAAGATATTGAACTCACATTAGAGTGAGGTAGATAGAACAAAAGAGTGAGAGCAAGAGTGAGTGAGAGAGTGAGGAAGATAGAGACAGAAACAGACAGAATAGCATTCTCTCTACTCTAACAATCAAATCGCAAGATTGACAAAACCTTTTTTTTTCAAAGAACATCTTGTGTTCTTTGAAAATAAGTTCCACATTGTTAACTTACAAAATGAATATCAAAAATCACAGCAAGCCTTTATGATATCATTTTAAACTTGCTAATATTAAGTAAAAGTGAATTGTCTAAGCTAGTATACTAAATCCTGACATAATGCTAGATAAAGCTGCATCATCATCCACACATTGCGGGGAGAGCAGAAGGATGCTATTGCATTGTGATACTTAGCTTTGCCAACTTGACACATCCTAGAAAACCCTGGAAGCGTCTCAGCGAGTGACTGTTTATATAGTGTTGACCTATAGCCAGGATTGGGTGAGGGGTGGATGTACAACCACAGTGGGATATACCATTCCCTAGGCAGTACGACTTGCATTGTATATGTTAGAAAATCCAGCTGAGCAGAATCAAATAAACAAAAAATACCATAAATATATTTTTAATAACTGCTAAGAATCAGGGATGTGACGTTACCTCTTTCTTATCCCTTTGACCTCCCCATTATGATGGGCTATAATCTGAACTCTGAGCTAATATAAACATTTTCCCTTCTAAGTTTCTTTTCTTTCATGTTTTTTTTCCCCCCACAGAAACGGAAATAAAACTAGAATCAGGCCCTCCACGAAGGATTATTGCATTTGTTGTAGAACTTATCGTATACTTATTTTATAGCCCAGGAGGTGTGTAAGTAAGCATTTATCCCCACAGTTGGCTAAATGGTGGTAAATCCATAATATGAAATGATGCTCATGATCAACAAGGCATAAATCCACATAAGGTTTCTCTGTCACAGAAGTTGTCATGTTAAAAACATAATACCCAGATTATGCATTGTTTGGTTGTGTTATGTATCATTTTTAAGTTGGCTAATTTGTGAAAGTACATAATTAATTAGTTGAAAGCATCAGAATACATGAAAAAGAATTCAGGGGTAATTGGTTGTGAGTACTATATGACTCATTGTAATGGAAGTGTTCTAAGTCTTTACTATGGTGGTTGTCACGGAAAATTACAACCATAAAATTACTACAAGTGTAATACCTTCATGCTTTGTGGAACTGTTAAAATCCAAATCAGGTTGGCGAATTACATCAATGTCAGAATTCAGGTTGTAATATTGTACTACATATCTGCAACACTTTACCTTGGAGAATCGAGTAAAGTATGTCAGATACAAAACTGAACAGACATCGTTTTGTTACTACTTGTGGTACTGATGAATGTTACTTCCTATGTATTTAGAACACGAGTACGTGGGTACGAGGCATATAGATCTATTAATTAGTTGAATAAGAGATTAATAGACAAGCTACCTAGCAAGAGAATAATCAATGTAATCATCAATCAAGCATGCTACATCTAATACGTATATATGCAAATAAAATAGCGAAGTCCACGTTTTGTCCACATTGCAATGTATTGACTGTAGTTGTGTAGGAATCAAGACAATGTTCGCAAGTGAGAAATTGAAAATGGTAGCATTATATTAAATTTGACAACCCACAAATAAGCAGTAACAACCAGCAAGAGGAATGAGCAATCTATTACTATACAAAATTTGTGCTCATATTTTTAAAGTAAGAATTTTTAAACATCTGATTTTAGAAATGAAAACTGTTACCTTATAATTTTATGTTTTTTTCAGAATTGCAAAGTGAAGATTTCAGAGAACATTTTACCAATCCCAGATAATAGTATAAAATTGAGATAGCCTTCTAGAACTGGTCTTATAGTAAGGCAGTTAAATACCAAAGTTTCATAGATATTCATTAATTTTACTGATAATATTGCATTTTTAAGTAATGGCCAGTGACATTATTCATACAATTTCCTTAACCTCCAAAAAAAGAAGATCTCTATGGACCAACTGCTAACATATCCTCAATTTATAGTTAAGCGTAGGTCTGTTAAATAAGCTGTTTTAAATTTTCCAGAATTAAAGATGTGTAGCATGACTTAAGCCCCTGTTGATCTACTTTCATAACTCAAAGCCTGAATAGCACACCAGTAACTTCTTTTTTAACTGTCACTGTCTCAGAAACTCAAACATCTCCCTTCCTAATCCATAGAAAAATAAACATTAACACATTTTCAGAAGAGATATTATATCTGTAATTAGAAAATTTAGTTGGTGTCATTCAAACCACATCTTAAAATATTAACTCTAGCTCATGCCAGTTATTTCTGGAGGGATTACTTCCTTATTAGACTAACAAGGGAATCCCTATGTGAGAATATTAAGCAAAGGTAAATAAGATATCAGTTGGATTTATGTAACTATAGAAGGATGTTTGACACATACATACAACATCTACATTTAGAATGTTTTCCTTGGAAGGAGTAGCATGCAATAAACTTTGAAAAGAAAAATGGAAGGTTGAACATTAATAGGAAACTTTGAAGTTTTGTATTTTAGGTAAGGGCTTACTATGTTTAATCTACACCCATAACATTTGCTAAACTTATGATATTCTCACATATATAAAACAATATATGATATATAAATACATTTTATATTTATATTCATACATATATATACATATTTATTTATTTATACATACGTATCTGTTAAAACCTAAATTAGGTTGGTGAATTACACCAATGTCAGAATTCAGGTTGTGATATTGTACTACATATCTGTAACATGTTACTTGGGAGAATCGAGTAAAGTATGTCAGATACACAAATTGAACAGAATCAAGTTTTGTTGGTACTTGTGGTACTGATAAATTTTATTTCCTATGTGTTTAGTAGACATATAGTATACACACACACACACACACACAGAGATACAGAGAGAGAGAGAGAGAGAGAGGGGCATATATATATATATATATATATATATATATATATATATATATATATATACAGAACCAGATAGAAATACTGAAAAACAACAGTTGGAATCATCTTGTCATAGGTAAACATGAGGGTAAAATGTGTGTTATGAAATTTTCTAGGGCTAATGATTTAAATGAGACAAATTATCTAAGAAAAAGAGGGCTTTCACATTAGGCTGAGATTATGTAAGAATATAGATAGGCTGAGGCCTAATTGACTTGAAAGAAAAGAGGTGATAAATCCCTACTGTTCCATTTTTCTCAGTTAATAAACAAATTAGCGGTAAGGTTTTAAGACACAGCAGAGTCTGAGAGGGTTGAGTGAAAAAACCAAAGAATGCTCTCCCCACTTGAGATGACTGGAATTCTAAAAGCAATTAGTTAAATACCCACAGAAATAATTACATTGTAGGGATGCCATTGTTTCATTTTCTTGAGTTATTCAAAGTTTGGATCCATACTAGTTACCTTCTGTGTTTGTGAGTAGGAAAAATTATGATCATTTTACCACCAACCATTCCTTTCCATCAAATTAATAGAAACAACAACCAATGAAAAGAAGTTACGTTATTTCATTATTTCTGCTAGGGATTCAAGAATGAGAAAATGTCACATAATTAGTATTATTATCAACAATTATTTAATAATGTAGCTGTATTTAGGAATTAACTACATTATTAGGAACTGGTAATTTTTATTTAATACTATATTTTCCTTATATTGGAACACATAACTCTAGAATTTTAAAATGTGACTTTCACTTCTCTTTTTATTATATATAATTTTGATTACCTCTTGAGACTTCTCATTGAGTACTTTCATAATTTAGCATAATCTGTAAGAAGATTATATAGAATAACAGTTTTATAGAAATAAGCTTTTTATTATCTTTCTTACATACAGAACTATAGAATTATTATTAGGATATAGTATATTGACTAGCAATGTATTGTCATACCATTTGTATTTAGTTCTGAATTAGTTTCATTCATATTGCTTTCTATTTAATTACAAACGCATTTTTGTTCTGCTACATTCTAAATGGTATAGCTAAGGAAGAGTAAATAGTTCAAAATAAATTCATAATAGGAAGGAAAATTCCTAACAGAAGAAATAGATTGTATAAAAATCTGGGCTGCCATCAGTGCTCTCTTAGTGTCTGCCTAACACTTGACCAGGACCTTCTGGCTTTCATTGTCTCCATTGAGAAATCAGGTATAATTCTTATAGGTCTGCATTTATATGTTACTTGGCCTTTTCCCTTTGCAGCTCTTAATAGTCTTTCTTTATGCTTTATGTTTAGTGCTTTCATTATTATGTGGCGAGGGAACTTTATTTTCGATCCAGTCTATTTGGTGTTCTGTAAGCTTCT
>PVIU01000972.1:211343-248539 GCA_004026605.1 Ondatra zibethicus
AAAAAAAAAAAAAAAAAAAAAAAAAAAAAAAAAAAAAAAAAAAAAAAAAAAAAAAAAAAAAAAAAAAAAAAAAAAAAAAAAAAAAAAAAAAAAAAAAAAAAAAAAAAAAAAAAAAAAAAAAAAAAAAAAAAAAAAAAAAAAACCAGCCTACAAATCACAATCCCAGAGAACCTGGGCAACAAAGAGGATTCTAAAAAAGCAATACATGAGAAGTAGTAAAAGTTGTAAAAGACAAGATCTGAGCAAATTGGGAGCAAGGGGACCATGAGAGAGGGTTGAAGGGAAGGGGAGAGGTAGGGAGGGGAACAGAGAAAAAATGTAGAGCTCAATAAAATAAATAAAAAAGAAATAAAAATAAAAAGAAATAGATTGTTCATTGACAAAACATAAAAAAGTAGCTTTGCAATTTTTGTTTCTAATTTTATATTTGTGTATGTTCTTGTCTGTACAGGTGCATGTGTACACGCAAGTGCGTGTGCATTTGGGTGTGCTTGTGTATAGGCACATGTGTATATGCACATGTGTGAGTGCAGGTGCATATGCATGTTGGTTTGTTTCTGTGCTAGAAGAGAACCAGGCATGGGGGAGGGGTCATTCCTCAGGTATCATCTACTGTCATTTTGAATCTTTATCTCTCACTGGCCAAGCACTCACCAGATACATTATCTGGCCAACAGGGAGCTCCAGGTTACCACTTGTAAATTTCTCCCTATTCTGGGGTCAAATTGAGTTCTTAGTGCTTTGAAGGAAAGCACTTCCTCAGTTTACCTATTCTACTTGCCCTACTCTTCTCAGTTGTTGCTTTAGGAACAGCTATTTTTCCTGGTACAGTTGCATTTTAATAAACTGAGATTTTTGTTCTATAGTGATTACAAAAAGAAATAAATTCCCTATGGCACGTATTAATTTCAAAGGGGAGTATCTTTTACTGTGCTAAAAACAAATACCTATTTGATTTTTTTAATTTATCTTTCTCGTTACCTGTTGTTTGAATAAACAGACTTGTAATGTAATATAATTTTATAGCTACATTTTATAAACAATTTTATAGGGAAAATTTCAGATATGACCTTTTTCTTTGACTTTTTCTTAATTTTTTTCAAGACATGGTAAAGGCATGCACTATCATGCTTAGCTCAGATCTGCCCTCTTATAGCACACACATATAAGTGAATCTTATTATATGTTATTATAGAATACTTTATGGTACAATTGAGAGAGTTTATATATTAGAAGGAAATTACTTCCAATACATCTACTTTCATTTGATATTATTTGGGTAATTCAATGAACTAAATCCACTGAGAATCATTTTATTTGTTTATCAAGTAGCTGTGACCTTATCAAATAAAGCTAGTCTGTGCTACGAATAAATGAATCATCTTTCCAAATAAGAAAAGCATCAGTAAAAGAAAAATCAGCCCTCAGTTTGATTTTTCTTTTACTGATGCTTTTCTATCTCTTCTGCATGTATTATCTTTTTGGGGAACCTAGTCTATTTGGATGCACACCTTCCTAGGCTGGGATGGAGGGGGGAGGGCCTTGGACTTCCCACAGGGCAGGGCACCATGACATCTTTTAAGGAAGCAGAGGGAGGGTGAAGGGGTGGGGGGGAGCAGGAGGGGACTGGGAGAAGGGGAGGAAATGTAAAAATTTTATTTTTTTTGAATGAAAAAATAAAAGAATATGGAAAAAAGAAAAAAGAAAAATCAGTTGAACAAATAAATACTTGGGAAATAAGTTAATGATGAACATAAAATTGTAATTGATTATTTAATATAATTATTTACATAAAGTCATATTTCAAAACGATGGGCACTTATCCCAATTAGGTAGTAGGAAGATTTAAATTACAGTGCTGTTTTCAATATATTCTAGATAACTTGAAGATATAAGAACAGATGCATATTATTATATCTAATGATTTTCTTATTATTGTAATTTTTCTATAGGGTAAAAATGTATATTTGACTTCACATTTTTTTCTCTTTGTCTAATTTAGGGAAATACACATTTCACATAACTGAAACAAGCATATTGATACATTTCATCTATACACACACACACACACTTAAACTCTTGGGTTTTTAATTAGATCTGATGTCTTAAATACTATTATAATTTCTGAGGGGAAATTAACAACACAGCTATTATTTTCCCTTATAAATGCACTTGGTGTTTTAACATAGCATAAACACCCCTTGATTGTTGATTGTCATTTCTTCTTAAATATTTGATGACTTGTGATAAAATTGTTTAAGATCTTGTAAATGTAAATAACTTTATATTTCATGCAGTTGAATAGACAGCACAATTAGATGTAGGAGGCAGACTGTGTTGTATAAAGAAAGGGACATTCATTGATCCGTTTGTCTCAGTTCTATGGATTTTTGCTCCCTTATCTGATAATCTGTCAAAAAAGTATTTTACTTGTCTTTCCAAAGATTAGATAAAATCTAAGGTTTCATTTTAACAGTTATATATACAATTCTATGAAATTGTTGATATTAGAATGAGGGTTTAAAAGCAATTGGTATAAATTTGAATTTTGTAGTGTATATTCACAGTTCTTCAAGTGACTTCCACAAGGTCATAGATCAAATTTGATATCCATAACACTTTATCTTTTTGTCTTCCATGTTTATGCTTTAAATTTTTTGTGTTGATTACAAACTGACAATATACTGCATACTTTATCCTCTATAATGAAGGTGAGTTGGTTAACTGAACTCCAGGAAGAGAAATCCCATTCATAGTACAATCAATCAGGAAATAATTGTAATGCAGATAGGGACTTAGTGGTAGAATTTTCCCTGGATAATTATTATCTTGGTTGAACATTTGCATTATGTGTGTATATCAGTTTTATAAAACAATATTCGGAAGAATTATAAAGTCCATACTTTGCTATTTATATAGATAAGTGACTTCTTTCAGAACCACAATATGCTATTTTTAGATGTATTAATTATGTATACAATGTTCTGTCTGCATGTATGGCTGCAGATCAGAAGAAGGCACCAGATCTCATTATGGATGACTATGAGACTCAATTGTGGTTGCTGGGAATTGAACTCAGGACTCCAGAAGAGCAGCCAGTGCTCTCAACCACTGAGCCATCTCTCAAGCCCCATGTATGTTTTAAGTTCCACAATAAGTTTTAAGGAACATGAGTGACACAATAAGTCAGGCTAAGATAAATGAAGGCATGACAAGAAAGAAATAAAGGTGCTTAATGCACATTATGAAAAAACAAACTCAAAGCTAGTGTGTTTATATACTTCCTTATTGTGTGTTGTGTGATTGTGTTCTGACAAATAAAGCTTTCTTGGAGTCAGAGGGCAGAGCTAGCCACTAGTTGACCAAAACTAAGCATATAGGTTTGGACGACTGTAGACAGAAAGGAGACAGGAAGTAGTAAGGTGGGGCTAAGAGAGGATCTCGGCCCTTCTGGATAGAGGAACAGAGAGGTAGGAGATGATTGACGGCTGTCCCCTGCTTCTCTGATCTTTCCGGTTCATCCCCTGATATGTACTCCAAATTTTTTTATTGATAAAGATTAAAATTAGATCAGAGATTTGAAAGTGAAATGCTATGATGATACCTTGTTAAGGATGGAAAACACAGGACACACACTGAATTAGTCACTATTCCAGGACAAGCACAATCTACAAGTATCAAAAGGAAATCAGAGTATCAGCCCATGGCCAGTGTAGTGACTCATTCTGTTGCTTAGGAGTTTATGGATACTAGAAGTGTGTTTGTGTCCTATGATTTTGTTGTTTTGGAATATGACCGTAAGTCTTCCAAAGCTATGGAAGAGAGTTTTCAGAAGAGAAGAGTAGTCATTTGACTACATTCTGTCTTCCAGAACACTGTAGATAGCTGGAATATATGAAGACATAGTGAATGCATGAGGGTGATAGGTAGCTTGGGGGCTGTGATGGCTAATGCTGGGTGTCGCCTTGTTACAGATGGGAAGAGGAATACCTCTACAGTTGAAGGAATGCCTCCATTAGACTGACATGTATGGATGGTGGTGGGTCATTTTAATGATTGCTCACGATGTAGTATACCATTCCGAGGCACATAGGCCTGCGCTGTATAGGAAAGACACCAGGGCAAATGATGAGAAGCAAGCCACGAAGTGGCGTCCCTCCAGGTCTCTGTTTCAGTTTTTGCCTCAAGGCTCCTGTTTGAGTTTTTTTTTTCCCCTGATTTTCCTCAGTGATGTACTGTAACCGGTAAGCTTTCCATGGTCAGAACATGACACAGGGGTTGGAATTGGTCCATGTTTTATCACAGAACAGAAAGCAAACTCTGACAGGTATGTAATGTGGAGCTTTTACATTTAAAGACAGAATCTTCTGTTTGAAACTGAGTTCAAAGCGTTAAAGACTTTTAAACAGTAAAGTGATATGCAGCTTTTGCTTCCGACAGCTAGCCAGGCAGAAGTGTGGGGCAAAATATGGAGAGATAATGAAGTGAGTGGCGAGTTGACTGTTACCCAGTGCCTCGAACAATGATGAGGAAAGGGACAAAGGCAGTGATCTCACGCAGTCCTTTAAGGTTGTCAGACTTCAACCTATCCTAGTGAGGCCATCCATTGCTTTGAGAATTTTCAACTGTAGGAGTTATGCGCCTTAGAGTTTTGTATTACCCAGCAGGGACAGGCTCTTAATGGAGAGGTCAAAGAGTGAAGAGCAGAGAAAATGCTCTCTCAAAATCAACTCTTCTGTGGGCAAATGACAGCATGGTGCCTTCCTGTGGAACCGAAGGGGAACAAGACAGGCAGATTACAAATTTAAGTAGGAGATAAGGAGGCTGACTGCTGAGAAGCCAGGACAGCGCTTAGGACAGCATGAGGTGACAGTGTCAGACTTAAGTAGCTCTGATTAAGCAAAAGTGCCTTGCAGATTATAACACCAAGAGGCAAAGTGACAGGATCTACAGAGCAGGAACAGATCATGAAATAGAAGTTTTGGCTGCTGATGGTAGCATGGTGAAGACTAGAAAGTTGTTATTCAACCTACATTTCAGTTAAATTCGCTTTATACTAAGTTGATTGAATTTCACTGGCTATGATTTTGGTTAGGGATTGCTTAAATGAGCAAAATAAAAAAAAACGGAAATTAGATTGGGGAAGGTGCATAAAGAATACTCTAAAGAATCAGAGACCTATCTACATTAATGAATGTGATCATATAGTTCAAATTTTAAAAATTATGTGATTGTATATATTATACTGAAAAAGTGAACTTTACTTGAATCCATCACTCCATCTCCCACTTGGTGTCTTAATATTTTGTCAGTGAGATGTCTCTGCTATGTGCCTAAGTCAGCTGGGTCCTTCCAAAGAAATAGTTTAGCAGATAAAACTAATCTGCTGCTGATTTTGTAATGTGGATGCAAGTTCTTTGGCTTTTATTTTGTCAGCAAATATTTCTGATTCCAAGGATCAGGCCCTGTGCTAGGTGCTGAAGATCAGTCAGTAATATGACAGATGTGCTGCTGTTATCTGGTACTAGAAGAACAGACTCTGAATTTTTACTACAATAATTCAGTAGTGCCTTGTTTTACCCAGAGTCTACACGTACATTCTCTTTTCCCTCTTTTTTTCATACAATATTAAATTGTGTACAAAAATTACTGTACATCTATGACCTTTATATCTTCTCATTTTCTTGATTGTTCCTTTCTGTAATATTATTACCATTGTAATTATAATATTTTGATAAAATGTGTAACATAAAATTTGTCTTCTTAATAAGCTAATTCTATACAAATGAAAGTCAGAAATCTGTATCTAAAACAGCTAAAAACTGCCTCAGAAATCTTCTGTTGCAGATTTAACTTCTATGTAAAAGGTACGGAGAAATCACTTCCGTTCAACAGTTTTTTTTTACTTTTTACTTAGAATCATAAAGTACCCAAAAGAGAAAAAAAAAGATGTTCAATAAAAAAATCTGACTAAATATGGCAATGAATTATGATTTTATAGACTGTCCTGGTTTATGTTTTTTAAACAAATTTTTAAGAATGCCTATCAGACAATTAAAATACTTAGATATGGTCAATGAATTATATTATTGCTCCAACAAAATCTGTGTTCTACATAGATATTATTATAAAAGTAATTCACAATATATTTTGAACAGCAATCATAATTAAAAGCTTTCTAGAAAAGCAAATTGCTGAATTACTGATTCTGATCTTTATTTGAATTGCATGACAAGTAAGGCAAGGTTAATGGGTCAGAAGAATGTTTTCCCAAAGAAGAAATATGAATAACAAGCTTGGAAGAATGAGCAGAAATTAAGTAAAATGTATCAGAGGAACATCTAAGGGGAAAGGCATTTCAGTGACAGAAAACAGGGGCAGCAGCATGTGGTGACTGTTTGTTTGTGTACATGCATGTGCTTGTGTCCATATGATATGTGTGTGTAGATGTGTAGATTTGCTTGAATAAAGGCAAGATGCATTTGGAGACTCATAAGGGGATTAATGTGCTCATTTTGTGGTCCTTAGAAGGCTCTATTAGAATGAGTGAATAGGTAGAATGAGTATATTTCTAGAGAAGATGACTTTAAGTAGGTTCTGGAGTTGCCAACTACGACCTACAGGCTACTTCTATCTTGCACTGGTGAATAATTAGACCACAGTTCAATCACATCTTCTCTAATGCACTTGATTACTTTGACAATTACATGTTTTATATGATTCCTTGTTTTCACACCCATTTTTCAAGATGTGCTTGTTAGTTTTTATGTCAGCTTGATACAAGGTAGGGTTATTTGGGAAAAAGTAATCATAATTGAGAAAATGCCTCCATTGGATTGCCATGCAGACATGACAGTAGGGCATTTTCTGAATTTATGTTTGACATGGGATGGACCAGTCCATTGTGTACAGTGACACCACTTGGGAGTTGTTCTTGGGATGTATGAGAAATCAGGAAGAGCAAGTCATGGGGAGGAAGCCAGTCAGCAGCATACCTCAATGACTCCTGAATCATTTCCCACATCCAAAATCCTGTTCTAGTGAGCAACTGCCCTGATTTGCATCAGTGATAGAGTGTTTGTCAAACTTATAAGGTAAAATAAACCTGTTTTTATTCATGTTGTTTTTGGTCCTGGTGATTTATCACCCCAAAAGAAAGCCTAACTAAAACATTTGGTAAAATGGTTAGACCCCAAGACCAATGTCCTCTTCCAACAGGCAAGTGTGCTGTCTTCTTTGCTTCTTTCCTTTTCCTTTTGAAGTGCTTGTAAAAGGATTAAGATGACAAAGTGACTAAGTTATAAGAAGACCTATATTGCAATTAAAAGTGTATAGCTAAAAATGTTTCCTCTAATACATGCATATATATTTTTATATGCAATAATAACAAAATAGTAATCATTAAGCTTTTTCTGTTCATCAAGTCTGAAATTCATCTACTTTCAGACATATGTAGGATACATTCAAGATATCTGTTAGTTATATGACTGTTTATAATCCAGTTTACTGTCCAGCTTGTGTGCACTTTTCTGTGAATTGGATGCTGGGAGATATTTTATACAGTTGTTGACAGGAATGAATGAGATCTTGTATATAATGCTCAAAATAAGTACAAAATGGGGTTCTTCCTGTCCCGATTTCCTTGCTTATCTTCTCCCAACTTTGGCTCTTCGACTGGACCTTGGGAGCTCAGTCCATTGCTCTGCTGTGAATGTGGGTCTCTGTCTCTATCTCCATCCATCGGACGAAATTTCTTTTGCCTGGCGATCTTGTTTGCTTCCAATTGGCCCTCCCCCCTTCACCCTGCCTAGGAAGGTGTGCATCCATATAGACTAGATTCCCAAAAAGCTAATACATGCAGAAGAGCTAGGTCCCAGTGCCATTATCATTGGCTTCTCAGTCAGCCCCCATTGACAGCCACATTCAGAGATTCCGGTTTGATGACATGCTCATTCAGTCCTGGTCCATCTGGATTTGGTGGGCTCCCATTAGATCAGGCACACGGAAGCAGGGGGAGGGAGGAGGGTTAGTGGGGGGAGCGGGAGGAGACTGGGAGAAGGGGAGGAAGTGTAAATTTTTTGAATGAAAAATAAAAGAATATTAAAAAAAATGGGGTTCTTTGTACTAATTGAGACTTCATGATGAGCACAATTTTTTCTCACTAAAGAGTTTAACACTTTGGAATATCTATAAACATAGCATTAAAAATTGTTCAAGACATGATTCACATTATTTGATGTTACCCACAGTATATTTATACTCTGTGTGCCATTAATAACTGAATTATGTGATTCAAGTGTAGTATACAATTTGATCATCTATTGGAAAGGCAGAGTTGTTCAAGTCTTCGTGTCATTCATGTCATGTATGACAAATAATATTTCTACAATTTTAAAATTACCTATATTATAACACATATAAAAATAAACCACTCATTATACAGAGAAAGGTTTTATACAAATTTTCCAGGAAAGAATGCAGAAACTAGACTTCTGTGCTTTGAGGTCACAGATACTTAATCAATCTCTAAGCACATTATACGTTAGTAGATAGAGAACCCCATTACAGTAGCCATTTAAAACATTCACTGTGTTATGAATGTAGAGAAATCAATTCTGTTTTTAAATTATCATCAGAAGGAATGGGGAATAAACACTTTCTTGACAACTAACTCATACTTTAAAAGATTAAATGAATTAAAAGAAAAACACAGAAATGAAATAGGAGACATGAATGATAAATGAAAAATAAACAAAACTGCTGGAGATTGTGGAGTGAATGTTCTCATAGAATTAGAAATTTATTATTTCAGTGAAACAAAGCCAGGACTATATTTTCCTTGGGTATTAGATATTCAAATTCAAGTCCTCATACTTACATAAAAAATGCCCTCAACCACTAAGCTATCCCACTAGTTCCTACTCTTTTTTATTTTTTAAAAGTATGATAAAATAAATCATATGTATTAAACTAAATATAAATGATAAAATAAAATAATTTATTTTATCAGTCATTATATTATATTAATAATTATATTGCCTATATTACTATATATTATTTTTACATTCTTTTGTATGTTAATATCTCATTATCATATAAAATACTACATATTAATTATACATGACATTATATAATATGTTATTAATATGCCATTTTAATATTGTAAAATAATATTATTTTATTAATTCATTATTGTATATCATTTATAAAATAAAATAAACATAATAATAAATATTCATTTATTTACTATTATAAAAAATCTGCAAATATTATGATTTTATGGTATTCCAGGCTTGAGTATATCAAACCATAATAAGCATAATGTTTGAAATGTGGAAGTGTAGGTACACAAATAGTAATGTGATAATACGTTAAAGCCATATTTCTAAGGTTTATATGAAACAAAAATGAATTATGTATTAAAACTGCTGTCTCATTCCTAAAATATCTCGCTAAGTTAATTTAAATACCCACAAGCTAATACAATTTCTGAATCTGAAATATTCCTAAGCAATGTGAACCACGGTTGTTCAACATGTATAAGACTTTGTGATAGAATTATTTCTTTAGTTGAATCATTTTAACGCCATCATTATTTTCAGGATTATTGCTTAGAAAATGGGAAAAAACTGGCACTTGATATACACAATATCAGAATTTTTTCTGAGTATATTTTGTTTTACCTGATGTGAAATAGGAAGATCAGAACCTATATTTAACATAAATAATACTAAAAAATAACACACACAACAGTAAATTTTTATACTTAATATACATCATTTCTTTTTGCACTTAGAAATCAAATACAGAGAACTTACTTGAAAACTGAATTGCAAATCCGGATTTGCTGATATAAAAGTCCGTATCAAACTGGATGGTCACCACGTTAAGCGTGCTATGAATCCCATCAGGAATCAGAGATCCACTAACTTCTTTTAGTAGCATCTCGTTTTCTGGTGGACCATCCCAAACTCGGAGTATATCATGTGATGCTTCTGTATCGAAGGCAAGAAACTGTAGGCTGTAGGTGAGAACCACATGGCTTTGGTTATTTTAAGGAAGGCAGAGTCATGTTAACAACAGAATAGAACAAACACATATTGTTGCTTTGGCTGTCTGCAACTGTTCTTTTTAAAGAATAAATTGTGTAAACAGCATGTATTACCTGAAAGAAATTTTTGAACAAAAAAAGTACTTTCTAAGAATGGCATTAAATACATTATTTCATTATTATTGCAAATTAAAGAAATATCAATGTTCACTATTTTCAGTTTTCATAAATTGCAACTGTGGTTACAAAAGCAGATACTTATAAAGGACATCCTATTTGCCACTTGCTTTGAGAAATGCATTACTAATACTTTATCTAATTGTTACAACGACCTTATGGAGTAGAAACAATTTTGATCTCAATTTTACGAATATAGGAAATGCAGTTTATATAGATGAAATAATTGTTGAATGAGTGGCTGAGTCATGCATTTAATTTAATTACTTGACTGCACAAGTACATACTTTTACCATCATATCAGATTGAAACTATTCTGCTGTATGTCTAATCCATACAAAATTATCAGCTACATTTGGTAACACTGTGAATCTTAGCTAGATTCGGTATATGGTTTATGTTTGATATGTGAACTGTCACAGGTTTCAATTTTGTTTACATATTGACACCAAAATTTTTTTATTGATAAAAATATTCCAGAGTCTAGCTAAATTTAAATTTTAGGTGTAATAATTATAATATTTAACTAAAACTGTGTATGACTTATATTAAAGATCCACAAGTTAAGGACAGATCCACTATTTCCTATTCTAAGTTCTTTGCATTGCCTTACAAAAGAAATCCAACAGTTCCTAGTTCATTCAGTGGAGTCCACCACCTTGAAACCTATTTGAATTTAATTTACATCAATTAGCACATTTTCCATGCTAATTTAAAGCCATCACTACTTTTAATCCTGTTGTGAGTTCTAATGAAGTAGCTAGCTCGAGTGTCAAGGACAAGTGGTTCAGCTATTGATGTATACCCAGTCAAAAGCAAGGCTGCAATGGGAGCTCCGGAAAGCCTGCAGAAACCTGACCTGTAGATTTGGGAGCCCATGGTTTGGAATTTCTCAGACGGCTAGGACATGAAAATGTGTGAATTTCCTAACAAAACTCAGGAGGAAAGAGAAAGCAAACATAGTTAGAGGATCAAAGGGCAGACTCTTCAGAAATGTGCCAAGATCAGGGAAGGCAGCAGCTGTCGAGGCCCATAGTGTTTATGTTTTTTCTTCACATTAGTGGCGTAGCATAGCATTGTACAGTTTTGAAAATGATGGGTCCAGCATAATAAGTCATTGAGAACTGAAAAAGCATAGATCACAAGAAACGTCACAAACATTCCCAACCTCAGTTGGAATTATATCCGTGAAAACTTCTTGTCCAGTTATCCCAGCTGTCTAGGAGAAAGAAATGCATGCTCGTGATTTTTTTCTTATTTTAAGCCCATGCAGAACTTGTTTTCCTTTATCAAGAAGGTTAAGCATGTGGAAGATTAATGATACTGATCAATATTTATATAGTTGCTGATCAAGAAAATCCTAACTAATTTGAAGAAAGTGAAATGCATTTACCTGACAATGTTTCCTGGATCTACCTCAATCATCCACATGCAGCGAAGGTTGTTATCATATGGAAAGGGATAGCCGGGGGACAGGATCCTTCCTGATGATTCTCCTTTGAAACGACCCCCACATTCAGCTGGCGACAAAGAGCAACATTTCAAGTCCAAGTTTCTTACCAAACTCTTCAAGTCAATTTACGAATTACATAAGAGTGTGCAGGTTCACGTTAAGAAAGATAAAGATTCACCCTCAATCTGCTTGAAAGTAAATATTTATATAAACGTCCTTAAAATATTAGTTGAAGCAAGAATATAAATATAATTAAATAACATGATGTCTCTCAGATCACATAAAAGATTGAAAGCAAACCAAATTGTGGAATAAACAAAAAGATACACTCAATCTGTGAACTTGGCTTCCAAACATTTCCAGATGTGTTGTTAAAAACTGCTCATGTTAAGAGGAAAGCAGATGGCAAGTGTGCAGTGCTCAGGAATGGCCAGCTGAATAATTCATCTAGCACCCCACCTCTGCGAAAAACACATTCCCTCAGGCAGCCTAAGTTCAATTGTCCGTTTATTCCACTCCAACTGTTCTAAACCTCTTCCCTCCAGCCTTAAAAGTCAAAGTGGCACTTTTATTAAATTCTTTACTTCAGTGAAACGTAGCATAGTTTTGATTAAATATGGCCTATAATGAATTAAAATGTGGGTACGGTCATATTGTATAATTAATATTTTCTCTTTTGAAAGACTCATTCTCTGTTTTATACTGTTTAACACTGCTGGGAGTTCTGAAGTGATGGTGAATGCACAAGGCAACAATTTATGAAGACCTTTCTGGACTGAAGAGAAGGGTAAGGACATTAGGAACTACTGTCCTTTACAACTACACTGAGTTGCATGTCCTTGCAGGACAAGGAAACCCTTTTCAGTGCATTGTATATTTATTATTTCTACAAATAAATTTTCTCTAAAACTAAATAAATACAAAAGCATATTTACTTAAATATTTGAAGAAATTCTTACATTTATTTTTGGTCCTTTTTTAAAGTTATGAAGTGGAGATGGAAGACTATGAATTTGCAGTTTGTACTGTGAAAAGACATTCTAAATTAAATCAACTTTGTGTGTGATGTGAGAACAAATTCTGGAGGCAGACATCAGCAGATCACTGTGAGTTCAAAGCTAGACTGGTCTTAAGTGAGTTCCAGGACAACCAGGCTGTTACAAGGAGAAACCCTGTCTTGAAAAATCAAACCCAAACCAAACCAAACCAAAAATAAAATAAAATAAAAATTGAAGAGTAAATGATATATGACCCATTGAAATTTTTTATTACCTTTTCATTGTGGCTAAGTTAGAGTTATATATAAAGTTTTTCTTCTAACTGTACCTCACTCTTGGTCTATCCATATATCCAACAACATAAAGCCAACAAAGTCTAATTAGAAATCAGATTTGTAAAACTTTTTAAATGCCTTTGAAAGTAGTATAAGCATGTTTATTTTCAAAAGTTTTAATAAATCTTTGTAATTATTGTAATAATTACCTTGCATTATTTTTATTTCAGTAGTTATCATTTTCTTTCACAGAATTCGAGTCACATGAATGCCTCCTTTTCCCTGACAAATCTATTCCATTTACCTTGGTTATTTTCTCTTATTTAAATTGTATGTTACACAAATTAAATTTGTTTCTGTTTAGCATTATTAATATTACTAGAATAAAACGGCCCAAATGAAAAAGTTTTATCTCTGGTGAAGCAAACACGAGTGAGGAAGGCGGCACACAATGGCTTGTTCCACTATTTTTAGCACATCTCAGGACCACTTGCCCAGATGTGGTACCACCATAATTATGCAGAGATCTCCCGTTCCAACCCTCAGTCATGAATAAAAATCCCCCTCCTTATGTAACAGGATAGTCTGATAAAGGCAGACCTTCAAATAAGGTTCTATCCTTCCAGATTAATTCTGATTTGTGTCAAGTCTGGAAAAACTAACCAGCACAGTTACTATTACATTTGTCTGGTTTTTAAAATAAAACAGTTTTGGATAACCAAAACAATAGGTAGTCAGGCATAATGTACAATAAGTAGTGGACATTTTTTTCCTGTCTTTTTTGATTCATCACTATGATAGGCAAACATTACTTTGAAAACGGCATTGACATTAAGTTTATCTATTAAGATAAATGACATTTAAATAGTTTTGTTTTGTACACCATAGTGCATCTTGAATTTAAATGTACTTTTCTACAGTTTGAATTTGTAAATACCACTTTAAGCTTTTGTCTAAAAGATGCTAGTGTGGTATTACTTAACACTTGGGCCCATACTCTTGTGGTTTTGGTTGTGAGCCTAGCCTTTAACAGCTGAGCCATCTCTCCAGCCCATCTGACCCATATTCTTAAGGCACATGTCTCAAAGAGAAATACTAAATTTGTTTGTTTTAACACACAAGTTTCAGAAAAATAATTGCCTATACTAATATACAGATGATTGAGTAAAATCTTTGTGTTTTACAGATCCCCAGACGCAGCCATAATAGATATTTAAGGTTAATCAGAAGAAAAAATTATAATTTTAGATCAGATGGTCGAGCTACTAGTCATCAATGAGGAGCATCATGAAAACAGAATTTCATTGTCTGCTACCACAGACATATTCAGCATAATTCATTTTTAGTTTCTCCTTTTATAGTTGTTTAACTTGATCATCTGTCATTAAAAGTTTATTATTCCCTTGATGTTATCAAGTCACAATAGTGGTTTAGATACTAACAGCACAATCAAAAATCTTCGGATCTCAGATCAATTATATTTCCATTTGATCAAAATATTTTTTAGAAAATGTTTTCATCTTTGCTTAATACACTCCAAAAATATATGAATTTAATTTTAAAGACAATATGGAAATAAATATTTTCTAAGTTTGTATTTTTGCAACTGTTTGGTGATTTTTAAAACCTTCGATGTTATTTTTTTCTGAATATATCTCATATTTATATTGTCAGTGGTTCATTTTTATAGCCCATGCAGGGGGTCTGATTATTGGTCTAATGCTTGATTTTCCAAATTTTGTTGCTTAATATTGATTATTGTGTTAGGTACTCAAAATTCATATGCCATCTGACAATAAGTCACTGTGATTATATCTGGTTTACACAAAACCTGTTTGTCTCTTTGGGAATCAATGTTTTAATAAACCATCAGAAGGTACAAAAGTACATCTAATGCATTGTGCTTTAAAGGGATTAAATGTGCATAGAGTTTTGCGCATTTAAATTAAACCTCAGTAAAGCTGCGTTTGAAAAGTACACATCAGTTTTATACCCATTGGCAAAATACGGTCAAGAATGACTTGGGAATAACTGTTTCTCTTACCTTCTGTAGACTTAGGGTTTCCTTACGTTGTTCTTGTGTTATTTCAAATGGAACTTTTTGATCTTTTGAACCATGAATCAACGGGACATCTATGGAAATTTGTATACCCATACTCTCTTTCTCCTATGCTAATTTATTATCTGCTTTACAATAGGAATAAAATGATATCTAACCAATACAAAATAGAGATGTGATGATCACTGTAGCTTCAGGTAGGGGATTTATCTTATCTATGAATTTTACAGTCCTTTTCATACTGCAATTTATTTTCTTATTGTTTATACATAAGAAAACCGATATGTTTTCTAATATTTTCAAAGGGGTTTATACACATAAAAGATGTATTTGAAGTTACTGCAAATAATTTCTTTTTTTATATTCATTTGGATTCAGAATTATGCAGATTTTTTAAAAAAAATCATAAAAAACTGATCAATGAGATTTTATTAAGTGCAAGTGATAAAAATTTAACATCCTTGAAATGAGTTTTTTTATCAAAAGCAGAAATAATATAACTTGACATAGACCATAGCCACTCCCTAAAGCACATGCCTTTGTCATATTAAGCAGAGAACTATTATACTCCACTTTTCCTTGGGGTAAAATTAAGGATTTTAACTCCTTATGAGTTATATGTGGAAGAAGCTACCTAAAGCATGGGTATTTTTAGTAGCTGTGTATTCATATTATCCGACCAACAAACTCTATAAAAATCTGAAAGAACATCCTACCAATGCAGGAAGGCAGAGGGTAGTCCCAGGCCCTTCTCTCTCCAGTCATGCACTTGAGAAGGCTGCTTCCATGGAGAGTGTAGCCTGGATTGCATCCATAGATGATGGTGCTGCCAGCAAAGTGGCCCTGGTCACTGATCTTGTATCCAAACTGTGGAATGCCTGGGTCTTCACAATGGGAAAGTTCAAAGCCTGGGAGAACAATATAAATTACTTAAAGGAAATATTCTGAAACATAATTTGAGATTACATAAATTGTTTATTTCATTTATCCCTTCAAATAGGATTACATTTCCTACTTGGATTACTCCTATCATGTCTAACATTATTAACATTTAATAAGTACAGAAAGCTTTTGCTGAAACATTTTTTATTTTTATTAGAATTTATTAGTCATAAAGTTTACATATCAGTGTAATGGCAAATACTATCAAGTTCCTGTTTTCTTTAAAATTGTTATTGTTGTAGAATACTATTTTAAGATGTTTTACATTTGTGTATGCTGTGGAACATTTATTTTAATGATGCAAAGCTTGCATTCTTTTATGTTGTATTTGTTTGATTCTGAGAAGCTGTGATTCTTCGCCTGTCTAAAACACCTGATGGTCTAATAAAGAGCTGAAAGACCAATTATGAGGCTCAAGAAAGGATAGGCAGGGCTGACAGGCAGAGAGACTAAATAAAAGGAGAAATCTGGAAGAAGAGGATCAAGGAACAAGAAAAGGAAGGAGAGGTGTATGCTAGGGGCCAGACACACAGTACACAGTTAGCCATGCAGTTTGAGTGAAAGTAAGATATACAGAAGTAAGGAAGGAAAAACCCAGAGGCAAAAGGTAGACAGGATAATTTAAGAAAATCTGGCAAACAACAAGCCAAGCTATGGTCAGGCATCTGTAAGTAATAATAAAACTCTGTGTGATTTATTTTGAGTGGGGTGGTGTGCCCCCCAAAGAGTCAAAGAGTGAAAAATGACCAACAACTTGTTATTGTTAATACTAGATTAATTAATTAATTAATTAATAGGGATTAATGATGGCAGACAGTGGTGTCACACCCCTTGAATATCAGTACTTGGGTGGCAGAAGTAGGTAGATCTTAGTGAATTCAAGGCCAGCCTGGTCTACAAAGGAAATTCCAGGACAGCCAAACCTACACAGGGAAATCCTGTCAAAAATATCGAAAACAACAACAACAACAAAAATCCCCCAAAAAACAAAAACCAAAAAAAAACACAACAAAAATTAAGAAACCAAAACCCCCAAACAAAAATAAAACAAAAACCTAAAAATAAACCTAAAGGGTTAATATCTGATTCCATAGTTCATGTTTTGCACATGTGATCCCCAGTTGATGGGACTATTAGGGGAGGTTATGAAACCTTTACTGGACAAATGTGCTGGTGGAAGTGTGTCTTTGGTGATGAACTATGAGGATTTATCAGCCATTTATATACCCTGCCCTCTTCCATTCACCAACTAACTCTTGCTCTCTGGAACTACAAGCCAAAATAGTCTTTGGTTCCTTAAATTACTTTTCCTTATGGCATTTGGTCACAGCCACGGGAAAGGAGCTAATATGATTAGAAGCATATGTTTGCTTTTGTCTTGGCACCAAGCGTCCTGGATCCTTGTAAGCAGTAGAGTCTGACCAAGACCATGACAACCTGTGTTTTGCCCACTTCGATAGAGGCTCCACATCACCAGACTGGCAAATTTGATGCTTCCCATCGTAAGTTTGCCATATGATAGCAGAGAAGGGAAATGCATAAATCAACCTTGGGAAAATTCTGATCTGTTCTTGGGATTTCCTAACTTTTCACATCCTGAATTCATGAATAATCACTACTACCACCACCTGGCTTGCCCATTATATTAGTGATCAAAAACTGTTAAGTATGGGACTTATGGGAGTACAGTTCAGGATTCTACATGCATTTTAATTTTGTTTCTAATAATTCTCTCTGCAGTTCTATACTGCATCTGAATTCCTTCTCTGTGAATAGGAAGAACATGGGAATGTGGTAGGCTTGTCATCCTGACTAGCTCAGATCTGCCTTCTCCCTCCACATAAAAGGAGACTGGTTGCCAAAGGAACTGATCATGTGACTAAGGTGTAAAAAATGTCACTAGCTGCAGCCCCTCACATGCTAAGAGAGAGGCTGAGCTGAGGGGCTATGGAGCTACCATTGCACAAGGACACAACCAGTCAGGCATGCAGTGCAATTTCCATCAAAATCTCACACAGAGGGGCTCCGAGAGCATCCTGGTGGATGGATGTGTTCACATGTTCAAAGGATTATGGGGATAGCAGCTACTGCAAAATGGCTTCCTTCTAGATCTTGCCAATATGTCTTTTATTTACTTATTTATAATAATGAATGCTCTTGATAATGAATCAGTAAATGTAAGCAAATATATTCTGGAGAACTTTAGCAATGTTGTAAATTATTGAGTCACAGGAAGGGATAATAGGATATCCCTGTTGGCTCTCTTTATGGTCATTTTTGGTTTTGGATTTTGTTTTTTCTTTTGTTTGTTTGTTTGTTTATTAGTTTTTCTTGTTGCTTATTTTGCTTGGTTTTTTGCTTTTCGAGACAGGTGTGTGTGTGTGTGTGTGTGTGTGTGTGTGTGTGTGTGTGTGTGTGTGTGTAGCCTTGGTTCTCCTGGAACTAGTTCTGTAGACCTGTGTGGCCTCCAAAGCAAAGAGATCTGCCTGACTCCCTAGTGCTGTGATTAAAGGTGTTTGGCACCACTGCCTGGCAGAATTCTTTGTCTTAATACCAGTCAGAGAAGTAACATACATTAGATCACCAGTGTCAAATCCTTAATTCACACTATTGAATTCTAGAGTGTCAGAACATACTTAATGCTTGTATGTTTACATACATAAATCTTGTATAGCTCTGAGTGCTGAGTTACTCGTATCATTGATATAGGTTCAGAAAATGGGAGTACCAAGGGGCCTTGTCTCTCCTAGGGGATTTCAATGGTTCTCTTCTTTAGGCCAGGAGACAGTTGTGCACATTTGAGTTCATATAGATACTTTTATTTTCTTCTCTGTTGTCTTCTATTACTTGTACTTTTTTCTACAGTACCTACCCAGAACAAATCTTGGCACATATCAGATGTTCAATGATATGAATGAGCAAGGATTTAGAGAAAAAAATATATACAGGAAAGTAAATTAAAGTAATATTGATTGTTTCAAAAGTATATTTTGAGATAAATCTAAAAAAATAAAAGCCTCAAGGATTCTTTCTAAAAGTTAGCTTGTGCCAGCCTTATTCAGTTGAAAGTGTAAGCATCTTCAAGGAGAATTATAAAGGAGGATAGCAATCATTGACTCAAATCATGGCAGACGTAACAAAATCAACTGTACACAGTCAAGTAAATGAGTATTTCAAATAAGACACTGCAGAAGTAAAAACTGTGTTTTCAGGCACACTTTGCTATTTTTTTTTTCACATTTAATTTTTTATTATTGCATTATAAATAGTACCATTCAAAATTTCCACCTCCTCCGCTCCTCCCATTTCCCTCCCGCTTCCCCACTCCCCCTCCCCTTTTCCCCTCCAGTCCTAAGAGAGGGCAGGTTACCCTGCCCTGTGGGAAGCCCAAGGCCCTCTCGCCTCCATTTGCTATTATATGCATAGGTAATACAATATTTAAAGACTCTTTGATCAAAAATGGCCAAGGTTGCATTTTTCCTACCAGACTAGATTATTCTGTCTGGAATTTAAGCTGCAGCCCTTTTCCAGTTTTGTCATATAATTCTTTACAAATCAAAATGAAAATCAAGCTTTGTTTTGAAGATTTCTTCTCAAACTAAGTTTTCCTTAATGTGAACATTCTGAAAGTGTGATGGGGAATTGCTGGTGATGACAAGGAGTGGAGATGGTCTTGCAAATGAAACTCCTTTATAAAGCACTCCTTCACAGAGGGAGACACAGGCAGGCAATACTGGATAAACTACAGAGTACAACATAATCTAGTTCAATTTGCAAGACTCATTGTTGCTCAGTCATAAATATTCAGAAGTGTCTTAAATTTTACAGAGCAGCTAAGCTGCCAGTCTTTTCACTGAAAGCTCAAACACTTGAAACTGAAAATTAAATAAAGACTTGAATGAAGTATCCAATATTCACCATAGTTAGTAGAATGTAATACTGTGATGAAATAAAATTTATAGAGTACAAATTGAACTCATAATTAACTTCAGATTTTCTGTATAACTTATGCTGAGAACTCATCTCATGTCACCCTTGAATATATTTGTTTATTTCTGATTTATTTTAAGGTATTATTTGAAGTCTATGACATTTTATCCAAATACTTAATAAGTTTCATTGATGCTATCATATTCTAATATTGTATTCATTTCTTTCAGGTCAGTATTCAAACCAATGCCATATTAACTGATTCTTATTAATAATAATAGCATTTAAAGAAATAAATATTATAAAATAAAATAAATCTCCTATTTTATTTTTCCAAGACTTTTCTTTTTAGTCTTTTTCCACATAAAAACTTTTAATATGTTAGTCAGGTTATTCTCACATATTTTTCCAGATATCCAAGTACCTTTGGTGTTGGAAGTCTTTCTGTATATGTGTTGCTTTTATTTGTTAATGAATAAAAAAATCTGCCTTGGCCTGTAATAGAGTAGAGTAGAACTAGGCAGGGAAAACTAAACTGAATGCTGGTAGAAAGAAGGCAGAGTTGAGAGAAGACATGTAGCCCTGCCAGAGACAGAGGCTGGACAGAAACTTTCAGTAAGCCACAGACACATGGTGATACACATTAATAGAAATGTATTAAATTAAGATGTAAGAGCTAGCCAATAGAAAGCTAGAGCTAATAGGTCAAGCAGTGATTTAAATAATATAGTTTCTGTGTGGTTATTTTGAGTATAGGCAGTGGGGAACAAATGGTCTTCTACTACAGATTGGCACACCAATGTGGCTGACTACATCCATGTAAAACCTGAGAAAGCTTAAAAAGGACTTCTAGACACAAAAGAACAGAGTTAAGCATGGCTTCTTGGTAGCAGGCATTTTTTTTGGATGGACTTTGCTTGCTGGTGGCATGTTGCAGCTCTTTTAAAAGAGGTTTTCCTGATTCAGTGTTAGCAAAAAAAACAAAACAAAACAAAACAAAACAAAACAAAACAAAAAACAACAACAAAAAAAACAAACAATGCACATGGCTCTCAGAGGCAACGAAGATGTCTCCACCATGTTGGAATGGGTGGAGCAAAAAGGCAGGGTCTTGTTGACCATAGCCACACCCACTTAGCATTTTAAAAATAGGTATTTTTGTTCAGAAAATAATTACAGATGTACAATAAATGCAGATTCAAGTAAAAAAAGAACTCTAAGTGGGTCACAGTGTTGGAAAAATGTATGAAGGCTTGTGAGAGAGAAGAAAAAAAGTAAAGAGACAGTAAATGTAATATAAATTAGTACAGACAGTCGTAGGTTAAAGGAGTAAAGGAAATAAAATGAATATTAAACTTGTAGAAAAAGTAATAGAGTAAGAAAAATAAGCCACATAAAAATGGAATATACAAAGAGAATCTGGATTATGCATACTATTGTGTTTTCTTTGAATATTTTGACTGCAGAGTGATATTTGATTCTGGGGGCTGCTAAGATAAACTAATATAAAGGTATCTTGACTTCAAAATTTGGGTCTAAGGATTTTTTGCTTTTGAAAAAAGGTTTTGATTTTGTTTCCACAGAAGATGAGAACCTGTGGAATCCTTCCCGACTAATGTGATTTGATGGCCCAAGATCCCCGGAAAGGTCACTGTGAATAACCCTAAAATTACTTTGCCAAACAAAAATCAGGAAGCAGTTTGGAGAGAACTTCGCCCAAATTCCCAAATATTGTTTATAAATGTTTATTATATTTATAATATAATATATAAAGATATACTATAGAAATGAATAATTTGCATTGGTATGAATCTTAGTTTATTATTACAAATCTTAGGTCAATTTTGAAATATGTATATTACTGCTCTTCATTAAGGTATTGTGTTTTTACAGCTCATTTAAAAATGCAATGTATAATTAATATATAATAGGTTAATAGATAATCATCTATAATACTCAAGATTGTAGTCATGTTTCTGGATATATAGAGATATATTTCAGTTAGATAAATAATCTTCAAACCTTTCAAAGATCTATGAAATATGGCATTTAAAATGTTTTAAGAACTTAGGACTTCTCATGACAGTGAGTCACATCTGCTCCTGCCAGCACCAATCTACTTCAAGAGGATGATATACATTGAATAGGCTCCTTATGGAGTTGGTTAGCCATTTTGGCAAGAAACTGTTCTTGCCTGGACTGCTTGAGAGTATACTGTGTGAACTGGACATGCAGGACCCACAGAGAGATGACTGCTGAACTTGCCTAATGTGAGACCATCTTTTGTGGTTTCTGCTTCAGCAAAAAGTCTGCAGACATTCTGCAGGACAAAAAAAAAAAAGTGACTGACAAACTGCCAATATAGGAGGAACTGTCTTTGAAATTTCCTGCTTCATGGGAAAGTCTGCCAGATACTATGGGCCTGTAGGCTGAACAATGATGCTCCAATATTACAGAAGAAGTTTGGGTGACTGTCCAGGCAGAGAGATGTCTCTGTCAATTATAGAGTTTTGGAAGTTGCTTACAATGCACTTCTTGTTTACTTGGGTAATATTATATCCTTCTGAAGTTTTTGGTGGAATAAAAAAAAAAAGACAGTTATAATTTTAGCTTTCCTTTGTTATGATAAAAAATAAAGAAGACATAAATGTTGTAACCATAATTCTTGCTTGATACCTGTTTTTTATATGTAAATTCACTATGATAAAATTAAAAACCTTCCTTTTATTTAAACAGAAAAGGGGAAATGGTGTGGGAAGTCCTTTTGTCTATGTGTTGCTTTTATTGGTCAATGAATAAAGAAACTGCCTGGGCCTGTGATTGGGTAGAGTAGAACTAGGTGGGAAAAACTGAGCTGAATGCCGGGAGAAAGAAGGCGGAGTCAAGAGACGCCATGGAGCTGCCAGAGAAGAAAGATGCAAGCTGCCAGCTAGAACCTTGCTGACAGGCCACAACCTATGTAAAATATATAGAAATGGGTTAATTTATAGATAAGAGTGAGGTAGAAATATGCATAAGCTAATAAGCCAAGCAGTGTTGTAATTAACACAGTTTCTGTGAGTTTATTTTGGAGCTGAGCAGCCAGGAACAAACATGCAGCCTCCAACAACATATCTTGGCAATATAGTCCAATTTGTGTGCATTTCTATATGCAAAGCATTAGAAAATCTACTTTAAACAGTTTTGTGAGAGTTTATTGTTTAGTATTGCTCTTTATAACTTGGTTTGTTTTGCATTTGCCCTTTATACCCATATGAATTGGGGCATATGTATTAGCATGAGAATTCCTGGAGAAGTGTCTCATGAAGAGCAATGACATCTAAAAACTGCTATTGAGAAGGAGCTGGCTCTTTTGCATATATACCAAGGCACAAATTTAATAGAGTGCTGGGCACACAGGGAACAGACCAGGCTAATTATAACCATTTATTTAATTTAATAAACAAAGCCCTTCTTGCTGTGGTGGCCTGGAACAGCACTCTCTTCAGATGAAGTCTACTTAGGCATCAGCGATGAACTTACACTGCTGTAGTTTCTGTAACTTTTACCTTCACGTTGTCTCAGTGTGTTTCCTAGGATCCTTTAGAAACCTTCCCCTTCATCTACTGTAGTTGAGGCTATGAAAACCATCGTACCTGAAATAATAACCATCAAACTACTGCTTAAAAGCCTCTTTAGTTTTGAAGGTAGATGATCAAGTAGAGTGACTGCATGCCTTAGAATAAAATGCAATTTGAAACTGTAAATAGTGGATGGAGATAATTGACATTAATATTTACTATTATTATTTGCTTTGTTTCAGTTTTCTTTCTTTCCATTTTTTTTTTTGTTTTGAGGGAAGTGGGGGAACATGAGGTTGGGTAACTAGGCAGGTATGGAAAACCTGGGAGAAGTTGGTAGAGAAGTTGGTTGGAAAGAATATGTTCAAAATATAGGGTGTGCTTCCCTGAGATCTAGTTTTCATGATACAAGAAGGCACAATCCAAACTTCCAAATGAGGGTGCAACAAACAGTCCCACCTGGCTATAATGCCTGTGAACCACAATGAACAGCATGGCACGGTAACCCTAAGGGTGAATCACTGGTGAGCTTACTTTGCTGGTAAGAAACATTTGTCTAGTTGGACTTAACACTCACTCAAGAATGGGGAAATCATGCCTGGTATTAGAAATCTAGCCAGATACCCAGGGCTAGTGAAGCCAAAGATCTTGTAGAACCGACAACCATCCCTTTACTAAACAGATTTAATCACTAACTGCATTCTGAATATTCATCCTTATACCTACAGATAAGTTTCGTCCTCACTTCTCATTAGGAAAACTTCTTTTTACAACAGATGGAGGCCATCATAGAAAGTCAGAACCAATAAAAGTGCAGAGTTGTGGAGCCTAGTCCTAATGGATTCATCTACAAGCTAACCCCTGCACCTGAGGCTCAGAGAAAAGCGTGAAAGTGGGAGGTGGAAGATTGTAAGAAACACTGGCTCTGGGAGTTTGTCGTGAGACTGGGTCTCCTAACAATGTCAGAATCTACACCTATGAAGTCTCAGCAAAATGATTGACTGCATGTAAGCTGAATATAGAAAACAATGACAGACATTTCAGCATGTATGGAGGAAAGACCACAAGGCATCGGCCCTTCATCAAGAACTATAGATGATGAGAAATCATCCTTTGCAGGAAAGAGCCCAAAAATTACTTATCCAGTATTAAGTAATCATCCCTGAAAATGTACATATAAGTCACAGTATACAGATGGAGCAGGTTATATTTAGGAACATGTATGGACATATCAATATGCATGCAACAATAATTAATATAAAAAGAAGCCATAAATTTGAAAGGGAGTGAGGAAGGGTATATGACAGGGCTGAGGGGACAAAAGTAGTGAATAAATGATGTCTCATCAATAAAATATAAGAAAATACAATATAAGAAAAAAAATTTAAATAAAAATAAAACATTTAATAATTTGTTATAATTGCCATTTAGGCTATTAAACCTAAAACATAACCCTGTTTAGAATTCTTTTATGTATTTGTTTATTTCACAAATGCAAATTTTTAAATCTTATATTTTATTTTCTCATTTTTAATTTAAAATTTATTTTTCATTGTTCTAGGGATATAAAATATGCCAAAGAATAACTCTACTACTGAGCTATAAATCCACTTATAGTGTAGTTCATATTCAAATAAGAAGATTGTGAAGTTTTTCCCCTCAATTAATCCAAGGGAAATATTTCATGTTCATACTCATGAGCTATGATGCCTATATTTGTTCTGGGCATAATAAAGAATGTAGGGGGAATAAGAAGATAATTATGAAGAATGAAATTACATTCCATCTTAGCTCTCAATAATCTAATAAGAAACATGTACATTCATCCCTAAATAAACTATATTCCTGAGACTATGGTCATATCTTGAGAATAATACCATACACAGATTTCCTTACAACTTCAAATCAACTCAAGTTTTTAAACAAAACCTATTATCACTCTTCATTTTTAATTACTTTTGGGAGGTAAATTGATGATGGTTTGAATTTCTATCCAGAAAGTTCTTATTTAAAAGTTAGTTACTGAGAGACTTTCCTAAATTTTCATCTGCCAGGCATGATACTAGTAGCTGCTCTTAATGATAACATGTGTTTCACAGAGCATGAATGCTGAAGGCCTCATTCTCAAATACATTGACTGATAATTTTTCCAATCATCAGAATTTTGGTATTTTACTAAAGTATATAATTGATATATTCAAAACCTTCAAAAAGTAAACTTTATATTGTCAAATTCTTTTCCTATCTGACTTTTTCAATTGATAGTTCCTAACATATTTGAATTTCACTATCTTGTGACTATTATTAACATTTACTATTCTGCAGCTTTAAAATTTGTATCTATTATGTGAATATGTACTAACACAATTTTAGTTTCTTAATTTTATTTTTCTCTAATGTTCCTTCTCTGTAATGTAGTCATTGCCCATACTTTTGTTGTTTGCCAGGTTTTGTTGATGGATTGTAAAATCCTGTTTCAGACAGTATACTTTTTCCTCCTTATACACATATGACTTCTTCTAACATGTCTCAAGTTTATTTATTGAATTTTTAAGTCTAGAGTATTTTGCGGTTGTTGGGTTTTGACTAATAGTACCTGGTCAAGAAAATTAGAGTCAGTCAGTAGTTGTGAGTGAGTGGCTGATAGTCTATCGGATGGTTTTGCAGACTTTAGAAGAGTGAAGGCAGTACAAGGTGAGAAATAATTCCCCCTTTTAACAAGTTGGGAGTTCAGGACATGTGAAATAGACAACTGTCTGCCATCATCACATTTGGGCTTATAACTATTGTTGAAATAATAACTTCATTGATCACATTTCTCAGTTTTCCAAGGACTGATGCTAACTGGCAGAACTCAAAGATATTGTTTGCTAGCAAGAAAGTCTAGGAAAGGTGGCTGCCAGATTCCCTTTAAATTTCAAGAAAGCTTTTAGAAGAGAATGGTATAATTGACTTGACAGATTTTTGCTTGAATATCTTATTTTAATTTTCTTTTTCTATTCCCTAAAAGTGGCTCTTCTTGGATAGAATGTTCTTCTAAACTATTCTAAATTTTAATAACTATTGGTAGATCTCAAACATGTCAGAAATTAAGTTTATACAATGTACAGATTGCTAGGTATTATTTAAAGTGTACAAACAAAGCTTTTGTAATATCAAATCATGGAAATAGTAATCACTCATTTTTTACTCTAGCAAAAGAAACTATATTGTGTTTTATGCTAATTACAAACAAGAGATATTTCTTTGATATTTCTCTTGGAGAGATATTTCTCTTGGAGAACTTTGGACCATATAATACACCATTAGTCAGTACTTCCTTCATTGCCTGCTTAATTTCAGTATTTAAAGAACGAAGGAAATGCCTGGTCAGTGGTTTTGAGGACATGTAACCGTATGGAACGTCCTTGCTCTTCTATGTAATTTACTTATTTTCTACTCACATTTGCATTAAGTAAATTATGCACTAAGAATAAAGTTAAAGTTGATAGGTCATCTGATTATTTTTCATGGTTAGCATCGCCAATAACATGTTTATAACTAAATTACAGAATCTAAATAGAATAATTTGTAGTACATTCATAAAGCTAGTATACAAGCAAAGGCATTAAAAATTAGCCCTTGCCTGTCTCTATTGAGAACCTGACATTTGGAATGGTTATATTTTCTGGGCATTATTGAATCATTTCAAGCAACAAAACTGAAAGACTAAGTGAATCCAAATATATTTGAAGTTTTCCCTTGGGATAATAAACATTTCTGCTGTAGAATTTTTAGTAAATAAAATGAGACGAGGAAATGGCAAAAGATCATTTAACCGAGTCATCTCATTTAATGATTGTAAATACTGGACATCTACCAAGTCAGCTTTTGACAAAAGTACAATTCACCAAAATGGTATAAATCATTATAAAACAACACGTATCATTTTTACTGAATAAAATGAAAGACCTAAATGATTTTTAATGAAGCTTACTTTTAAGGATGAAAGTTTGACGGGTTCATCAAACATGATGATACTAACTAGAAACGAGTCGACTTCTGATAATAATTTGCAAAACAAAGAAAGAATTCTACTTCTCAATCACAAAGTGACTAATGATTGCTTGAGAAGAAATTAATGAGCTTACCTTCTGGTCTAATCTTTAAACTTTAGAAGAAATAGTACTTTGAACCATATCTGTATACACTATATGAAACTCTGCTATGTCTTCATAGATTTCTCCTCAGAGACATGCCAACCATTAAACTGTTTTTTTCCAAAACACCTGAAAGTTTGCCTCTTCTTTTCTCAGCCTTCATTTAGAGCAGTGGATCTCAGCATGTGGCTCACAACCCCCCCACAGGGTCAAATATCAGTTCTGCACATCAGATATTTACATTACAATTCATAACAACAATAATATTACAGTTATGAAGTAGTAACAAAATAATTTTGTGCTTGGAGGTTACTATAACATGAGGAAATCTATTAAAAGGTCACAGCGTTAGGAAGTTTGAGAACTACTAAATTAGAGGGAGCTTCAGGTTCTTGCTGAGGAAGAACAAGAGTAATTGGCAGTCATGACTCTGAAGAGAATGTGATACAATGAAAAGTTATATTCTGGAAGCAGGAGGAATGGGAGATTGATTGAACTTGCTAATGGCAATTCTGGCTGCACCTAGTTTGACACAAAAATGCTTTTGCACTCAAGCAGCAAAGTACAGTTGATAGAAAAACTTACTGGGGAAAGAGAGTCTCTCCAAAACAAATGAGTTATTCTTGACCACTCTAAGAGATGAAGAATAAGCAGATATAGTCATGGAATGGTACATTCTTCCAAAAATCTCATGTGTAATGAAGAATTCTCACTATATATGCATATTGCATATTAAAAACTATTAGTGGCTGTGCCAAAATCTTTCATTCTAGGCACTTAGGAATCTCAGAAATCCTTGATTTCTTTTTTTAGTTTTTTAAAAAGAATTTTCTATGATTGCTGGACATTATATTATATATTTATGTCCTCCCTTACTAATGAAGCTCAGTTTTAATTCCAGGCATACTATGATGGTGTGAGGCTAATTCAAAATTATTTAGTAATAAATTATTGAATTTTTGATTTTGAGATTAAAGGTAGACAAATTTCTTTCAGGGCTCCCAAGAAACAGTTTCAATTCTAGTAAAAGAGGCATATGTGACTTCTAATCCTGCTTCTCATTTCCTCCAATCTTGAGTATGTCCAAGTGGTAGCTATACTGTGACCTTGTAACAACATATTGAAAGACACAAATGAGTCCCCGAAGATGATATGCATTGGTTAGGATGAAACAAAAATGGTGGTTGATGGTGTTTAACGTTTGAATTTAGATCTCGTTCTTCTTGCATTCTTATATGGTAGAAAGAAACTCTAGGTTTTTAGTTTAAACCAGAATTAGTTTTCCATTACTTGAAGTTAAAAGTTGATTTGCTAGTTTAAGTGAGTGTGAATTTATTATTTGAACAGATAAAGTAAAATGCATTGTGTGTCCTTTAGAAAACATATTGATCATTTATCTTAGCCAAATGTAATGATACTTAAAGTCCAAATACTCTTAGTGGTAGCCCTAAGTAAACAAAACTAATAATGGGATAGGAAGTGACTATTATAAATAAAGGTATCAACATACTCTTTTTCTGATCAAAGAGAAATAGTGAGGGGAAATGAGCATCTGAGAATAATCCGGATATAATGTCTATCTTGAATAATTTTGCAATGTTCTTCTAATAATGTTTTCATATCCTATTACCTTTGTTAGTAATATGTCATACCATTATTTCTGTGAATTATGACCTATGTCTTTATTACTACCTTGCTTATGAAGCCTCACTAGAGCTTTGATAGTCAAGTTACCTTCTCCAATTTTGATTATCTCTGTGTGAATACTGCATTACGCTTCAGAAACAATTTGGAATAATTGTAAAGGATACATGCATACCAAATGGCTGTGTGAGACTGTTTTTAAACATTTCTAGATATAAAGATTTAAGCATCAAACCAAGGACTTCCACTTTTCCTATATATTTAACTCTTTAAGTACATTTTTAAATTCACAAATTGTTTAATGCTTCCGAACAATTAAGGGATTTATTTATTTTCATTTTATTTGTATAGGTGTTTTGCCTGCATGCGGTGCCATGGTACAGTACAGAAGCAGGCATCAGATCCTCTGGAACAGTAGCTACAGATTGTGGTTAACCAGAATGTTGGTGTTGGGAATCCAACCTGGGTCCTCTGTAAGAGCAGCTAGTGTTCTTAATTGTGAGCCATTTTTCCAGCCCCACTTCTAAACTCTTTTCTATTTTATATTTAATATGTTCCCTGTTTGAAACTTATTCAGGTATCAAACTTTTTTATTAAGTCAGTATTTAGACTACATCTTAATTTCCCATGTAGATGTAAAAAAAGTGTAATTCAACTGAAATGTACAATGACATATTGAAGAGAAATGGTCTCTTGCAGTTCTATGCAAAATTTGTTTGTAAAGAATTTTAAAAAGAAACCAATTGACAAATATTATAGAAGTTGTACATTTTTTAAAGCATTAAAACATTTGCTATCTCTGACTCAGGTTTAGAATAAGGAAGCATCATGGGGAAAGCTTTGAAATCCATCTTGTGGTTCAATAGTGCAGTTGATGCTTAGGGAAATTGTATCATGCCTTAAAAAGAGTGTGTATATGGTGAGCAGAGGGAAGATGAAAGAAAAAATCAAAGTCCAAGTGAACACAGCTGGCATAGGAGAAAAGTTATAAATGGATACTGTTCATTGGTTTCCTGCTCACCCAGACCCCAATAACCACACAGACTGTATTAATTACAATACTGTTTGACCAACAGCTCAGGAATATTTCTAGCTAGCTCTTATACCTTAAATTAACCCATTTCTATTATTTTGTATCTACCATGAGGCTGTTGGTTTGTTATCTCTTCTTGGGCAGTTACAAGGCATCTGCCTCCTTTGGCAGCTACATGGCATCTCCTTGACCCAACCTACTCTCTATATATATCTCTGTTCAGATTTCCCCACCTGGTTTTATTCTGCTGAGCCATTGGCCAAAATAGCTTTATTCACTATCCAATAAAAGCAACAAATATATAGAAGGACACCCCACATCAAAAAATAAATAGTACATATATAGATAGATAAAAAAGATACAGATGGAGAATAGTAGCGAAGTTATTTTCATACGGAAGAAAACTATGTTAAACTTCGTGTAGAAATACAGAATTATTGACATTGTTAACCCCAGAAGCAATAATTAGGAATAAATATAATTGCTGACAATTTATTTTTAAAAAATACTTACTGGTGTAGACAAGTTGAAAGCCTTCATCTGTCCCTTCAGAGTCAGAGTTAAACTCTAGCCAGAGCTGATTCGATGTGCTACTGAGTGTCAGTCCTCGCATAGATGCACCCGTAAAGGCACCCAGAAGATGTGTTGTTTTATCCTTTCCATCATAAATCTGCAAGATAAATTAAAATATTAATGTGTCCAAGTACCCAATTCCCAAGTATGTATGTATATCTATGAAGAGCAGGGATTATCTGTATTGTCCCTAAGTGGATATTAGTGGATATTAGTGAAGAACAACCAAATAAATGAGTTTCAAAAATCAGAAATTTAGGATTCACATGGATAATTCTTAAGTTCAAAAAAATTTAGCAAATTCTAAGAAACGCTAAGAAACACTTAAACTACTCTGTAAATTTGTTTCTAAAATAGCAATACATTAAATGACATATAATTTAAGGTTTAAAGCACCTAATTTAAAAGTAGTTTACAAAGTTGGTTCATAGTTATTTTGTTTATTTTTTGTTTCTTTTTTGTATTATTTTTGTTTTGCTCCTTTCTCTGTTAATCAAACACATCTTTTTTTTAGAACAGAACTAGTAAAAGTATAAATACTCCAACACAGTTTTTGTAATTTTTTTGTTGATTTGTTTCATTTTTGATAGCTTAAAAAATTAAGCCAATACTGGTCTTTGGTGGCCCACACTTTTTATCCCAGAATTTTGGAGGCAGAGGCAAGCAACGTCTGAGTTGTAGGCTAGTCTGGTCTACATAGCTAGTTCTAGGACATCCAGGGTTATATAGAGAAACCCTGTGGAAAAAAAAATCAAGCAAAGGGCATGTAGTTCACGGGTAGAATGTTTGTGTAGAGTGAAATTCCTGGTATTAGTTCCAAAAACCAAAAATGTAAAAGTAGCATGAAAGAATAAAATAAAGATAAAAATTTGAAAGTGTCCTAAGTGATTATTAATATTAAATAAACAAGAAGATTTGTGACAAAATTGATAAGCTTCACATTCTTCATTCTTTCGTTCATGCTCTTGAAAGTTTACCATATTATATTCCTATTTGCTTTTCTCGGGGCTAAGATTATGAAAATATGATCACAATGTGATATCTTATTAGATGTGTCTATCTGTGTGGTGGGTGCATTTTCCTTGTGCTATGCTGGATTTAAGAAATAACGTAATGTGGTAGTTTGGATGAGAATGGCCAATACTGGTAGAACTTTTGGGGAAGAATTAAGAGGTGTGTCCTTTTTTGTAGTATGTGTGTCATTGGGGGTGGGCTTTCAGTTTTAAAATGACTCACAGTGTTCAGAATTTCCCTACCTCATCTCTTATTCAATTCTGTCTCAAGATCTCATGGTGCAAGCGATCAGACACTGCTCAAAGCCTGCCTACTGTCATGCTCCCTATCATAACTGTCATGGACTGAACCTTAGAAACTATGTGCCAGATAGACTCTTCTATAATTTGCCTTGGTCATAGTTTAAAATCATAGCAATAAACTATTTACTATAACATCTTTCTAATATATCATATAATTTCAAAAATACTTACATACAATTTTAATTTGATACTTATCATTTGCTAGGTTTTAAAATTAAGGTTATGGTAAAGTTTTCTTTGTTTATCTGATTTAGTAAAAATAGTTTGAGTTTTAGATCAAACACAAATTTTAGGGTAGGTGACTGTGATAAACGAAAGGATTTCGGTTGGGTAAACAGAAGGACTATCTTTTCATAAATAGCTCTAAAGGTAGCTTTCTATTTATCAGAGAAGCAGATCTCCTAAGGCATTTTTTTTTATTTACTAAGAACATCCCTTCGTGAACCCCAAATTCAACTACTATGGGCAAGGGCATCAACTTCTCAGTCAATATGAACCACCTAAATCAGCTTAAAGACCCGCCCTGCTGCCAATTAAAGTTTGCCAGTTTTTCTTCCATGTTGTTCTCCTTTCTGCCCCTCAGGAGAGAGCCTTGGCAGCCTGAGTTCCCAAAGGAAATCTCTGTCAGCCCATGGAGTGGTCTGGATTGGTAGTCTCACTGTGGCCTTGTTTACAGCACCTTGGTAATCTGCAGACTCAATTCTTGCTTCATACCTTAGAAGTGCTCTGAAGATTTGGGTTCTTTAAATTTAAATTTTCTGTTATTTTCCTCAACCTGGAATGTTTCAGTTTTCACACTCTTCATTTTTTCTTATAGGACTTGTGGCTGCATCTTTCTTTTGATTGTGGACTATTTTCCAATGCAATTCTGCTACTAACAACTAGGTTGTCTGCAGTGACTAGGGTCTTTTCATAATTTTTACTGACATTTTGAAATTTAAAATCACTGGTGAAACTATTAAAAGCCTTTTTCTGACAAGGAGGTTACGCCATTTACACTCAAAAGATTGCTCACTAATTGGAAAATTATCTTCAAATTTAATGAGTCTCTTTAATGTATTCCTTCAACTTTAAACACGTTGATTGTGCTAACTAAGGCCTGGTCTTTATCTCATCTACTGAATTTATTGAAGAACAAATTTATTTATTTCTAGCTTCGTGGGTTTTTTTTTAATTATTTGAGCTTTGTTGTGGTTTTTGATTTTTTGTTTGTTCGTTTGTTTTGTTGAGATGGTGGATACCTGGTGAGATGGTGGCTACCTGGTGGCTATCACTGTGAGGATTAGGTCTGCCCTTGCCTATTGAGCACTGGAATAAATGTATGCATCATCCACCCATTTTTAGGTTTTAAATATTCATGCTGCTAACCTAACTTTGAAGATTGTAAAGAAAAAAAAAAGCAAGTTTAAATTTACATCCTTTACAAATGGAGCTTTTCAAAATTAACTGGATCCATAAGAAATTCTGTTCTAACCACATTAACCAAATGTTTTCCTATACAGAAATTCAGAATTCTGCTGTGGGAAGGACCTTTCTGCTCTCTGCATCTGTGATGGATGCACTCTATAACCTTCCATGCCCTCTGTCTGCTCTCAAGGCTTATTTACATTTTAAATTCCACAGAAGGGGACCTGAGGAATAAGAAAGAGAAAATGAGGAAGAAGACATAGAAAGCTCAAGTCAGCAGGGCTGAATACCTGTGAATAAGTAACAGTGGTTTCTATTTCTTAAAAAGATTTTCTTTCAATAACAAAGAGCATATATTTTCCAATAGTTCATTAGTATTATATGGAAGGCTGTGTGAACAGAGATTATGAAATTATCAGAAGATAATTTGGACCCTCCCCAGAAGAACCCAATTCATAGAAATAATTTTCTATTACACTTATCAGCAGCAGTTTATCTATCTTAACCAAAACTAAATCAAATATTAAGGTTTATTCAGAAATTAATTTTGTTTGGTTTTTTTATTCTATACAATTCAACTTTTCATTTCTTAAGGACAATAATCACCAGGAGTAACTTGTTCCTAAAGATATATTGCTTACTGTAAAACATAACTATCTCTGTGAGTTTTCACTGTTCATCATTTTGTCTCCTTCTGAATGTATTTAATGATGCTATGAACTACATAGCTATAAGTCCTTTGTTTACTACCACATATTCACAACCAAATCATCTTGCTCAGTAGTTCTGTGGATCTTATTTGTGAAAATACTGTCAAGGTAGTCACAGATATTTTCCATTAATATCCCCTGCTTCAAAGCAATGTGTAATTTAATTGTTACGTAAGATATTATTTAAATATAAAGATTTTTTCTAAGAAAATTTATTCTTGGTCATGTGTCTGAACTCTCAATGTGCCAGAAGTTCCAAATAAATAGTAAATAAAAACTGAACAATTACACTTGGGCAGTAGGGATAAAAAGATCAGAAGTTTAAGGCCAGGCTGGGCTATATGACCTTCTCTCAAAAGGTAAAGCCAATAAACCAAATAAAGCTAAACAACTCATAGTATTACATGAAAAAATAAAAAAATATTTCTTGAGATTTGCTTTTAATTTATTCACAAATTACCCTAGTACTGTTTTTTAAGGTTGCACTAATACTGAAAAAAATCACTTAGTAATAGAATAATAGATAGCACCAGCCTTTACTTTATGTATTTTCATTATTTTTGTACATAACAATGTAATTGATAACCAAATAACCCACTACAACTTCAACTCCGTGTTAAATATGTACACAACCAGATTTGAGACTTGGTAAGTACGTCCAAGTTATACCCAATTATGAAACTTTACTTTTTTAAACTGATTCTTATTGTTTTAAAAAGTCTGACAAACTTTTCAAGAGAGGCGTAGATAAATATTTAAGGTCCTTAGTACCTCTTGCTTGTTCTTCTTTTTTGCAGCAAAAAAGCAGATAATTTGGAAATGAGTGAACATGGCTTTCTTTCAACAATATTTTATTTACAAAACCAGATGTCATCTAGGAGTGATGGGACATGCTTGTAGTCCAAGTTATTCAGGTTGTTGAAACAGGAGGGATCACTTGAACTCATACATTCAAAGCAAGTCTAGGCAAACATAAGGACACCCCAGACCCCTCATCTCTTTCATAACAACAAACAACCAAATAAGACTACCAGTATCTAGTCCAATTTGGTGCTAGGCTCTCATTATATCTCTTATATCTGTTATATCTCATTATATCTCTTATATCTGATTTCAGAGGAGTATAGCATACACTTTGCAAAAGTAATAAAAGGTTCAATATTCATTAGTACAAATTGCGTACAACATTTATTCTTCTAGAAAACTTTCATTGTTTTTGACAAATCTTTCTACAGGTAAATTTTGATTATAACTTAAAATGAGTCACAGTTAGGAAATATATATATATATAATATTCTCTAATATATATGAGTGATGTATATATACATATACATACATATATACATATATACTAATATATATGATATATATACATATGCGTATATATTGCTAACCAGAGGACAGTGTTAAAAGAGAACATGGTTTTATTGCAACATTATTTGATAAGAAAAATGAGGAATGATATTACCAAACTTAGTGTAGTCTTGAAACAATAAGTAAAGATATTTCCAAGACATGTGAACCTATTTATGGTATAATGCCCAAGATACAGTCCATTCATCAAGCAGTCAAAGCTGCTTGGTAAAGGAAACAACAAGCGTGGCAAGACTTTGTGGGTAATGCATGCAATTTTCTGTAAAATTACTGTTCTATAGCCAATATTAAAGTGGTGTCATTGAATATGGTTTTGGGAAAAGACACTATTACAGAGAATGTTTGCTATGAGATTGTAAGCACAATAACTTTGTCAAGGGCAAATTATCTTAAGGGTTTATTTGAGCAGTCATAACAGTGTTCCATTTCTATGCTAGTCTCTGCAACACTCTTTTCCAAGAACTACAGTAGGTCTCTTGAAAGCATAAAATTGGAAGAAATTAAAACTAATAGATGCAGATCAGATTGGTCTGATTTGTTAAGATTAACTGATGTCAGGTTTCTTCTTTTGCACAAGATTGAGACAGAGGGATTTATAACATCATTTTGGTTGAATCTGACCTTTATGAGAATTATAGAAGTTATTTCAAATCTCCATTTTCACAAAGTACCAGTGAATGAATTCCTGTCAGTGTGAAACTCAGCTTGCATGAATCCACATGAAATTTTGCTAGTCTTGTCAAGACTTCTTTAAGAAGCTTGTTCTCAAAGAATGCTCTTCAAATTTTTTTTAAATATACTGATATTTATTTATAGCAAAATAAATAAAATTAAATTTTGAACACAAATAATCTTACATTCCAAGGGGGAAATAGCTTGGTATGACATAGTTAAAATAAATATTTGTGACTTTTAAAATTTTATTTATTTATTTATTTATTTTCCATACATTGTTTTGTTTTATTTTTTCCATTCAAGAACATAATTAAAGAAATAAAATTTTTTTTCCTTTCTTCCCCTTCTCCCGGTCCCTTCCCACTACCCCCAACCCCTCCTCCCTCCCCCTTCTTCCTTGAAAGAGGGCATGGTGCCCTGCCCTTTTGGAAGTCCAAGTCCCACCCCATCCCTCCTGGCCTAGGAAGGAGTGCATTCAAAAAGACTAGGTTCTCAAAAAGTTAATACATGCAGAAGAGATAGTATGTCCTGGTGTCATTGTTTGTGGGTTCTCCATCTGCCAACTTTCGCCGCCACATTCAGAGTCTGGTTTGATCATATGCTCATTCAGTCCCAGTCCAGGTGGATTGGTGTGCTCCGGATGTGGAGTAAGGGGAACTCTCATCCATTGCTGGTGGGAATGCAAACTTGTGCAACCACTTTGGAAATCAGTGTGGCGGTTTCTCAGGAAATTGGGAATCAACCTACCTCAGGGTCCAGCAATACCACTCTTGGGAATATACCCAAGAGAAGTCCAATCATACTACAAAAGCATTTGTGCAACTATGTTCATAGCAGCATTGTTTGTAATAGGCAGAACCTGGAAACAACCTAGGTGCCC
>PVIU01000973.1:0-91638 GCA_004026605.1 Ondatra zibethicus
ATCAAAACAACTCTGAGATTCCATCTTACACCTGTAAGAATGGCCAAGATCAAAAACACTGATGACAACTTATGCTGGAGAGGTTGTGGGGGAAAGGGAACACTTCTGCATTGCTGGTGGGAATGCAAGCTGGTACAACCCCTATGGATGTCAGTGTGGTGATTTCTCAGAAAATTAGGAAACAACCTTCCTCAAGACCTAATAATATACTTTTGGGTATATATCCAAAGGATGCTCAATCATGCCACAAGGACATGTGCTCAACTATGCTCATAGCAGCTTTGTTTGTCATAGCCAGAAACTGGAAACAACCTAAATGCCCCTCGATTGAAGAATGGATAAATAAACTGTGGTACATTTACACGATGGAGTACTACACAGCAGAAAAAAATAACGACAGCTTGAATTTTGCAGGAAAATGGATGGAACTAGAAAACATTATTTTGAGTGAGGTAACCCAGACACCGAAAGACAATTATCATATGTACTCACTCATAGGCGGTTTATAAACATAAAGCAAAGAAAACCAGCCTACAAACCACAATCCCAGAGAACTTAGACAACAATACGGACACTAAGAGAGATTTACATAGATCTACTCTACATGGGAAGTAGAAAGTATAAAAAGACAGGACCTCCTGTGTAAATTGGGAACATGGGGGCCTTGGGAGAGGGTTGAAGGGGGGAGGGGAGAGGCATGGAGGGAAGCAGAGAAAAATGTAGAGCTCAATAAATATCATGGAAAAAAAAAGAGCTAGTGGGGCAAGCCCCCCTCCCCCAAAAAAAGAACTTCAGGAAAAATCACATTTTACACTTCAATAGGATACTTTAGTCTCAAAAATTTACAGGTATATAAATTCCAAAATATACTATTACAGTTTGAGCCAAGAACCACCACACCTACCCCCCCGGCCCAACACACATGGTTTCTCTGTGTAACAGCTCTGGCTGTCCTGAAACTATGCTCTGTAGACTAGGCTGGCCTTGAACTCACAGAGATCTGCTTGCCACCTCCTTCTGAGTGCTGGGATTAAAGGCATGCACTGCCCAGCAAAAATTATTAGTGTAAGACCCTTATTATTTATTTCTCAAGTCTTACAGTCCTACTGCTAACAGCTCTTAAAGATGAAAGACAGACACGAAAAGATGAGACTAAGAAGACAGATTAGATTTTGTTCTTAAAGATCAAGGGAGTGAATTGGAGAGCTGAGGTGAATATGAACAAATGCAGTGTATGCATTTATTAAATTCTCAAAGAATAAATATTATTAAATATAAAGATCAAAAGGTCATTTGAGTGGCCCAAACAGTACTGAGCCACTGTGATCCTTCTGCACTCCTACCCTGTAAAACCCCTTTATTGTACAGTCAATTCAAGTCTTCTATTAGCTTCACAAGAGTTTTAAAAATATAAGGGCTGAATGAGGTTTGCAACCAAACAATAAATAAAAAGAATGAAAGTCACATTCTGCTGATAATCTGAGGACCTGAGAGTATCTAAATCTCAAAAGTGCTCTCTCTCTCTCTCTCTCTCACTCTCTCTCTCTCTCTCAGGTCTGGAGAGATGGATCACTGGTTAAGGGCACTTGTTATTGCACAGGTTCAATTCTCAGTACATGATGGTAGCACACAGTCATCTGTAACTCCAGTTCCAAGGGATCTAAAGCCCTCATCTGACATCTGTGCATATTAAGCATATACACTGTGCACCAACATACATGTAGTCAAAACACTCACACACATAAGGTATTTTTTTAAAAAGTGATCTTTCTCCTTGAACTGAGGTCTTGAAGACACAAGATTTCTCATACATTTGTTCAATTCCTTTGGAAGACTAGGGGAAAAAAAAGCCCTTTTAACCAATAGAGAAGATACCAACACACCTTTCTGGAATAATTTAAGTTAGAAGAAGAGCTACTTCTTTTTTTTGAATATTTGAAATTTTTATTTAGTCATTTTAACAAAAAGGAATTTTTAACCATACACCCTGTTATTACGCTATGGCAAAACAGTCTACAATAAAAAAAAAAAAAGTTCAGAAGATCCCTTAACTAAACCCCAATTGTCTTAGTCAGGGCTACTATTGTTGTAATAAAACCCCATGACCAAAGCAACTTGAGAAGGAAAGTACTTATTTGGCTGATACATCCACATCACTATTCATCATGAAAGAAGTCAGAAAAGGAACTCAAGCAGGGCAGGAACCTGGAGGCAGGACCTGATGGAGGAGCGTTGAATACTGGCCTGCTCAACCTGCTTTCTTTCTCAACCAGCCCAGGGGTGGCTCCATCACAATGGGTTGAGCTGGAAGGGCTACTTCTTATTTCTCAAAACCACTGACTAGAAGACATTAGGGGTATTCTGTAGCCTGGGCTTATGCATTTCGATTGTTCCAGAGCATAGGGCCACTGAAAAATTCTTGACAGAAGCAGAGACTGCATTTCCAACCCAGAGACTTTTAGTGATCACTATGGACAAAATATTCAGCTTATATTTGTGCTACTGTTTACAGATTCAAAGCACAAGACAGAATCTGGAGAAGTAACAGGAGTCAGCATTTTGGTAAAATTATTCTGGTGAAAGTACATCATTGTCCCATATTGTCTATTTTACACTAATTTAAAAAAAAAACACTTCAACAAGAGTAAGAGATCTGCCTAAGGTCATTAACTAATGCCTCTCAACAACCCTACCACTACAGACACTCTTCTCTCAATCCTAAATTTCCCTCAGCTTCCGAATATGCATGCATGTGCCTACCATCTTCAGCTAGGGTATCTGTGCTAACACCCCACCACCTCACAGACACTATGCCAGCAACTCCATCCAAGTGCTCCTGCTCCAAATTAGAGCCCTCTTTCTCTCTGACAGTCAGATGTGGAGGACTGATCTCAGATTCAACTCTTCCTTAACCATTTTACTAATTTATGCTGCACATTTTTAATTAATAAAGATATACTGAACACTTACCTGACAATGCACACAAATACATCTTTCTAAGTTTAACCTTTATTGGCTCTCACTACCCTGAATCATTCCAACATTTGCCTATACAATTTTCCTCTCTCTAGGTCTTAGGCTTCACTTTTTTTTCTTTTTCCTCTCACCCCCCCCTCGTTATTTTAAGACACAGTTTCACTGTATAGTCCTGACTGGCCTGGAACTCACTGTTTATCAGGCTAGACAACTCAGAGATCCGCCCGCCTCTACCACTGTACCTAGCCCTATTTTTCTAAAGAAAATCAGGCTGCCCTCAAACTCAATCCTTTGGTCTGTGCCAGCCAAATGCTAAAATCACAGGTATGTGCTACCACACCTGGCATGAAGCCCTGTTTTGAAGTTATTCTCTCCCTTGCCTGCCAGATCTTAGTACTGTACTCCTAAGTCTGTAATGTCTAAAATATTCAAGATAACAAGTGAAACAATCTTCCCAACCCTATCTTTCACTTTAAATAAGCATGACTATTAGACTGACCTTACCAGCTCCCTGGCACCCTTCAGATGCTTACAATCCGACCTCACCCCAGGAAGTCTCTCCAACAGGGAGACCTGGCTTGTGTATGTTTGTTCACATCTTTCTTCTTCTTTGCTTTCACTGACAGTGACATCTCTGAGACTAACCATCATATCCCTATTTCATTATAGTTCTAAAACCTTTCCAAAGCCTTTTGTGGGACAGAAATTGGGCAGCTTGGCTTACAATGAATGAAAAATCTCTGAAGACCACAGATCCTTGGGGACAATGAGTCAGAAGTAAAGCACTCTTCATACGCAATGAGGTCATTAGAAAGAAGTCTGACATTCAACACTTACTTATTGAGTGCAGCACTCCACGTGTACCAAGTATCTTACAACAGCTTCCTAATTTGTCTTAAAAACACTAATATCAGATAATAAAAATATCAAAAGTTGAATTCTTTTTTTATTTCCCAGAAAACTGTATGAACTTGAGTATTTAGAGGCCTACAATAATTTTTGTTTAGGGAGAAGAGGATGAAGGAATATAATTTAAAACATAAATAAAGTAGGCAAAGGTCCACTGCTTTAATCCTAGCACTCAGGAGGCAGAGGCAGGTGGGTCTTTGTGAATTCGAGGTCAGCCTGGTCTACAGAGTAATTTCTAGGACAGTCAGGACTACACAGAGAAACAGAGTCTCAGAAAAAGGCTTTGAACTGACATAAAATTCATTTACTCAATCCATCTCCCTCAACAGATGATTTTCTCAATTGTTGTACAGAAATCTACAAAACAGAAGAAGAGGATTAAGAGCAGCAGCTTGAAAACCCACACTGGTGCAAGCTTCAGTAAATACAGAGCATACAGCAAGACCAGGAAATTCCTGACGGCAGCCTCCCAACTCTAGCACTCCTGTCTTCAGGACTCTAGCTGCTCTTCAAAACTTACTATGCCCTTCTTTTTGGATTTCACCCCTTTTCAATGATGAAACCGGCTGTAACACAAGCATGACACTAAGGCAGCAGGTTTATAGCAGGTTATAAACACAGGGCTAGAGGAACCTATAAACACAGGGCTAGAGGAACCACGGAGTGAAATTTGCAGTCGCCTCTTTTCAAGTCAAACACAAAAGCTAAGTGTCACTTTAGTTTATTGCCCAGAAAGACTTTTATGAAAAGGAGATTCTAGATTAAATACTTTGTTTAAGATGGACACAGTGGCTTAAACTTGCCATTCCAGCACTAGGGAGAGGCAGAGGTAGCAGCATGATGATTTGAAGCCATCTTAGATGACCACTGAGTTTCACAGTCAGGGCTACATTAAGATCATGTCTCAGAAACTAACACTAGGGGCTGGAGAAATGTGCCTATAACTTTAGCTCGAGGGGATCCAACAACCTTTTTTTTGTCCTCCATCAAAACCCATATGCATGTGGCATACACAGGTAAAAATAAAACTTCAGAAAAAAACTGGCCTAGTGAGATGGTTCCATGGTCATTTGTTCTTCTAGAGGACCTGAGTTTGGTTCCTAGAACTGTATCAGAAACCTTACAACCACTTCTAACTCCAGCCCCAGAGGTTCCCATCCCCTCTTCTGGCTCAGAGGGCACATGGCACACGTATGATACAGATCCTTTCTTTCTTTCTTTTTTTTTGGTTTTTTGAGACTAGGTTTTTCTGTAGCTCTGAAGCCTGTCCTGGAACTAGCTCTTGTAAACCAGGCTGGCCCTGAACTCTGAGATCCGCCTGCCTCTGCCTCCCGAGTGCTGGGGTTAAAGGTGTGCGCCACCACTGCCCAGCTACATTTTTAGATCTTAAGATAACAGCAACAATAAAATCCAAAAGCAGTGGCTCAAGCCTATATTCCAAAGCTCAAGAGGCTGAGACAGAAAGACAGTTCAAAGTTGAAGGCTAGTCTTACACAGTACTTACTTATTTTTTTGTTCTTGCTGTTCTTTTTTTTTTTTTTTTTTTAACATAGCCTCACTATTACATAGCCCAGTCTGGCCTCAAACTAATGATCCTTCTGCTTCAGCCTCCAAAATGTTGTGATTATAGACAAGCACTACCATGTCAGGAAAAGGTTCTATTTCTTAAGTAAATATTGGGAATATCTTTCCAGACACTTAATTGCCTTTTTATGTAAGGATTGCTCTCTCATTGCAGGGATATTGTGATTCTGTGATTACAGTGTATAGCCAGAACACAAAATAAACAATCAATAAATGTCTATTTCCTCAGGTTCCTTCTTTGGTATTTAATCAAATTCCTGGGATTCTGCTGTTATAAAAGTAAAAACCTGAACTGAGGACAGAATCTAATTCCCAAACTTCTCACAAAAATTCAGCTGCCTGGAATTAAAGTTAGTAAAGGATACTCAAGAGCTGAGACTGGAGGCACAGACCTACAATCCCATCTTCTAGGGCAGTGGTTCTAAACCTATGGGTCATGATCCCTTTAGAGGTCTTAAGGGCCCTTTCACAGGAGTCGAATAGCAGATATTCTGTATATCAGATATTTTCATTATGATTCATAACAATAGCAGAATTACAGTTATGAAGTAGCAATGAAAATAATTTTATGGTTGTGAGTCATCACAACATGAGAAAATGTATTGGTTGAAGCATTAGGAAGGTTGAGAAACTCTGTTCTAGGGAATGGGTAGAGGAGAACTGCAAGTTCAAGACACAGCTCAGGCACTCAAACCAGATCTCTCTCAATTAAAAAGGAGGCTTGGGGTATATCTCAGTAGTAGAGCACTTACTAGCATGTAGAAGACACAAAGTGCAATCCCAGTTCTCAAAAAATAAAATACCTTTACTCAGGTCATTATTTAACACCCTTGTCTGTTTTCTGAGGGCCACTGTGAATTATGCTGGATCTATCAGCAAAACGATCTTGGAACTCACAAACAGTTCACAAACCTGCCAGCTAATCATCTCTGTAACATGAAAGAATTAGCAGATAGATTACCAGGGAAAAAAGCCTCTTCACTGCTCTTACTACTCCAACAATTGCACATGAGGCCTAACTTTTTTTTTTTAATAGCTATAATGCCTTCACCACAGATTCTGGGCAACTCACATCTATAATACTTAATATAGTTTCTAATAAATGGAAAGCTTTTATCTATACCATACTTATCTCCAAAGGTGTTCAAATAAACTAAAGTAAAACAGACTATTCCAACTGTCAAGAAAACATAGCAATTTGAATAGAATCAGCAGTTATCCAAGGAGAAAAAGCACAGAACAACCAGAACCTGGTGTCAACCGTCCTTCAGGCAGGTACTCAATACTCTTAGTAGCTCTACAATCAGAAGGATAAAATCTCTTTTTAGTAATTTGTTAGTTCTAACCTTGAAGATCTGTGATCAGCAGGATGGCTCAGCAGGTAAAAGCATCTATCACCAAACCTGACCACAAGATTTAACCCCCTAGAACCCACATGTTGTCCTCTTACCTCCATACATGCCACAATGAGCTCATGCAAATAAAATAAACAAAATGTTAATTTGGGGATCTGGACAATAGGCAAGTTATATGCTCAGCTATTTAAAAAGAGGAGGGGGGGAACAACCTAACTAATGCATTCTACCAGAAGAAAGTACATTTCAAAGTAGAAGACTGGGCTGAGGCTGTAGCTTAGTGGGAATGTAGCTCTGCTGGCAGACTGAGTACTAGTACAGCATACACAAAACCCAAATAAACCAGATATGGCAGTGCACGCCTGTAATCCCAACACAGGGAAGAAGAGTTCCAAAATCAGCCTCAATTACACAGTAAGTTCAAGGATAGCCTAAGATACATGAGAGATTGTCTGGAAAAGAAGTAAAACTGAAAGCGGAAGACTCAAAATGTCAGATTTTATGGTTTTGGGTTTTTTTTTAACATTTTAATTGGTTGGGGGATGGGAGAGACAGGGAGGGGAGCAGATTAAAATGTAGAGCTTGGTAAAAAAAAAAAAAGTGAGTAAACCTGTGAGGGTTCCAAAAAACATTTAATTGGCAGCATTTAATTTGGAAATTTCAATCACATTTCTAATTCCTACTATCATTCTCTTGCGGGGGAGAAAAAAAAAAGACCTAACCACACTAGGTCCATACTCCCAAGAGGAAGACCACTGAACCCATAGTTCCTCTAAACTATGCTCCCTAGTTTGCTCTATTCTCTCTCCAGACCATTCACACATAGGCACCTAAGCTGACAGATGCTCCAACTACTGATCTTACACACAGTCAATTTATGAAGGTAGCCAACTTTAGGAATTTTCTCTCAATAGTTTTTTGCAGGGATGCCAAGTAAAGGTGGCTAATATTAGAAAAGTTATTTAAAAGACTAGCACAGTTGGGTGGTGGTAGTGGCGCATGTCTTTAATCCCTGCATTTGGGAGGCAGAGGCAGGTGGATCTCTGTGAATTTGAGGACAGCCTGATCTACAAATCAAGTTCCAGGACAGCCAGGGCTACACAGAGAAACCCTGTCTAGAAAACTAAAAAGAGTAGTACAAGAATGTTTTCACCCAGGCTGGAGAGAGGGCTCAGCGGTTAAGAGCACTGACTGCTCTTCCAGAGGACCCAGGTTCAATTCCCAGCACCCACATGGCAGCTCACAACTGTCTATAATTCTAGCTCCAAGAAACCCAACACCCATGGCAAAACACCAATGCACACAAAATAAATAAGTTAAAAAATGTTTTCACCCACCATTCACAACAGCCTAAAACCTGGATCAACTCAAACACCAAAAATTGGAGAGCAGAGAATCACTGGTATAGCCACAAGATAACTTAGGAGGACCAAACTGACACACAGGGAGGGCCTCTCAAGTGCATTAGCAGCCAGAGTCTGTAGTGCATGACTTCATTTATATGACATTCCATTGCTGACCATAACATGACAAAGCAATTTCATGCCTGGGGCCTGTGGTGAGGGAGGAGGGCTAACTACAAAGGAGGCACTGTACAATGACAGGAATATTACCTATTTAATCATAGCAGTGGCTAGATGGTACCAATTATTAAAACTCAGAATTCTGTGAACCTTTTTCCCCCACTTCCATTTTTTGGGGGGGAATGGGAAGTATTGAATCTGAATGAAATTTCATTTATGTGACCTTCTTTAATACTAATTTAAAAGAGGTATCTATCTGGGCATAGTAGCCCATGCCTGTAACCTCAGCACTCAAAGAAACTCAGGCACATGGATTATCATGAGTTAAAGGCCAGCTAGGGCTACAGAGTGTTTCTCACCAGCCTGGGCCACATTATGAGACCCTGTGTCAAAAAGCAAAATAAGGTGGATGTGGCAAACTTTTTTAATACCAGTACTCAGAAGACAGGTAGATCTCTGGGAGTTCTAGGCCAGCCTGATCTACATAGCGAGTGCAAGGCTAGCTAAGGCGACATAATAAGACCGTCTCAAAAAAAAAATTTTTTTAAGTTAAAAAACAAAACAACAACAACAAAAAAAAAAAACCCCGAAGGCTGGATAGACAGCTCAATAGATAAGGGCACTTGCCACCAGGCTTGATGATCTGAGTTTAATTACTCCAGACCCACATGGTAGAAAAAGAGAACTGACTCCTAAGACTTTCCTCCATAAACACACCATTGCATATATGCACACAGGTACATATTCATAAATAAATGCAACAGAAATAAAAGTAAATTTAGAAAGGGTAAAAAAATATAAGTGCAACAGAAAAATGAAAAAGCAAAATAAAATGAAAGGGTAAAAGTAAAACCTAAAAGTGGAAGAAATGAGGATAAGGGTCAAAAAATTACAGGTATTTGGGTACCTATAAATTAAGAAAGTGGGTGGGTCAGATACTAGCCAGAGACTAAAAGAAAAACTAAAAACTAGGGAAGAAACCAAACGTGCTGGAACATGCCTAAAATCCTAGCACCTGAGAGGCTGAAGTAGGACAAATGGCACAAGTTTGTGGCCCTTCTGAGGTGACTGTCTCAAAAAAAAAATCATGTACACACACACACACACACACACACACACACACACACACACACACACACACACACACCCCTCCCAAAAGAAAGCATTGTGAAAAGAAAACAACTAATCAAAGTTAAAGTGTGTTGGGGTGGGATGACGAGAAAGAAAAGAGAGAGACAAACCAGGAACTTAACCATTCAGAGCAGACCTCAAGAAAATTAGAGGACTCCATGAAAGCAAAAGTTCTTTCTTCCTAAATCTCCCATATCCACTCCCATGCCACAGCCCCAGTGTCTACACATCTTGTATAGTTTCTCAATGAGACCAGAATGCTTCCCTTACCATTCCTTAGAACTTAGGTCAGCTCCACCCACCATTTCTGTGAAGAATCTCCAACTTCAACAGAGTTAAACACTAAGTTCTGAAATGGTGCCTTAACACTGGCTGCAGCAGTCACCGTCTCCCCTATTCTATGGACAACTTGTTTCCAAGAGTGATTGCAAAAACTTTACTGAAAATAAGTTTAAAAACTTGTAAAAAGGGCCAGGCAATTTATTCCCAGCACCTGGGAGGCAGAAATAGGTAGATCTCTGTGAGTTAAGGGCCAGCTTGGTCTACAGAATTGAGTTCCAGGACAGCCATGGCTACACAATGAAAACCTGACTCGAAAAACCAAAAAACAACCACCCAAACAAAAAACCCTCTAAAAGTTGGGTTCGAAAAATGGCTCAGTGGATAAAGTGTCTGCTGCATAAGCACAAAGACCTGAGTTCATAAACCCAGTGCTCATGTAAAAGCAGGTGTGGGTGCTGTATCTGTAACCCCAGCCTTGCGACCCTGTCTGGTTGGGGGAAACAGCAGTTCCCTGGAGTTCACTAGCCAGCCAGTTAGTCAGCTCTAGGGTTCAGTGATAAATTGTCTTAAAGTAGTCTAGTCTGTGAAACTCCCACAAGCATGCACACTCTTGGGAATTCTTTCTTTCCTTTCCTTAACTGTTCATTCTGCTACAAAAAAAACGAAAGTGAGAGGGTAATGATAGCTCAGTAAGTAAAGGTGTTTGCTATGCAAACCAGTTACTCTGAGGCCAATCCCTGAAACCCACATAAAAGTAGAAGGAGAGAACCAACTTCACACATCTGTCATACCAGAATACACATAGCTACCCACAAACATCATGCACGTTCAAGGGCATAAATCATGTGAGAGTGACTGAGGAGGACACTTCATCAACATCTGACTCCACAGCCACCTACACATACACACACACCACACAAAATAGCAACATTGTAAAAGTCCACCTAAATTTTTTTGTTTTGTTTCGTTTTTTGAGACAGGGTTATCTGTGTAGCTTTGGAGTATGTCCTGGAACTCACTCTGTGGACCAGGCTGGCCTTGAACTCACAGAGATCCGCCTGCCTCTGCCTCCCAAGTGCTGGGATTAAAGGTGTGTGTCACCACCACCTGGCTGACATTTACAATGTCTTATAACATTTGTGTGTGTGGATGCACAAATAAGTCAAAGAAATCTTGTAGGAATCTGTTCTCTTCCCACCAGTGGACTGAACACAGGTAGGCTATCAAGTTTAGTGGTAAGCACCTTTACCCACTAAGCCATCTCCTCAGTGCCCCTGATTTGACAACATTGATAGAAGGCTAGAAGCCTTGCTGTTTTAAGGTATTGAGTCTCTGTCAAAAAGATTATTTTTATGTGTACGAGTGTTTTGCATGAATGTATGCCTGTACCCACATGCAGGAAGTGGCTTCAGCAGTGAGAAGAGGGTATAGGAATCTGCTGGAACTGGAGTTACAGATACTTGTGAGCTGCCATGTGGGTGCTGGGAGCTATATGGGGTTCCTCAGCAAGCACAACCAGTGCTCTTAGCCACTGAGCCATCTCTCCAGGCCCTCTACATGAATCTTATAAACAGATGTACATCTACCCTCTAATTCTTCCCTATCATCATAAGAACTAAAAAAATTATATTCTTGTAGTGTTTCAATGTCCTCAGTGAATGGCAAGTCTGTGATAGAGAAGGTTGCAGGTTCATTAGGAAGATCAAGTAGCAGCAAAGGAGGTTTATTTAGAGCAGCACCTCAGACCCTCAGACACAATATTATACTCAAGGCACATGGAAACACCCAAGAAACCCGAAGGATAAAATCAGTAAGCTTGACCGGTGTGGTGGTAGAGCTCTGAGTTCAAGACCAGCGTGGTCTACAGAATGAGTTCTAAGACAGTGGGGGGGGGACCCCATCTAAAAAAAGATAAAGGAACAGCAAGCTTAGCCAAGCATCCTGACACACACCTTTAGTCACAGTACTCAGGAGGCGGAGGCAGGTGGAGCTTTTTGAGTTCAAGGCCAGGCACCATTACATAATTAGATCCTATTTTAAGAAAGAAAAGATAAGTGAAAATACAATCCTGAAACAAAAGGTATCAAAGCACTGTTGGTGTTAAAAGGACAAAATAATTGGACATTGGTGTCTCATGTCTGTAATCACAGCACCTGAGAGGTGGAGGCAGGAATATCAGAAATTCGAGGCCAGTTTTAGCTACACAGAGAGTGCAAGCCTAGCCTGAGACTGTCTCAAAAGAGAGACATGGAAAGAATTGGATAACTAGAATTAGTAGATCAACAGCAGCTTAGAGAACGGCTTACAGATTTTGGAGGGAAAGGTCATTAATCTGATAAAAAGCAGACACGATGTGGCTAGTGACGGAACAGAAGAGTACTACAGTCAGGAAGTAACACGGAAGTCCTCTGCATCTCTCCTAGTCTACTTTGTCTCACAAGTACGAATCAGAGTAGCCAGCAAGAATGATTTTACGGGCCGAGCAAGATGGCTCAGTGAATAAAGGCACTTGCCACCAAACATGACAACCTGTGAAAGGACACAGGGAACGGAAAGGACCGACTCCTGAAAGCTGGCATCTCATCTTCATGTGCATGCTGTAGCACACTTGTGCCTCTACACACAAATACAATACAAATTTTTCGAAAATGAATTTTTGTATTTCTCTCCCCCACAAAAGGGACCTTGTTATAAAAATAAACAATTATCACAAACCAGATGTGGTATGGTGGTGCATCCTTTAATCCCAACATTTAGGAGACAGAAGAAAACAGATCTCTGTGAGTTCAAGGCCAGCTACAATGTCTCTGGACTCGCACTATCCCTTCCTTGTTTTAGTCCCCAACACCACCACCAGGGACTTTTATCAATTATCCTTTTGCTCTGGAACTCAGACCAACCAAATAGGTTATTTTCTTCATAAAAGTTTGTTTTCACTTTGTTATACAACATTCAGAATGACAAGATAAATGGAGAACCCAAAATTGGTATTCTTACTATACTAAAAATTCCAGAGCTAGGCACAAGGTACTTGTTTGTAGTCCCAGCATGGAAGAAATACTTGATGCCCTGAAGTTCAAAACTAACTGGGCTACAAAGTGAAAAACCTTGTCTCAACAACAATAATGATTCTTTAAACCCCAGCACTTACTAATTTATTTACTTACAATTTTTTAAACCCCAAAGTATACTAAGCATATAAAACAATTTTAATCAAAATAAGTTCTGGTGTAAATATTTGCCATTCTTAAGAAATTACTACATAAGCAATGAAAACTGTCTTGAATACAAGTATTCTAGGTATCAGTGAAACAACTAGTTATATCCTTTTATAACTGATCATGGCATTATGGCAGATTGGGACTTAGCAATACAATACTAAGTGAGAGAATATAGGTCTAATATTTCATCTACTAGAAAAATTATACTTAGCTGGGCAGTGGTGGCGCATGACTTAATCTCAACACTTGGGAGATAGAGGCAGGTAAATCTTTGAGCTCGAGGCAGCCTGATCTACAGAGTGAGTTCCAGGACAGCCAGGGAGCCAGGGCTACATAAAAAAAATCCTGTTTCCAAAAAAAAACCCCAAATAAATAAATAAAAATTAGACTCAATTTTTAAAATATATCAAATAATCTAGGGTTATATTTTTACAGTGTTTTAACAAAACCGAGGGTCAGTCACATAAAACTAATACTAAAGTTGATGAATAATTTATTTCCCATTTGTTAAGATTATTCTTCAGCTCAACTCTTGAAGAACATCCCAGGATAATATATCTGCAGTGTGTTCCTACTCCTAAGTGCTCAAAGACGCATCGGTAGCCTGGTACCTTCGACAATACAAATGTAGTCGCAGGTTGTAAGCTCACGTTAACAGAAACTTAAATAAGCATTTAGCAAGGCTAGCATGGCACCAAAACAATCCCAACACAAATAAGTTATTTTCTAATTCCATAACCATACCATTTCCTCCCTGTGCATCTCTCAGTTATTTTAGATAACACTGAAAGATGCTTTTTAAAATACAATGAAGTGGCAGTCCTTTATTTTACCATAGATCACGAAGTTTACAAAAAAAAAAAAAACAACTCTTCTGCTTTTTAAAAATTCAGACTTGATCCTCTTTCTCACCTGCTGGTACTGGAAAGACAAAAGTCCTAAAGATCTTTCAAACCTAAATACTTTTCTCACGGATCGGTTTTCTCATGAAGTTGATGTATGTCAGCTTCCAATGTATTTGAGCAAGAGAGGAGACGCACAGGGGCCTGATCTTTGGAAGGCGTACACATGAAAAAAATGGGAACACCGCCCAGTCCTCAACTTTCTCTGCTTTTCCAATCCCCGGTTTTCTCTTTGCAAAACCCAGAGATGCCGAAGTTCCTCTAATTGACTGCCTCTACCCGAGGCCTGGTAGAGAAACAGACCTCTAGTTACCCAAATACCTCCTTAAGGTAGTCATAAGACTCAAGCCTGCTCAGAAACAGCAGAACGGTTTGCTTTCTTGGGTTAAAGGAGGGCGATTACAGGGTTTGGCGGCAGGATTTGTCAAGCAGTGGAGGGCCGAGCAAGAGGGAGAAGCCAGAGACTAAGCTCCATCTAGTCCCAGGAACCGCCCCCTGGGAGGCTAGACTGCCCTCGGTACTTCCCGGCCATCTCCACTCGGGAGTAGCCGAGCCCGGTCGGGCTCCTCCGGGCGGTTTCCGGGTCCGCTGGGACTCCAGCCGATACCCAGCCCGCCCCCAGCCCGGCTCCCTGCCCTTAGCCCAGTCTCCGCCCCGCTCGCTGACCGCCCCCCCCATCCCCGACCCCTCCCATCTAATATGGCCGCCCCGCCCGCCCCACCCCCGGCACCAGCCTAACTTACTGGGGACCCGCGGCACCGCCCCCCTGCGCCCATTGGACGCAAGGCCCCCGCTCGCCTCCTCCATTGGACAGCACTGGCCGCCACTCGCCTGCGAGGGCTCCGCCTCCGCGCCGATCAAGCTGCTTAGAGAGGACATATAAACAAATCCCGAGAGGGAGGCCCCCGTCGCCCGCCGCCCCCGGGGAAGGGCCGGGGGGGGGGGAGCACTGGCCCTACGACGCCCCTGCCCCGAGTTCGCCAGGCCCGCGCCTCCGTCCCCAGCCCTCCAAGCGCCAGCCGCGCTGGCCTCCCTCACACGCCCCTCTCCTCCCCTCCCTCCCGGCCCCTCCCACCCGCTCGCCGCTCTGACAGGCCGGCTGCCGGCAGCCGCGGCCCCCCGCTCCCGGGCGCGCAAAGGGCCGAGCCCCGGAGGGGACGGACGCCCGTCCGCGCGCCCGTCTTTTATGTAACCGTCGACCGCGGCAGCAGCTTGGCCAGGCTCGCACCGGCGGCCCCGTCCCGCGCGCCCTCGGCCCGCAGGCCCCCGCCCCGCTCGGCCGGAGCCGGACACCCGCGCCCCACGCTCGTAGCCCTCCGCCGCCGCGTCCCGCCCGCCCGTGAGGACGCTCGGCGCTCACCTGAGGCTGAGGGTGGCTCAGGCGCTGGGTTCGGCCGCGCTAAGGCGGCCGCGGCCCCTCTCCATGCTGCCTCGGGTTTGTTTTGTTTATGTCCTTCCTGACGGGTTCCCGGAAATCGCGTGACTCGCCCCCCTCACGTGGGCCGCGGCGAGGAGGAGGAGGGAGGCGGGGGCCCGCCGCCCCGGGCCAATCGCGAGGCGTCCTGAAGCCCGGCCAATCGGGGGCTCAGTCCGGCCGGCGCCCTGTCACGTGACGCCAGAGGGGCGGGTTGCCGGGGAAAACCAGGAAGAGAGGGCGGAGCGGGGGCTGCTGCTGAGCGTGGGCGTGGGCCGCCGGGAATGGCGAGCTACAAGCTCGCGTGCGCCTATGATGTTCTTTTCAGAGGCTTCCATATTCAGCCTGTAGGCTCAGAACTAAGATGAGGCCCGAATGCTCACTTTACAGCTAACTGAACCACAGGGGACTAAAGGAATTAGTTAGTAGGTGGCTGCATAGATCTTGTTTCGTAAATGACATCCCGTTTCCCCGATAGAATTGGCCTTATTCATCGACTAATATGTATTAAGTCTGGATCTGCAGACCCTGGATCAGCTGCGTGCACCTTTGAGATAGGACCTGTATTCAGCTGAACAAACTGCTACTCGATGCACTCCAGACAAACCTGTCTCACCCGTGATCCTGTAAATTTGCTTACGACTCTTAATCCTGTAGACAGTTTATCGGATGTGTATTATGTGGTAGATTCATTATCTCAATAGTTCTCCCAACAGACATGCAATAAGAGAACCATTTTTCAAAAGAGAAAAAAAAAACCTCGGAGGAATTAATGTTTGAGGAAATAACCTACCAAGTTATTACAGCCTGTTTCCAGAATTCTCTTTATACTCAGGATCCTCTTGTCTTCTGCGTGTGGGGTTACAGGTCTGCACAGCACACACACACACACACACATGAACACAGAAAACGTATTTTCTTAAACAGGAAAGAAGATTAAAGGTCAGAGAAACTTGAATCAGATTCCCTCCGATTATCAGTTCTCCCTTGGGAATACCCACCACTGAAAATGTGGCTTCGAAGCTGGGGATAGTGGTGGACCCTGGTCATCCCAGCACCCAGGAGGTGGGGGCAGGAGGATGTGACGTTTCTACTTAGCAATACTGAGTTGCATGGCAGTCAAGTCTTCGTGAGACCAGGTTTCAACCCACCCTTACACCTCCCCCTCAAAAGAACCCCCCACCCACGAAGGCATGCAGGCACGTTGTGGAGTATCAATGTCACAATCATGGATTGGGATGGGATGTGGTGAGATGCATCTGTGACTCCAGTACTGGGAAGCCTAGGGCAGGTGGATCTTCAAAGCAAGCGTGAGCTATATTGTGATAGACTCCCTGATTCAAAAACAAACAACCATGGATTTGGGAATAAAAACGATTTGCCTAGATCATGATCCAGAAGAAGGCTGAGTGGGACTAGCAATGTCATTCATCTTCTGCCTTAATGCCAGACATACAGCCAGTCACTATGCTACTGACTTAGTAACAATCTGGATTGGAATCCTTGTTTCACCACCTGTGAACCAATACAAATGATTTAAGTTTGATGAAGCTGTACTTCTACCTTTGTAAAACTGGAATTGGTGTGAGAACTGAGTGAAATAGGGTTGGTAAAATGGCTTAGTGGGTAAAGCACTGTCACAAATGTGAGGACCTGAATTCGAATGCCCAAAACCTATGTAAAGGCTGGCTGTGTATCAGGAACATCTGTAATCCCAGCACTCTTGCAGGGAGAGAGTCTGAGATAGGAGAATCTCCAGAGACTCACAGGCCAGCCAGTGATAATGAGATCCTATCTCAAACAGGGTGGAAAGAAAGAACGAACACCCAAGGCTGGACACCATGACACGTGTGCATGCCCACATTCACACACGAGTGCAAGCATGCATACACATATACTGTATACACACATGCATATATAAAATAAAATAAAAAGATTGTTTAAAAAATAAGTCATATAAAGCACTTACCAGAATGCCTGGCATATAGCTAGTACACAATGCACAGTAGTAGTATTAGACTATTTTAAAAGCATCATTTAGAAGGCCAGCTGTAAACTAATTAGCAAATAAGTATAACTCTAGACAACTCAGCAATATAACAGCCACTAGACCAGACCAACCTTAAACTCATGGCACTCCTGCCTTTGCCTCTTGAATACATGTATTACAAGCATGAACCACCATATTAGGCTAAAACAATTTTTGGACACCAGATTAATAGGTAACTGTAGATGCATAGGAAGAAAGTAAAACAGTATGTCTCTCTCCCAGAATGCCAAGCACACAGTAGGACTCCAATACCCAATGATGCGATGAGTATTTACTACATGGGACCTAAGCAAATTATAATTATCTTGGTAAGTCTGACCACAGCTCTTTTGAACTTCCCCCATTAGGTGGAATGGGAAATTGAAAATCCAATAGAAAAACATTGGCTTGAGAAGTTGGAGCCACATCCTTGGGCTTGTTTATGTGACGTTCATGCTTTAAATCTCCAGAAGTTTGGAAACTTTCCAGCAGATGGCTCGCCCTTCTGTTATTACCTTTCAGACATAGGAATTTGCGTATCTATCAGACAGCAGGTTCATATCCTATCACAAGGCTCTGCCATCAGTGGCACCTGCTGGTCAGTTACACAGAAAACTGTGTTTTCTGTTGTCTAGGAGAGAACAGAGTTTTGTGCAGTAGAGACTTTCCATCAGTCAGTAAGTAAGGTTTGTTACTGACTATGTCCTGTTCTGAACTGAATGAAATCACAGGCTCCTGATTGATCTGTGTTTCTTTGGGCTTTATGCAGCCAGATTCTACCACAATGTTGGCAGACAGATTCAGGGATAGTGTTGACTTGAGGGTTGGGAGGCTTGTATTCTAGCCACAAAGTGGTGGCCAGCTGGCATTACCACTTCGAAAGTGTGTAACAATGCTTGCTCCTCAGAAAAATTTATGTAGTAGAACAGCTTGAATCAGAAAAACAAGACTTTACACAAAGATGAGACAATGGTACAAAAAAAACAAAACAAATCTCAAAGTAATTTATTTTTCAATAGGTAACAATCATGTATGGTATAACATTCAAAAGCTCAAAAAGATCCAGGCGTGGTGGCTTGGACCTCTGTTCCAGCAGGTCAGTCTGGGTTACATAGTGAGTATGTACCTTGTCTCAAGAAACAAAAGTGCAAAACTGTTTCTGGTGACTTCCCAAGAGCTCCCCATAGCACCCTCACTCTAAACCTTAATGTGCAGGAGACTGGAGCGAGCAAGTTACTTGACTCCAGGGCTTTGAGGCCAGCTTGGGAAACACGGAGTGTCCCTCTTTCAAAAATATAATGATTTGGGGGAATGGAGGCCCATGCCTTTAACCCTAGCACGTAAGAGGCAGAGGCAGGCAGATCTCTATGAGTTCAAGGCCAGCCAGGACTACATAGTGAGATACTGTCTCAAAAACAAACTGGCCAATACCCTAATTTAAGCTACGATATCTGCGGTGACCAGGGTTCCAGATTGTTCCCCATAAGAAATTTGGACAGAGCAGATCATGCTTTAAGATCCTGTGTGTTCTAACAGAGCACCCAGCCATGCACAGCCATGCTGGCAAATGCGACCGAAAATTCAAATGACAAGAAAAGCAGAAAAAAGTTGTCAAAAGTCTTGCATTTTCTTACTATTTCTGTTTGTTTGGAGACAGGGTCTTATGTGGTTAAGTCCAGCCTTGAACTCCTGATCCTCCTGCTTTTGCATCCCAAGTTCTGGGATTACAGATGGGCACCCCCACACCCAGCACTACGTTGCCCTATGACCTGAAGTTTGTACTCTGTGTGAATCCTCATTAGAGCAGACTGGGTCCTGCTTGCTGATTCTGCACACATCTTTTTAAGTGTCAACCTTTTGGGAATAAGTGCTTTTTCTCTGGACAACTCTAGGCTGTGGGATACAGTCAGGAGTCACAGCTTCAAAAGTGAGAATAATTAACTCAAAGCTGGAAGATCTCCAGGAAAAGCTGTGTCCCTATGACACTAGGCACTGACTTTTTCCTGAGAAGACGACAGTATTGCTGAGTAGTCTAAAAGAGACCTATTGTGCTGGCGACTGGATCGTATCCCTCATTCATCTCATCTAAAAAGCATTCTTTGGAGGGAGATGCTATTCCCACCATGATCTCTCAAAGGAACAGTGTCCTTATGTGATAGCTCTAAGCCTCAGTTTCTTATTTTTCCATGAAAACACCAAGTTCAGCCCCCAAATACCCCATTACTTATCTATCCTGATTTCCCAGCCTATCCCATATTCAGCACCAGGCCTGCCAAGGTAGAGGACCGACTTTTAGATCTGATGAGCAGATCGAAACCCTATCCCATCTTCCCAGGTTCAAGACCCCTTTCTCCTCTGTGCAGTCCACTTTCCCCCGCTCCTCCCCTTTCCTCAGCTACCCATTTAAGCACAGTAAATACTTAACTGCCTTGGATTATTCATGCCATGTGTATCAGTGTTATTTCTTCAGTGAATTAACTGGACATACACTCTTGCATGCCACCAAACCTATCTTTATTCAGCATGAGTTACACATCCCAGCCTGTCTTTATTGACAGAAGAGGGAGAGGAAAGAAATCGATATTTGGAAAGTCTGATGTATACACGAGACAACGTCCTCATCCTAAAGGACCTCAGAACCTAGTGTGGAAGAATGAGCGAACTCATGAGCAGGGGCCCTTTTGCTGGTGCGAAGAGCAGGACACAGACCTCAGCGCCCCTCTGTGTTAGCTTACTTGGGCAAATTACTAACCCATCTGACACTTCATTCCTCTTCTCACCTGCCTCACAGGTTAATCTGAAGGACCCAGTGGAGGACTTTAGTGCATAAGCAGGTCCCCATCTCTCCCTGCCTAGGAGGAATGTGACTCAGGAACTTGTTAGAAGAGAGACAGTAGAAAAGAAAAATGTCTCCTAGCGGAGAGGCGGCAGCAAGCAGCTGGGATTGTTCTCTTATCTTCCAGTGCAGCATTCTCGTCAAAATTGTTTCATCTCTTTTGCTGACTGAACACTTCTGGGACAATGCATTGGGTCTTTAATTTTGTTTTATCAGGACTGAGCTGAGCATACACTGTTCGGATCAGTGGCTGTAAGTCATAGCAAACCAGGAGGCCAGGGAGTGAGAACAATCTAGCGTTTGTTGAAGAAAGAGTCCCTACACACAGGTATAATAAGACATTCTGTTGGCGAGGCCAGAGTGGGAGGATGAAAGCCGAAAGCAGGAGGGACAGATGATAAGACGCAGGAACCCAGGCCCAAAGCCATAATAGCTTGTTGAACTAGGAGAGGAGGAGTGTTCCAAAAAAAACAAAAAACAACAAAAAAATCCAAACTGGTATAACACTGCAAGGCTAGCTTCTCAAGGGCAGGAAGTAAACAATTCAGAAGGTTTCTAAGGGAAAGACGTGAGACAGAGCTAGGAGAGGGGAGGGTGGAGCCAGGGTCCTCTGCAACCAGAGGTTTGATTTAATGCAAATTTGCAAAGTCACAAATTTCCCTGAGCTATGGAAAAGCTCAGCCCATGCCCATCAGCTTGTTTTTTAGGTTTCGGTTTTCATTTTGTTTCCACAAAGCCTAGGCTCATGGTGGTGTGATTAATGGGTCCCGCATTCCACAACCACAGCAGCAGGTCACAAAGCATGATTAGCAGACTCAGTAACAGACCCAGACTTTGTCAAGAGAGGCAATGCGAGGAGGAAGGGCCAAGGCACCTTCTCAGTGCTTAGCCAGCCCCCTAGGGTATCTCTCCAGGTCCCTAAAGGGTAGCCTACCTTTCCAAACAGATCCAAAGTGCACCTGCTAGTACCGCAACTAGCACCTGTCTGCCAGAGGGAGTCCCCTCTTCCCAGCCTGACTAAGGAGGAAGGCGCCGCTGGGAAAGTGGAGTACTGATGGAACTGAAGTGGGAGCAAGAGCAAAGCATACAGTGGCTGCCCCTCCTCTAAACAAATGCAGTAGGGGCAGGGTTTAGGTTCCTGCAAACACCACGGGTGCAGAAGGGAGGGTCCAGTGGTGGGTTTCTCCTGTTCTGAAGTCAGTAACTAAAAGATTGGGAATACTAGAAAGGAAGCAAAATGCTCTGCTCCAATCCAGTGAGTCTAACAACATATACATCAGACCTGGCACATGGCAAACACTGCCTAAATGTTAGCTACTAATACTGTAATTATTATTTCAAGGTACAAAGGCTTGAACCCCATCCCAGGGCTCTGCTATGCTAAGCAAGTCCCCCCAGATCCTTTTTAGTTTTAATTTGAAACAGGGGCTCACTAAGTTGCACAAGCCAGCCTTGAACTTGTTTTCTTTCTGCCACAGCCTTCTGAGAAGCTTAGAGTAAGGCATGTACTGCTACAACTGGTTATTATTACTAATAAAAATGGTTTTGAAGATTTCTGGGGGACTAAAGAAAGCCATAGACATAGGGATTTGTGGATCTCAGATAGGAACTTTGCATATGAGTTCCAGGCCAGCCTGGTCTACAGTATAGCCAGGGCTACAGAGGGAAACCCTGTCTTGAAAAACAACAAAACAAAGCAAACAAACAAAAGAATCCTTGCTCAAAACTGACTGAGAGATTGAAACTGTCCCAGTTGATGCACGCTTGTGGTCTTGATACTAAAGATGCTGGGGCAGGAGGAGTACAAGTTCAAGGCCAGGCAGAGAAGGGAGGATGGGGAGTACAGCTCAGTAGCTAAGCAGCTGCCTCACAAAACGCATGCACAAAGTTCCAGTTCCGTACTCAGCACCATAAAAAGGAAAGAAAAAAAAAGGATCATCACAAGTTTCAACACAGGGAAGAGCACTGGAGAGAGTCTTTGTAACTTTAGACACTTGTGGCATTGTGTTATATAAACTAAATTCCCAAATATCGGAATTTACTAAAAAAATAAAAATTAAAAAAAATCATCTCCCTTGGGATTCTTTTTTCTCATACTAACTCTAAGTAAATGAGCATCACTAAATAGTTCCTTCATGCATGATTGTGGGGATCAAATCCCCGAACAGGTAGCTGTGGTGGCTTACCCCTGGAATCCAGGCAGGATTTCTAAGTGTTCAAGGCCAGATTTGTCTACACCACAAGTTTTAGGCCAGCTGGGGCTAGACCTTGTCTCAAAACAACCAAACCAAACCAACAAACTACAAGTGTGTTAACAGAGATAAGCAAAGATTGCTTGAGAATCCAGAGGGACCAAATACCTTCCGGCCAGAACCTGGGCTCTATAGAGCTAAGCTGAGAGGAGGAAGGTGTTCCCGTCCAAGGAGGAGGTGCTTTTGCCGACTCTAAGGGCACATGCCAGTTCCATCCTGATTCTTCCTTTCAGGAAAGACTGCAGACAGGTCAACATCGCCTTGTACTTGGACGTGCAGGTTCAGGATGGCTGTGGCTCCACTGTGGGATTTCATAGACATTCATCAGGGTCCGTGGGAGCAACTCGCAACCTAGCTGACTGGGGGGGAGGGGTGCAGGGCACCCCTTTATTTTCCTGAGGTCATGGAAAAGCCACAAAAAAAGAAAAAAAACTGCTTTGAGGCCCATAATTGGCCTGGAGGTCAAGGAGGAAGCTGGGGAGTAGAGGGAATGGGATGTCTGGGTTAACAGGAAACCCATTCAGAAGCTATCTAGAATGAGAACCTGCCCATCCCAGGCTGGGTTTCCTAACAGCGCCCAGCCTTTGCAGGGATCTATTGGCTTTTCCCACCCACACTCCTGCCCTATAACCTTCTCTGGCACTGGAGCTCTATGCCAAGGCCTCATGCTAAGTACTGTAGCTCTACCACTGAGTCATTACCACTCAGCCCTGTTGGCGTGTTTTATTTTTTGAGACAGGGTAACGCTGTGTAGCCCATGCTGGCCTAGAACTCCCTCCTTCTAGGCCCTCCTCCCTCAGCCTCCTTGAGTAGCTGGTATTACAGGCATGTGCTGCTATGTTCAGCCCCTGTAACAGGCTTCCAAAAGGAGGTATTGCCTATGTTTAGGTACAGGGGATTTGTCTGAGCCAGGGGAAGCTGTAAGCACCAAGTCACTGAGAGTGAAAACTAAGAGCGGGGGCTGGAGAGATGGCTCAGAGGTTAAGAGCATTGCCTGCTCTTCCAAAGGTCCTGAGTTCAATTCCCAGCAACCACATGGTGGCTCACAACCATCTTTAATGGGGTCTAGTGCCCTCTTCTGGCCTGTAGGCATACACACAGATAGAATATTGTATACATAATAAATAAATATTTAAAAAAAAAAACTAAGAGTGAAGGGAGGAGTTTGGCCCTGGAAGAATGTCAAGGACACGCAATGGCAACTCTGGGCCCTAAGATCAGGCTCTCCTGGGTTTCGATTCATTTATCTATGTTTTAACTATTATGTGTGTGTCTGTAGGTAGGTGTGTGAATGTGAGTGTGGGGGTCCCCAAAGACCAGAATAGGGCCTTGGAACCTGTGGAGCTGGAGCCGCCCGAGGTGGGCGTCAGGAACTAAGCTCATGCTTTCTGCTGTTGCACCTGAAGCCCAAGCACTGGCAAAGGGAACTGCTGTATTGATTGTTACCACCTAGACAAACAACAAGGAGCAACGGCAACCACAAAAACAGCTCTAAAAGAGGCCAAGAGCCCAGAAATGAGAGCAGACATGAACATGGGGCAAGTTGAACAGGAGCTGGTTGGAAGCCTTGTGTTTATTTATGGTTTAAATGTTCCCCAAAACTTTTTTTGTATCACTACTAATATTCATTTCAATTGAAGGGTATTAAGAAGGTAGGGACTTAATCACAGTGTTGAGATGCCTGTGGGAAGTGATGGGGATTCAAACGTGTAGGGTGCAGCATCTAGAGTCTCCTAGGAGTTTTGTGGGCAGGATATGTCTTAGCTCTTGTCATGGGATGCACTCTGCTGCTTTTGTTATCAACAGATGAAAGTCCTAAACAATCAACCTCCAGAAGTGTAAACTAAATTAACCTCCCTTTCTTTATAAAGTAGCCTGCCTTGGGTATTTCATTGCAGCCCCCAAATGGACTAATATACTTTCTATAACTTATATGAATTAGTAGGCAGCAAGGCCTCTGAATGAGAATTCGATGTGCCATTGACTTGTTTTTCTAGCTACACAGAGTCTGTTCTATTTACTGCATAGGATAATGTATATAAAATTTTTGGTAAGGTGGAGGGGAGGGTGGTGCTGACAGCTACCTGAGCCATGGTCCTTCCAGAGGGCTCTTCCTTGCAAACTCCTTCCTTGGGCTGCCTCTCGGGGTTGGGTGCTAGAGAGTGAGGGCCAGAACAATGCCTTTCCTCACAGGGTCATGAATACGGGAACCCCAGCTGTCTGTGTCGGCCCCTTACATTCTCATCTCCAGCTAGTCCTTCCTACCCTCCAGACACCTGGGATCTGTCAGCATGAATGATGCAGTGCTGAACTTGACTGTGAGAGGGAACTGGATCACTGTGTCCTGCCCTCAATTGAAACGGTACCGGTTCTACACCAGGAACCTGGATGTGGTCCCTAGCACCTCCTGTGTTTTCCATCCCTGAATCCCTGCATCCAAGCCATAACCACAGTTGATCTGACAGCCATGACCAAGGCAGCTGCTCCTTAGCTCCCATTTATTTCAGTTTACCACACCCTTGATGTTTGCCTCTTCTGGGCCCTGCAACCTCTTCCCCAGTCAGCATGGGGCTTTCAAGCTTCCCCCTTCTGTGAGTTCACCACTAAAGGCCTTTTTTTTTTCTTTAAAATACTTTCTCTCAACATTAGTTTAGTGGTTTTGGTGCCCATACTTAGTAAATGCATTTTCCTAGGAAGCACTGGACCTATCCCTAGGGTGAAAGTGGGTGTCAATACATAAAGTAAAAAGCTTTAAAATTTTCAATGTATATGTGTATGTGTCTGATATGTTCGGGTGCCAGCAGAGGTCAGAAGAGGTCAGATCTCCTGCAGTTAGGAGTTACAGGCAGTTTTGAGCCACCCAACGTGGGTGCTGGGAACTGAACTTGGGTCCTCTGGAAGAGCAGAAAATACTCGTAACTGCTGCACTATCTATAGCCACTTCCCATTCCCAATACCCTCCCCACCAAGAAAAAAAAATCTTAAAAAAAAAAGACTGATGGGGACCAAACCAAGTCTAAGCTTGCTAGGCAAGCTCTCTATCACTGAGATGCCCCTCCAGCCCTACAAACAATCCTTTATTATTTGTCTTCCTTAGAGCACAGCACAGGGGGCAGTATCTTGTTTACAAGATACAGTCTGCAAGCAGGCTCCTTCTGTACAAGCAGGTGCTGGAAATACCTGCTGAAAAGCACTGGGGACTTAGAAAGTCATTCTCAGCTTCCTAAGTCATACCTCCTCAAACACCGGCGTACTTTTACAGAAGTCTACCCTGCTTGTTCCATTTTGGGGTGGCAGCCCACGGTAGTGGCGCTCTTGGATCAGTGTGAAGACACTTTGAAAACCATGCCAAAATCCTGATGGTAGTCTCTAAAGAGACTCTTGTTTGGAAGGAAGAACACTGGGGCTTTCCTTAACCCGTACGGGACGCCAGCACATTCATGGCCCTACATTTTCACTTTCTATGCGGGCAGGATCCACATCAATGCTCCCCTTTCATCACCCCACATGGTCAGTGAGAGCACCTACATAAAAAGAAGCCAGAGAGGCCTGACACTGAAGGGTCTGGACTGCCCAGCCAATGCTGTTCACGCGTTCTCTGTGAATCGACTGCTTTCTCCCGACTCAGAATAGTTGCTGTAGTCTCTGTAAACCTGACCTCACTTCCCCTGATCCTGAATGCTGGGGGGGGGGGGCGGGGGCGGGAATGAGCTTATACAGCTTGAAGGAAGTGCTAACTTTCTGACAACAGTCCGTAAGAAACACAACCCCCTCCCCAAACGAGAGTAATGCATGCTTTGTGACCACCTGAAAACTATATGAAACTATGAAAGAGGTGATCACAGTGATACTGGGGACTACTTCCTATCACGCAGTTTTCTGTGGTCAGACATCGACAATCTGGAAGGGCTGTCTTTTAATATTCTATTATCTTTAGTTGGTAAAGTAATTGCCATTGTTTCTTTTTAAGTTGTTACACATTTGTGTTTGTTGAGACAGGGTCTTGCTATGTAGTACAGGCTGGTCTGGAATTCACTTGCAGCCCAGGATGGTTCCAAATTTGAGACTCATATTTCCAAAGGGCTTATAGGCATGTATTATATTTGCATATATATATATATTTAATATTTTAAGGGGCTGCAATAATGACTTAGTGGTTAAGAGCACTGCTGCTCTTCCAGGGGAGTTGGGCTTGGTTCCTAGCACCCATATGGTAGTTCACAACCATCTGCAACTCCAGTTCCAGGGGATCTGATGCCATCTTCTGGCCACTGAGGTCATTGCACACACATGGTCCCCAGAAATACATGGAGGCAAAACATCCATACATATAATTTTTTAAAAAGTTTTAAAAAGTTAAAAATAAAACTTATTTTTATGTATATTTGTCCATACGTCTACACACCACACAAATGCAGGTGCCTGAAAGGTCAAAAGAGGGTATCAGATCTCCTTACTGGGTTATGAACAGTTGTGAACTGACTGATGTGGGTTCTGAGAATGAACTTGGGTCCTCTGGAAGAGCAAGAAGCACTTTTAATCTCCAAGTCATCTCTCTAGTTCCCCACACAAGCCTTTTAATAGATTACATCTTTGCTGGAGAATGTGCTGAAAAAGTAAAAAAAATAAATAAATAAATGAAAATCACTTGAAGTCATTTAAAGGTACAGCGGTTTCAATGAGAACGGCTTGTGTTTGAATACTTGGTCACAGTTTGTAGAGCTGTTTGGGAAGGGAGTAGAGGGTGGCCTTGCTGGAGGTGGTGTGTCACGGCTAGGCTTTGAAGCTTTCAAAACTTATCACCATCCCCACTTCCTTCCTGTTTGTGGGTAAGATGTAAGCTCTCAGCTGCTGCTCTGGCAACATGCCCACCTGCTGGCTACATGCTCCCTGCCGTGATGGTGATGGACCCTGGAGCTCTGGGTCCCCAGTATACCCGTCCTTCCATACATTGGCTTGGTCATGGTATCATGAAAGCAATAGGAAAGTAACTAATACACGAGGGGGATGCTAGCTTTGTTGTTTTTTCTTTTCCAATCTCTTACAGAGATGGCGGTTCTAAACAGAACTGATCTTCTGGTCTTAAATTTGATGGTGGGAGTGACAGCTTCTGTTTATCTATCCTCTTGCATCATCTGTAAGAACTGTGTACCACCACACATCCTGGATAAGCCTTTGGTCTGGGACGGCAATGCTGTTTCCAGCTGTGCCAGGATATAAATATTCTTTATGTAGTATTTTCTGTCTTTTTAAGCCGGGCGGTTTAAAATTACGGGTTTTCTACAACTTTATCCACTGAAGTAGAAAGCTCTAGAAGGGATGGAACATGGGAAATAACACGTACTCATTGCTTAAGTCTTCGTTTACATTGTAAATACATCTGTTCTCCAAACAGTGTGGGGTATATTCACTCTAAGATGTTTAGATCTAACAAAGCATTGACTTTTAAAGGAAGATTTACTTTTATTTTATGTGCATGAATGTTTGCCTACATGCACGTCTGTGTGCCGTGTGCCTGGTGCCTGGACCCCTAGAGCTGGAGTCACAGAGGGTTGTGAGGCACCATGTGGGTGCTGGGAACCAAACTTGGGTCCTCTGCAGAGCAGCAAATGCTCTTAACCACTGAGCTGTTTCTCCAGCCCACCGCTGATGCTCATGCTTTGGAAGATAAAATCCAGTAATTCATTGACTCAGCAATAATTTCAAAGATAGGTGTGGTAGCCATGCAGGTAATCTCAGCACTCACAGGGCTAAGACTGAAGAAATCCATCAAGTTAGAGGCCAACCTGGGGCTACATAGGAAGACCCTATCTCAAGGGGTGGGTTAATTTCTAAATTCCAAGTTTGCTTTGCTATGACCAAAATGCCTTCCTTTGCTAAAAACCTAGAGAGACACATAAAAGAGTTATGTGTGAAGCCACATTAAAAAAATATATAAAATATCAAGTTGGCCAGTGACAAAGCTACAAAAAAAGGGCTGGGGGCAGGTGTAGTTTGGGAACAAATACTTGCTGAGCATGTGCAAGGCCCTGGGGTCCATCCATAGCAACTGGCAGGCTCTTCTAGAGTATGCCAGAACTACTTCCTCCCTGGGGTGATGTGCAAGGCAGGAAGGGTGAGGTCCAACCACTCCTGCTATGATGGCAGGGCTCAGGCCCGGCACAGGTGCCTTTTATTGATTTTTCTGGAACCCTCTGAGTCAAATGACCTATCAAAAGCGAAACCTAGGTAGGAAGAACAAAACCAAAACAGTCAGCTGTCCCTCTGGGTCTTATTTTAATAGGAAAGCGCTGCCAGCATGCCCAGAGGATTTGGCCACTTACTGCGCAAATGTTCTGTGTGTATTGTTATAATTTACCTATCAGCCTCCCCACCATTCGGTCATAGCTTTGTGTAACAGAAAGAGGCAGGCAGAAGTTGGCTGTGCTGGCTCACACCTGTAATCCCATCTCTCAGAACACTGAAGCCTTCCTCGGATACTGAGTTCAAGGTCAGCTCAATCTCAAAACAGCAAACAGCATGAGGTGAGCAGAGGGCATCCCAGGCACCACTAAACAGACAGCAAAATTAAAGTTTCTTAAATAACAGGGGCTCAAGAGTAAACTGTTTTCCTGGGCAAACAGAACTCAGCAAGCTTCCCCTCGATCTGAACCAATTTCATTATCCCTTTATCTCCAAGCCACTGACACAGCTAAGTGATGGCGCAGGACTGCACCTGACCTTTAGAGTCTTGCAAGCACTCTGTCTGAAAAGTCTATCATCTCAGGCTCGGCCAAGAGGAATTCCTTCTCCTCCAGGTATCTCACTGCCCTGTTTCACACAGGTGCTATGCGGCTTCAGTGGGAGAAAGTCACAGGGGGGCTGAGAGACGACAAAGCTGTAGGCCCAGGCCCCTCACGTGCCTTGAGGGCTCCAGAGAAGACAGTCTACGGCAGAGCCATCCACACCTGGCTAGCACGGCAGAGCCCTGGAGCCTCCCCCATGCACATCTGTCCTTCTCAGTGTTGTCCGCACAAGTAACACACCAACCATCCTTACTGCAGGAAATGACTCCACCCAATTGAAAACAAGATCACAAGCAAATCAGCAGTGTAATTCAGGCCACTTCCTGATGGGTAATTTGATTAGAACAAGGGAGAAGCATAAAAGTGGATCAGTAAAAACAACCCAGACACCAATCAGCCGGGTGCTACCATTAAGCCACCGACACTGATGAAAAGCACCCCCAAAGCTGCCCTCCACCATCACTGCAAGGCATACCACAGCTAATGTTTTCCTTTTTCCTCCACCCGACCAAGTGCAACTACCCTGACAGTGTTAAATGTGATGCAGCTTGAAAAACCCCAGCCGCAAAGACACTGAAGCTGACTCAGTGGTGACACAGGAGGCCCTGTCTTTTGCAGCAATCAATTAAGCAGATGCTTCAGTCGGCTGGGAAGGGAGGGTTAGAAACCAGTGGGAAACACGTTTCAGGTGATTATCAGTGACAGTGGGCTGCAAGGCTTCGCAGGGAACACTTCTGAGCACTTGGAGCTGGAAGACTGCGGAGTCCTGCATACCTGCTATAGCCACCAGCGTGGCTTTCTTGGATGACAAATAGTCATTAAAGGTCACACAAGTTGCTCTGGAGGAAGACAGTGTGGTTATCTGTAATGGCAGATTCATTTCCTAACGAGATATCCAGGGCAGACTACTTACTGGCCAGTCTGAGTGAGGCAGGACGGCTAGGGATAATGTGCTTTTGGGTGGAAATTCTAAAGCATAGATCTTGGAGCTGGAGAGATGGCTCAGCAGTGAAGAGCACTTGGCTGCTCTTCTAGAGGACCCTGGTTTGGTTCCCAGCATCCACATGGCTGCTCATAACTATCTGTAACTCCAGTTTCGGGGGTCGAATGCCCTCTTCTGACCTTCATGGGAACTAGGCACACATGGTGTAGACAAACATGGAGACAAATCACTCATATGCATTACCATGGTAACCAGCTTCAAATCTTTAGTATTTTATAGAGTCCATGAAATTAACTAAAGAGGTTCTTTGGGGGCCACTGAGGTGACTCAGTAGGTAGAGGTATGTGCTACTAAGCCTGACGACCTGAGTTCAATCCCCATGACTGACATGGTAGAAAGAGAGAAATCAACTTTTGCAAGTGACCTCCACATGCATACCCAGGCATATACGGCCACTACCCCCAAAAAACAAATTTAGTAAAGGACATTTTTAATTAAAAAGAAGTTTCCTTGGCTGGGAATATAAAGTGTGGAGGTACCTAATTCTAAAAGGATCCTGTCTAGGGGTGGGGACAGGACAAGAGCGTGGTTAAAGGGAACCCAGGGCACATGCTAGGCCATCTACACTGAGCTACACCCCCAGCTAAACTTTTAGAATAACTTTTAAGTTCAAATAAAAGCAAAAGATTAGAAATCTATCTAGGCATAGGACCCCCTCACCTACCATGAATGAGGCCCTAGGTTCAATGTGGGAAGGGTAGAAAGCAGGGCGGAGTTAAAACTGAGATAAAGAAAGGAAAGCAGAAGAAAACTGGTGGGAGGCAAGAGGGTCATAAAATCAAGGTCAGCCTGAAAACTTCAACTTTGTGTCCATGTAAGAAAGAGAGTAGGAGAGATACTTCAACGCGAAACTCAAACTCTCAACTCTCCATGGTCTTAAGGGCAGAAGCGAAGAGTCCAGACAGTCCAGGACGACTAGAAAAGCGCAAACTGCAAAACAGGAAATAGCTCTTGGCTAGCTGTCAGAGGACCGTGAACTGCTGAAAATTCAATCTATTTTAATTTTGAGTTTCTTTCTTAAAACTCACAGAGTCTGGGTAAGACCCTGGTTCAATCCACTGCTGCAAAACAGCACCTAATTTAGCAATTAGATGGCCACTACTGAAACATCCCCTGACTCAAGCCTGACTCACCCTAGATCTCTTTTGCCCTATTTCTGGGAATGTGATGGTTCTACCCACGGTCATATTTACTGTCTTGTCCATGTGACTGGACATTGTCCTCAACTTGCTTACCACCAATAATCTTTTTAATTTAAAAGAGAGACACAGTCTTGCTTTGTTGCCTGGGCTGGCCGCCAAGTCCTGATCTCAAGTGATCCTCTTATCTCAGCTCAAGGAGCAGGAGCCAAGCTGCATGTACCTGCTTCTCGCCGTCACTCCCAAAGGTCAAGCACGACATTATGTAACAGCTCTATGCATAGGGACCACCTCTCTTCAAACAGCCTGTGAGTTCTTGAGCATGCAGGGACCCCGATTCCAATATTTTTGCTTCCTCCAATACCTTGCCTGCAGTAAACTCTCAGATGGTTACTGAATGATCAAGAAAAGTACTTACCAGTCTTCAGACGTCTCACACTACAAGGCCCGGATTATACATCCAACCTAAGGTCAGACAACAACCTCATTTTTAAAAGGCATTATCTAGAGATAGAAGAGCTTAGAAAATTGAGCTTTTTAAACACTGGAGCCAGGTTTCCATAGAAAGAAGAAAAATAATTTATTCCAAAGATGTAGAAGTAAGAAATTCATCCTGAAAATAGAGCGTGGTGTACATCTGCTGGGGTAGAACTTCTCTTGAGCGGGCACGCCTGACTGCCCCACTGAGTCTTATTTGTCTTGCGGCAATATTGAACACATCGCTGACTCTCATGTTGTGAGCTGGCAGGAGCCATATTCAAAGCCACAGGCTCCAAGACAAGAGTAACAGATTTCTCAGAATAGCATCTTTTCTCCCAGTGGAGTGCAGACACATCTCAGAATCAGCTAAGTAGGCACATAATTCATCAGAGTGTAAAAAAGGCGAAGGAAAAAATACTGTCTTGCAGAGGAAGGTCTTCACGTATAAGGCAGGTAACACCCAAAGTAGGCTATTGGAGAAGATGGTCTGGGTGTGGAGGTGATTTTGCATCTAGAAGGCATTCTCTCTGTGACCTGCAAAACAAAACAGTTCTAGTAACTTAAGATCTTCTAACATCTAGGTTCTCCACCCTACTTCAAAAGGGCAGAAAGGGGGCTGGAGAGATGCCTCAGCAGTTAAGAGCACTGGCTGCTCTTCCAGAGGACATGGGTTCAATTTCCAGCAAACACAGGGTGACTTACAACCATTAGTCCTAGGGGACCTAATGCCCTCTTCTGGCTATCAAGGGCATTACACACACAAACAGGCAAAACACCCGCACATAAAATTAAAAAATGGGGGAACTAAAAGTAACCAGGCCTGCAACCCCAGCTGCCTAAGCAACTTTCTCAAAATAAAAAGTGAGCTGGGCAGTGGTGGCGCACACCTTTAACCCCAGCACTCGGGAGGCAGAGGCAGGCGGATCTCTGTTGAGTTCGAGGCCAGCCTGGTCTACAGAGTAAGCTCCAGATGAACCAGAACTACATAGTGAGACCCTGTCTCAACAACAACAACAAGTAAAAAGAAAGTTTAGGGATATAGTTAGTGTCAAAAAAGAATTTAAGCAAAGTCAGGCATGGTGTACATAATGCTAGGACCCAGGAGGCTGAAGTGGAGGGTGGTGAGTGTGAGGCCGGCCTGGGCAATGCAGTGAGACTGCCCTGTCTCCTCCCCCAGCACGGTTAACCAGTCAGTACTTCAAGAGGTACAAACCTCAGGTGAAGCCTAGGCTCACTCATCACACAGGTTTGGGCAGGTTCTAGAGAGGTCCAGTTTATGTAACACTATCATGTAACAACACAAAGAGCAATGTTACCAAAAGCAGGAAGCATGAAGCTGGCTAACACAAGGAGCTGGGGCTTAGCGAGCTCCTGTGCTTCTCGCTTCCCCTTTCAGAGCAGGCAGCTGGTTGCCAATATGGGCACTCTCCGTTCTGCCTTTGTTGGCCCACTGACTAGCAAGCTTCTTACCTTACCCTCAGCACTCTAGGCTGCCTTTCAGGCTGTTCCTCATTCTGACACCAGGCACAGGTGACAATGACAACACCACCCATGTAAAGATGGCAAATGTTTAGTGTCAGCGTCTTCACACACTGGGCTGCTCGGTAGTAGTAGGGTGTTCTTACAGTAGGCAACTCTGGGACTACACGGATAGCTCAGCAATTGAGAGCGCATGCTGCCGGGCTGGAGAGCTGGCAATGCCAGGCTCACAACCAAAAAGACAAGAGGGCCTGCTGCTCTTCCAGAACCAGAGTTCGGTTCCTGACAACTCCATTAGGAGGCTCACCAACTGCCATCTGGAGCCCCATTAAGACCCACTGCAGGATACTGTAAGCAACATGCATTCAACTCAGCATTTAATTAGAGGCAGATCTGGGACTGTGGCTCCCTGACAGAGGGCATACTCAGCATGCCCTGGACTCTGAGTTCAGTCCCCAACACCAGAAAAACAAAAGAGGAAGTGGGATAACCCAAGGATTGTTTTTACAGTGCACTAGGAGAGCAGCACCAGGTCAAGTGGCCACTGCCAGAATAAGACTGTCCTTTGCGGTCTCCAGTCACTTCCTGAGCCTGCCTGGCCTGGCCGAACAGCTGCTCTGCAGAGACCGACCTGAGAATGTGGACATCTTCTGTGAAGAACACACTGAGAGACCTCCTCACCCTTTGGACCTTTATTTTTCAAGACAGGATTTCTTTCTGCAGCCCTGGCTGTCCTGGAACTCACAGAGATCTTCCTGACTCTGCCTCCCAAGAGGGCCTTCACTTTAATAAACACACACAACTGAGAGCTACTTTTCATTCAGCCTCAATGGCAACTGTTGAACTACAGCTACGTGCAGTGCACAAGGCATGGCACCGTGGGTGGATGAGTCCACCATGAAGCAGAGTCTTGCCCATGATATAAATAACTAGCTGTGGATAGAGCTGAACAGTCACTCCAGAATTCACAGTCCTGTTTTATAAAACAAATGAATCACTAAGGTAACCAAGAGGGAAAACTGAGAAATATGATGGGATGGATATATGTGTGGGATAGTGGGGGGACTGAGAAAGTAGCTTAAAAATTCCAAGGTCAGAATGAAGAAACCCATTCAAAAAAGGGTATGTGAATGAAGGTGTCTGTCTGTCTGTCTCTTGTTTCTAAAGCTTTTCTAAAAGTTTAGATAAATTTTCAACTAATCCTTTATTATAATATGCAAAGGTAGTCTTATTCAACCACAAAAGCTAAGTCAGTTGAAGGGGCAGGCATTTAATTATTCAAGGCAATGTACCAAATGAGTGGCTAAAAATTAGAAAGTTAAATGCATCTAGAGATGAAAGAACTCACTTAGACACAGTGGCCAGGGATAGGCTGTGGTAGTAAACACCTTTAATCCCAGCACTTGGGAGGCAGAGGCAGGAGGATCTCTGTGAGTTCAAGGCCAGCCAAGTCCACAGAGTGAGTTCTAGGATAGCCAGGGCTACACAGAGAAACCCTGTATGGAAGAAAAGAAAAAGAAAATAAACAAAAAAGAAATAATGGCCAGGAAGCAAGCACATGATTGCCAGGCTGAGTCGTGAAACATACGAAGCATTAAGAGCTGAGGCAAAGCCAGCAGCACATGCAGAGGTATACTGCTGACCTCCCTTCTAGTGAGGTCAATACAGGAGGGCAGCGAGAGCTAAGTATGAGGTAAGAACAGGAAAATAGCAGGCCTGGAACCAGGAAGAAAGGAGGCAAAGGAGGTTCCAGGGCAGGCCTGGGGCCATGGTGGAGAGCTGCTCAGAACCTGCAGACCAGTGCTCTCACTCTTCACTTTCCTGGTTCTGTACTCAAGGGATCTTTGATAAAAGCTATGGACTTACACCTCATAGTACATCTCAAGGGGATGGCTTAGTTTTTTAAGAACACTGGTTGCTTTCACAAAGACCCGAGTTCAGCTCCCAGCACCCACATGGCAGCTCACAAGTGCCTGTAACACCAGTTCCTGGGCATCTGATGCCCTCTTCTGGCCTCAGGCACTCCACAGATGTGATGCAGACACATAAGCAAAGCATTTACACACACACCCAGACACACACACACACGCAGGTTGAGAATACGGCTCAGCTCTGTTCTGAACACTTGACACTAACTTTCATTTAATGAAGTAACAGAGAAAGGAACAAATCAGATGACAAATGTCCTGCCACTCAGTATTTAAATTTTTGCACCTTGCCACTGTTTACCACTTGGATTCTCAGAATTAAATAAAAGCTACAGTTTTGAAGCCAGCTTTCTCTTTGTTCTGTGCTGTCTGAGATAATGTCTCACTCTGTAGCCTAGGCTGGTCTGGAACTTGCTATACAGACCAGGCTGGCTTTGAACTTATTATCCTCCTGCCTCTGAAATAAGTGCTGGGATTAAGAGCATGTACTACCATTCCCAACCTTTGGAAGGTGCTTATTTCCCTATCTCCAAAGCATCCTAAGACATGAATTTAAAATATTTTAGACACTTCTTCCAGTTGCTGAGTGTTACAAGGCTAAGAAACTCATTTTCTTTTCCTTTTTCTTTTGGTTTGGTTTTTTGAGACAGGGTTTCTCTGTAGCTTTGGGGCCTGCCCTGAAATTAGCTCTGTAGACCAGGCTGGCCTTGAACTCACAAAGATCCACCACCGATCCACCTGCCTCTTCCTCCTGAGTGCTTGGATTAAAGGTGTGGATCACCACCGCCCAGCAGAATATTCACTTTCAATCTGTGTCAGAAGCCTGTGTGCAAGTTTAATTTCATAAAGGACACACACCCCAAGAAAGACAAAGAGGGAAACAGATCAGAGGAAAACTTGTAGGACTTGGTTTTCTCTTCCAGCAGGTGGGTCCCAGGATTTGAACTCAGGTCTTCAGGCTTGGCAGCAAGTACTTTACCCACTGTGCCATCTCACCGCCCTAAATTACATTTTAAAAAGGCTGGGTAATCATGAACTTTAAAAGAATCTATGGGTAAATCCCTAAAATACACACCAAGAGAACAGTTTGTTCTACTTATGCCCTTGTTCTTCAGATCATACTTTCAAACTACAGTCTGTTTTTCAGTTGTCTTTTTTTTTTTAAGATTTATTTATTTAGTTTACAGTGTTCTGTCTGCATGTGTGCCTGCAGGCCAGAAGAGGGCACCAGATTTCATTACAGATGGTTGTGAGCCACCATGTGGTTGCTGGGAATTGAACTCAGGACCTCTGGAAGAACAATCAGTGCTCTTAACCTATGAGCCATCTCTCCAGCCCCCTGTTTTTCAGTTGTCTTAAAGCGGCCATGAAGTTCTAAGGAAAAAGTCATAGCAAACACTCTAGCTGATGGCTGACACGTTCACGTGAAAGGGCAAGGGCATAGTCACCTCAGTGCCTGGGCACTGTGAAGCTGTCTTCATCCTCAAGGCCAGTGGTACTTCAGATACCAGATGGTTTCATTTTTCAATTGTGGTCCAAAGAGAGGGTTGAGCTGGGCCAGAATTGCAATCAGCCAACTAAAATTCGATGGGAGGAACAAGAGCAAAAAGTGGTGAAATTGGCTAGAACATAACCATTTCCATACACGATGGAAAGCAGACTTTAGTGTACTCCATTCTGACCCAGCCTTCACTGCACACTGCTCCTGGGAGATGGCTGACCAGGGGGCCTTCATCTGAGATAATCCACAAAGCAGGGAGGCTCCATCACAGCTGAGTCGCTGCCATTCTTTGATGACGTTATTACTGTGCTAAGTATCTGGGCTTTACCCAATCACGACATCCTTACCACCAAGCCTGTTCACCTCCTCACCATTTGCCACACCTCAGCTTCCTTTTATCTTCCCTAACATGTAGACATTAAGGCACTATTTAAGGGGTACAGCTAAGATCCGATATCAACCCACCAGGTTCCTAATCACTGTTGTGATCAATGGCAAAGCATTTCATGGACCCCACCACACAGAACCAATGGGCATTTACTTCTGTACCCAAACAAATCACAAACTGTGTCTCTGTTATACACAAATTACAGAGGACATACAAACAGAAACTAAAGCACCATGGTTAGTTTTAAATTTTTCACATGTTGTTCACAGAGTTCTGATGAGGTAATTCATGGGACCAACGAAATTTGAGAACCACTGAGTATGGATGAAAGCAAGGAATAAAAAGAAAAGCAACCTGCAGGTGTCTGGCTAGTCAACCATTCTGTTTTTCTTACTGAACAAATATTTAATGAGCAGTTACTAGGTCCCAGGCACCAGTGACACAGGGACGATGACACGTCACTCTCCTCAAAAATCTTATGTAATATCAGATGGTAACTGCTACAGAGAGAAGAAAAGCAGGGGCAATGGGCTGCAGGTATAGCCAGGTATGAGGACCTGACTTTCCAAACTCCATTTTAAAGAAGGGCCTTCATCTTAAACCATAAAATGAGCTGGGGGTGGGCAGATCTCAGCTCCAGAAATGTGCTGTGATAGCAGAAATTTGAACACATACCCTAAAAATGGCCAATTAAGCCAGGCGGCGGTGGCGCACGTCTTTAATCCCAGCACTCAGGAGGCAGAGGCAGGCGGATCTCTGTGAGTTCAAGACCAGCCTGGTCTACAAGAGCTAGTTCCAGGATAGGCTCCAAAGCTACAGAGAAACCCTGTCTCGGAAAAAAAAAAAAAAAAAAAGGCCAATTCAGAAGATAGGGAGCAGGGCCATAAAATTTAACAAGGTCCAGATGTTCTTGGGAGGCATCCTGTCCTTAATGACTCTTGGTTAGGTTTTTGCTCCCAAATAATGACCAATGGTTTCAGAAACTACCTTATCCTATGTACTCTTTACCCAATCCCAAGATGACAGGACATGAACTCCCCTGACTACAGTGTTTCCCCTTTAAAAGTTCTTCCTTCCCAGGGCTCCCTGCCACACTTTTTGCACCCACCATGCTGGGGTGCTGAAGAGGTATTGGTCCAAACTTGAGTTTGAATTAAAAACCCTCATGTAATTTGCATTGGAAATCCAGCTCTGTGAACTCATTTGAGGACCAGAAACTTGGGCATAGCACAGAAAAGGAGGAAATGTCTAAACAGACCAGAATTATGCCGAATTCATGCTGTCTTTACTTCTTACTCTGAACTCGTGAGTCCTTGGATTGTGGCTGTGGTGGGTAGGAGCGGGGGTAAAGGTGGGGGTACAAGCACTGATAAACAGAAGGGTGAGTTTTGGGGGCATTCCCCCATACTATCGATCCCCTCACACATACATTAGGGTGCTGCTTTCTGGGGAAAAGGAAACAGACAGCCATGGTGGACTCTTTCTAAACTCCCCGCAAGGACTAGGGCCAGCCAAACCCAACTAGGGCCATTATCAGTTGGGTCTCTTCTCCTCCTTTGGCTGCCATTTTTTGGAACCCTTCCAATCACAAGACCAAATGGCCGGTTCTGACTGGCAGTGCAGAGAAGCAGCCAGTGCAGCACAGGGAGCTGGTGCCCACAGACACAAGGTGTCTGCCTTCTCAGCCCACAAAAGGTCGCACTGAGAAATGGGATCCAGGGGGAAACCAGGCCAGAACAGATCCTTGGGCTGACTCACTTTACAAACAAAGTTGACTCAGATGAGAGACTGCCTGATCGCCCTTAGAACTAGGGGATTAAACATAAGAATAACACCAAGCCTTCCTACACACACACACGCACACACACACACGCACGCACGATGGAGGTGGTGGAGGTGTGGACAACACAGACGGATGCTGCACTGCAGAAGAGCTCTGAGGCCACAATCGTGGAAAATTCCACACAAGTCCGGGGTTTCCCCAAGGCCAGCAGGAGATACAAATGCCCTGGAGGAACAGTCCTGTGCTCTGTAAGAGACTGACCTCACTAGCAACACTTAGAAACAACAAATTAAAAAGATACACTAGCCCCCACACTGTCCCCACAGCCTTTCCTCCCCACAAGTGTATAGTAAGCAATAAAGACATCATCTAGGGGCTGGACACATGGTTCAGTGGTTAAGGGCAAACACGGCTCTTGCAGAGGACTCAGGCTTTGTTGCCAGCATCCACACAGGGTAGCTCACCACTGCCTGTAACTTCGAATACAGATAGAATGGCCCTCTTCTGGTCTCTGCAACGCACGCACGCACGCACGCAAGCACACACCAGCACTTAAGAAGTGTGGAGGGGCCTTTCCAGCTGCATAGACCATCCTGGAGCTTTTCTGAAAATCCTTGGGGCAGGGCAGAAAGGGAAGAGTAGAGGGCTGTGGTAAGGGAAAGGCTAGTTGGAATCTCTCACCAGTAGACAGTTAACAAAAGTTGCAGTGAAGATTGCCTACAGAAAGGTAATACTCCCTTTTTTACAGTGATATTTTAAATAAGAACATTAAAACAGGAATGAACTATGCTTAAGGCCAAAGCATATTTGACCTTTGCTTTTAATCTTATCCCTTTCTCAGATGTAATCTGTGACTTCCTGTGGCTCTCACCAACAAGATTTTGAGGTTTGTTGTTAGTCAAAACAAATGTCTTAACTTCCCTGTGCCTAGAGCCACTTCTACCCTTGTGACCTACAGCTTAAGGGCCCAACCTATGGTCTCATTTACTCCAAGAATCCTTTAAAAATGGTGCCTCAAAAGCTATCAATATCACATAATCACATAGATAGCTACTGTTAAGACACAATCATGAGATAGGGTCTCATGTAGCTCAGGCTGGCCTTAAACTCCGTTATGTAGCCAGAGCTGACTCACACCTCCAAGGTGCTGGAACCACAGGTGTTCTACACACACTATCAAATCCACCAGACACTGCTACTCCCCAAAAACCCTACACCCATGATCACTGTCCCTGCCTAGAGGTCTCTCTCAATGCCCATGCTGAGAGCTATGTCAAAGCCTGTTTCTTCATATGGATTCATCCTAAAGTTTCTTTCTTTCCTTTTTTTTTTTTTTTTAAGTTTTTCGAGACAGGGTTTCTCTGTGTAGCTCTTACTGTCCTAGAACTTGCTCTGTAGTTCAGGTTGATCTGGAACTCAAAGAAATCCTCCTGCCTCCGTTTCCTGAGTGCTGGGAATTAAAAGTATGCGCCCTGGGATTAGGATCTGCCTGGGTGATCCTAAAATTCTTGCAAGAGCTTGGCTACAAATGATTGGAGGTCTCTGAAGGAACTCTTTGACACCTGTAGCAGGTGGCGTGTAGCTATGCCTGTCTCCTGCACATGTTGTCACCATGCAGTTCTCATGTAGTTAAGGCGCCTGAGGTGGAGGCAAGCTAAGTGATTGGTGGGTGTTCACATACTAAGTAGGCAGACACAGGCAGCAGGTGACCAGAAACCAGGCCAACCTAATGCTGCTCTGTGAACCGCTGCCTTTGCGGTGCTAGGTGAGGGCGGGAGTTTAGCTAGGTCTAAATTGTGAATTACGGAAGTGAGAATCCACAGCCTTTGGTGCCTCCTCATGGAAAAGACTAAGTATCAGACCCTGCAAGAACGAATAAAGGCCATTTTGCTCTCTCAGATCAGTCTTTGGAAGTTTCTAGATTTACATACCCTCCTCATCCTGCATTTTTTTGAGGGGGTGGGTCTCATTATGTTACCCAGGCTGGTTTCAAAATCTGTAGACTCAAGGGATCCTCCTGAGTAAAAACTAAGACACCACTGACTGTCAATTCAGCTTGTAATGATGGGATGATTTGGTTCGTTTTGTTTTTCAAGCAGTTTGAAATATAGAAAGAGCCCAGGGCCTTGTACATGGTAAACAAGCACTCAAATACTGAGCCCCAGCCACAGCCCTCGACACTATTGCCAATGTTTCAAATCAAGAAAGAAAAAAGTCAATCTCAGCACCTATCCCAACACACACACACACACACACACACACACACACACACACACACACACACACACACACACACACACCGTTAGGAAAATGCCTTGAGAAACAGAACAGGCTATTTCATTTGAAATTTTAGCGGAATTTTCCCTCTAGCCAGCTGAATGAACTCAGTGCCTGTCCTTCTGACTACCCACAGACTTAAAATTTCCCTTTAGCTGATAAACACACAGAGCATTGGAAGGAAGAAGCCTGCTGTGACCTGATGGAAGCAAGTGGAGGAAGGGCCGGCGCTCTGGCGGATCCCCGACTTGTTGTGTAACCAGAAGGAACGGACTGTACCCTTCTGCTTGCCCAAACTGTTCCACATGGCTCCACAGCCCAAAGGCCTAATAACCATCAGCTGAGCGGCTTCTGTAGGACAGGGGTGATACAGCAGCAGTGAGGGGAGCTGTAGTACTGGGATTCACACAGGGCAAACTTAAGTTCCTCTTTTGGGGAGTTACTGGATTGCAAGTAGGATCTGCAGGTGTTAGGCAAGCATCACTGAGGTACATTCCAGTCTACTATCACTATTATTATTGTTGTTGTTTATTATTATTTTGAAATAAGGTCTTGCTAAATTATCCAGGCTACTCTCGAATTCACTGTGTAGCCCAGCTGTCTAAAGGTGCCACAGCTAGCCCACAATCACTCTCAGGGGTCACGGCCATGTCAGGTTCTGAGCATGTCAAGTTGCTGGCTGAAGGGCTGAGCTGCCAGGGATGGCAAAGGACTGTGCTCTCATGGACAGGCCAGTGGCCCCCAGTCCAACAGAAAGAGCTCTCTACGCACAAACTGCATTGCTCTGCCTGGAAGCAGTACCCAGCTCTCAAATCCTGCTTAGTGGTTTCATTCACACGTAAAAGGAAGAACAGAAACAAGGGTGTGGCCTGGTTCCTGCTGAAGCTTGTGATGGACTTCCTTGCTGGAATGGGGAAGTCCAGCCAGGGATGGCTCCTTTGTCCATAGTCCTCCTAGTGCAGGCCATGACAGGAGTGACCTCTGCCGGCAGACGCCTTATGTGACAGCAAAAACATACACAGTGCCTTGCCGGGCTCCCTTCATGACTACATATAATCCTTTCCCAACCCAATGACACAAACACTTCAGAAGTCAGGGACATGACATTGAAGCTACTAGAAAATAGGGAGACTTGGTACCAAAGTTGGATTTTAACCCTAAGCATCCCAAATGCTGGTGAAACACTCTAGGTGAGTGACCTTCCAACCAAAGTGTGGTTCCATTTGTAAATACTTGCCTCAAAGTGTCAGGAATGAAAGAGATAATGGGGGACCGTGCAGTGGCTGGTAAGCAGAAGTTCAAAATAACCCCATGCTCCTTGCTTTTCTTTGTCTGTGAGACAAATAAAAATGTAGGCAAGCCACAGAAGGAGGCACAAGAGATTTCCTTTGGAGTTTTTCAGAGTATGTGGCACTGGGCCATTACCACCTCTACCCCTGCTCACACCCACCACTCCAGAGCCCCAGATTTCTAAGGCATTAGCTGTGTCTGCCAGATCCTCTCTAACATACACAGCCTACAGTTAATGTGACAGACGCTCCTGTAGACTGCATCACACCATAGAGCAGGCTCAAAGAAAGGGAGATGCATGTTCCTGGGTAGACCTGAGGAAGTCAAGGAACAGGCCTGCCTGTCAAAGACACAAACAGACAACCACCTCGGTTAGAAACTCACTGTCTTTCAGTCAATGTGTGGCAAGGATACGGTATGGAAATCCTGTACGTCCCTTAAAATGAGCTGAACTTTTTGCTTTCTCAGAAGACAGAGCCGAGGGGACACTGTAGGTCACTGGGCAGGTGTGAGAACACTGTGAGAAGTTCCGAGGGGCTCTCTGGTCTAGAAGTCCTTGGCCTGGCAGTAGCATGGAACCAGAGTCCCTGTGGAATATGTGCTCCAGAGACCAGCACAGGGTCTGCCCTCCTGCCTGCCAGCCAGGCCATGGCTTCCTGATTGCCCTACAGCTCTAAATCAACTTGAGCCTGGCGTAACCAATGAACATTGCTCCTCTCTCACAGGCTGAGCCATCCCTTCCTCAGTGACATCTGAATCCCATCTAAGGTTTTTCTTTCTTGGCTAGTCTCCCTCCTTCAAAGCTGTTTCCCCTAGTGCTGGGGATGGAACCCATAGCTTCTGGCATGCTAGTTGGTACAACTCTGTAACTACTAAAGGGGTCAACAGGAGACAGAAAGATGGTTCAGGTGAAGGTGCTTGCTGCCAAGCGTGACCACCTGAGTTTGATCCACAGGCCCAGAGACAACCCCAACAAGTTGTCAGATTGCCCTCTGACTCCATTTATTAAATAAATAAATAAATTCTTTTCACCTAAAGAATGAAAAGAATTCCACACAAAGGAGATGCTGCTGCTGGCTTTCAAGAGGAGGGGCCAATGGAATGTGAGTGGCCTCTATAGAGGGGCAGGGTGGTGGCTAACTAATAGCCAGTGAGGAAATAGGGACTTCAGTCTTATTACCACAAAGAACTAAATTTTGGCACAGCCTGAGGGCTTGGCAGAGAACTCTAAGCTCCAGATGAGAAGACGCAAACATGTTTTTTATTAACTGGCTGCCAACCTTACCACTGTGGCCCCTTTTACCACAGGAATACGCCCTAATTTTGCCAATTTTAAACTTGAAATTTCTTCCCTTTCTTCCCCTAGGACTTTGAGACGACTCATTTTCTAAATTAGGTCTTTCAAACCAAAGTTCCTACCGAGCCCTTTGTATGTGCAAGGGACTGAAAATGGGGCCTCACAATACCACTGGGCACAATCCCAGTCCCATAATCCTCTTATCTGCTATACTACAGTAGAAAAGACTCTAATATATGTCTCCATAAAGCAGGTAATGATAACATGCTAGGCCAGGCACTGTGGTCTCTCCTCGGCTAAATATAGACATCATAGATGTACCTCTGAGAGAAATTAAGCAATTCTCAGATGGAAAATTAAATGATGGCAATTATCCAGGGAGGGGAGTGAGGTGGCTACAGGTACTCTCCACAGCTGGGAGTAGACAGACACCAAACCAGATGAGCCCAGGCTTTCACCTGCAGATTTCCGGGATGAGAAACACCAAAGTCGGATTCTCCCAGAGCAGACAATCTGAAAAACCACAAATATCATTCAAGAAAGCTGGGACCCCAAAGGCTTTTATTTTGAGTCCTGAACTAATGAGACAGAGGAACTGGTGAGGTGGCCATGGGCAGAGAGGCTTGCTGCCAAGCCTGATAACTTGAGTTGATGTCCATGACTCATAAGGTGGAAGGAAAAGAACTAACCCCCAAAAACTGTCTTCTGACCTCCACACACCTGCCCCATCCCAAATCAATACATTTAAAACGTATTAAGAAAGAGTGTGTGTGTGGGGGGGGTGGTCACTGAGAGGCTGTTTAGCAGTTAAAAGAATTTTCTGCTCTCCCCAAGGATTAAAATTCAGTTCCCAGCAACCATACTAGGTGGCTCACAACCTCCCGTAACTCCAGCTCCAGTAAAGAAACTCACTGGGCCCACGGAATCCAATGCCCTTTGCTGTTCTCCACAGGCAATGCCTTTATGTGCACAAATACATATACACACAATTAAATTTTTTTAAATTAAAAAAGTGGAGTTAATATGGTCTTAAGGAAAATTAAAAATCACTAACATTCAGTTAATTTTTAAAAAAAAGACATGACAGGAAAAGAATAAAGAACAAAAATTTGATGAGATAATTAAAACAATAAAATAGCCTAAAGTTAGCATGTTAGTAATTACATTACGTTTATATATTTAAAAGACAAAGAGTGCTGGTTATAGAGAGCCACATGCCTGCAATCCTAATACTTGGGAGGCTAAAGCTGGTTAGTTCAAGGCAGCTTGAACTATGCAGTCAGACTTGTCTCAACAAACCAAAAGTAAATTAAACTAAAACGCAAAACTCTCAGCACTGACTAGGTCTACAGAGAGCTTCAGGCCAGTCAGGCTACATAATGAGACCCTGTCTCTAAAGAAAAAGGAAAGGGGGGGGGGCACAACAACTCAATGACAGATGAGACAGTCAGGAAAGAAACTCATATACCTATAGCAAAACTATTTCAAATAAAAAAGCTGAAACTATTGAATGAGGCAAAGAAGTTCTGAAAACTTTGTAAAGCACAGGGTGGGCAGAATACTGTACACATAATAAATAAATAAATCTTAAAAAAAAAAGCATAGGGTGGAGGTGCACACTTGTAACCCCAGCACTCAGAAGGCGGAGGCAGGAGGAGCAGGAGCTCACAGCCTGCCCGCGCTACCCACTGAGACCCTTTCAAAACAGACGCAGCAAGGAAATGGCACAAGTGTTAGGAGTGTAGCTGAGCAGTGGAGTGGGCAAGGCTCTGGATTGAATCCCTAGCACTAAATGAGAAAAGAAAAATGAAGTCTGGGCAGCAGTGACTGCCTGTCTTCATCGGGAAAACGTGGCCAGCCCTGACCTTCTCAGTGCCATCAGCCTAGGACAGCAACAGTGCCTAAATGTGCCCAACCCTGACACTGCCCAGAACTGTGGAGTCTGCAGATCCAAGGCTGCCCAGCAGGCCCATAGGACATAAGTTCAATGAGTCTCCTACCTTTGCTTACGCCAATTTTTCCAGAAATCCAAACCCCCCAGGCTCATCCATTACAACCCAAACCCCATTCCCTGGTATTTTCTTCTACTGCTTCCGGGTAACACTGGCTCCTCCCCATTCCTCCAAGCTCTCTCAAGCAGAAAGCAGACTACTTTTGGGCAATGAGGGCAGAGACATCTTTCCTTCCCCTGCTATTGTCAGACAGTTCCCCTCTATTTGTGCAAAGGGACTTCTCTAGGGAGCATGCAGCTGGTTTTTAAACCTATCAATCTTTCGGCTTTCCCAGTCCAACCTCCTGTCGCCAGGCTGCTCTGGGCAGCCCTTCTCTGCCACATTTTCATTTAAACGGTAATCCCGCCTCACCTATGTAGGTTCTGTTCAAAGATATCCAGTAGACCTTGGATGGCAGATACCCAACGTTAACCCACACAGCTTCCTATGCATACACATCTATGGGAACAGTGGAGTCGTAAGTCAGGTACACAAAGAGATCAGCAAGACAGAACACATCACAAGAAAAGTTATGTGATCTCTCTCAGAAGAATCAAGACAAATACCAATATTTGTGGACTGCAGTTGATCTTGAATGACTGGCAAGGCAGAAATGTCCTGGACAGAAAAATGTTTGTTTATCAGCGCCCTTGGTTTTTACCCAAGGATGCCAACATGTCAACACGGCACCTCCTCAAGAGCACACCCACCAATTACAAAGTGCAGTGCTTATTTGGCTCATTATCCATACACACTATAAAATAAATAAGACAATCAGGGGAGTAAAATGCAATAGGCTACTTGGTTAAAGCAGTTAATTTTAGAGCACGGTAGCCATATTGTGGTTAGGTCTGAAATGGTCATTATTTCTAAGACACAGGGTGAATTAAATCTGCTTCAGAATACTCAGAGGCAGATGACAGTATGGGGGTGAAACAAGCTCGTCTATGAGGCGGCGATTTTTAAAGATGGGAAAATCAGAGAGATAATACAGTAGGTTTAGAAAGGCAAAATCAGGCTGGGCATGACTTTTGATCACAGTGCTTGGAAGGGAGAGGCAGGTGAGTCTCTGTGAGTCGAGGCTAGCCTGGTCTACATGGTAAATTCCAAGCCAGACAGGGCTACAGGGAGAACCTATCTCAAATAACTTGATGATGACACATGAACTGCTCTTTTCTCCTCAGCCACCGTAAGATACCATTCCACTTGGTCCTTGTCACACTGGCACCACAGAGACTAAGTCATCAGCAGAGACAGCCTCTTCTACTCTCTAGTCAAAACACACAGAAAGGTGAAAGAAGTGAATTTCAGCCAGTCCCATCATCAAGCTCAGTGCTGGTGATCACTTAGCACCTGTGAAACCAATCGAAAGCCTTGCTTAGGCGTATGCAGAAAGCCAAGAGTCTCGGTAGGAAACTCCTAAATTTACACAAACGTATTAAACCTTAGTGCAGAAGTCAAAGGACACTCCACACTTAAGGGTGCCAAGGTACGAGGGTCCTGGCCTTTCATCTCAGGATGGACTGGATTGCTGTTTCTTGCTCACGCGGCACTAAACAATACTGTGGCCAGCACCGTTTTCACCCTGTTGCCCCACACACATCATCTAAGACTTGGGGAGCCAGACAATGCTCTGTGGCTGGACATGGTGGCTCAGGCCTGGAACCCTGCGTTTGGGAACACCCTAGTGTCATCTCTGTCGCTATAAAGACACCCTGACAACAAGCAGCATATGGGAGAAAGGGTTCGTGTTAGCTCACAACTCCAGTCTGAAGTCTATCATAGCAGGAAGTCATGGCATTGAGAACTGAAGGCAGCTGGAATGGTCCAACAGTCAGGAGCAGAACAAGCAACTGTGTGCTTCCTACTCAGCTCACTTTCTCCACTCTCATCTAGCCTAGAGCCCAAGCTCTGTGTGTGCAGTCCGCATTCAGGGTGGGTCTCCCCACCTTAATGAACCCAACTAAAGACATTTCCCACAGGCATGCCCATTGGCCAATCCGATTCAAACAATTCCTCACTGAGACTCTAGATTATGTCAAGTTAACAGAACAGAGAGGCCAAGGCAGGAGGATTGCTGTGAATGCGAGGACAGCCTGGGTTACAGAGTAAACTCCAGACTACCTAGGCTACAGAGTGAGACCTTGACAAGAAAGCAAGCCAGCCAGGGACTCCATGAAGGGTAACTTTCTGGTATGCGCCCTGTTTCAGCTGTTTAACAGCGAAGAAATCAGATGCCCTTCCTGCATTCTGTGTGGTTATTTGCTCCGAGAGCTGATTAAAACTCAGTGTTGTTTCCCTCTGCAACCTGGTTTGTTCCATTTTACTCAGGAAAGGGGAGAGTACAGAGTGGACAACTTTTGGAAACATCTTTAAAACAGTTCAACGCCGTTCTGCATTTCTGCATTTGCAATGACTGAGGAACAGCAGTCCAAATGGGTTGAGGGGAAAAGTTAGCCTACATATGCCAAGTCACCTTCCCTTCAATAGTTTATACAGTCCATTCAGACGGATGCAAACTGTTATACTCTGATACAGCTTATAATGGTTTATACAAAAGCCATCCTTATTCTACCTGATTATAGTTCCAGTTCCACTTCATCAGATAAACAAAAATCTTAATCCCAGCACATGGTCAGCAGAGGCAGCTGGATCTCTGTGAGTTTGAGGCCAGCCTAGTTTACAAGAGCTAGTTCCAGGACAGCCAGAGCTACACAGAGAAACCCTGTCTTGAAAAGTCACAACAACAAAAAGAAAACAAACATAAAAAGAGAACTTGCTGCTCTTCTATTGGACCCAGGTTCAATTCCCAGCACCCATACAGTGGCTTAAAGCCACCTGGAGCCCTGGTTCCGAGGATCTGAAGCCCTTTTCTGGCCTCTGTGGGCACTGGGCTCACATGGTGCACAGACACAAGCAGGCAAAGCACCCACATATGTAAAACAAATGACAATAATAAGAAATATCCTTAATTTAAAAAAGACATTAGACTCAAGTGAAATACGTAAAATGAGTAGATTTAAATAAATATGTCACAATAGTAAGATATAAAGTAGTATAATTGTAAGTTCCAGATAATTATAAGCTTAACATTTGCAGCAATTAAAGTACATTTGTATTCCCATCTGCCAGCTCTTACCTAACACACTGAGCACTTGAAAATGTGAAATTCTGAGCATATTCAATCTGATGACACTATTTGTAGATATTAAACAAATGTAAGTGCCAATGACCCATAATGTGTCAATTAACACATTATAAATACCAAGAATAACTGTTTTTTAAGTCAAATTATGTATAAGAGACAAGATACTTACAAGAGATAGCAGCAAACTGAACAGGTCACCAACATGGTGATAATAACGCTAAAAAAGAAGGAAAAGCCATTATTAGACATCAGTGAACATGCAGACCTTGCAGAATGGTTTAATCTCAGAACTTCCCTTCCCACTGTCCTGAACTGCAGGAGTGTGCGCCAAGACAATGGACCTGCACTCATCCAACACCCAACATACCGCAGTGTGCATTGAGTAGAAGTTTAAGTACAAAATCAAACATCTGTCTTTAAAGGAACGTACTGGTGCCACAATTTGATTTGAAACTGAGATGTCTCTACTGACAATTCATTTTGACAGAACTACTGTATTTGACAATGTTCCTAGCGATGAATTGAGCCTGCTAAACCTATGATCACTAGCAGACCTCTCCCCATCTCTGCTTATTTATTAAAAGTTAAAGCTGGGTCTCTAACCTGCAGAATTTCAGCATTTCTAAAACAGAATTCATGCTTAGCACATTTTGCTCTTACAGAGGACCTGAGTTCAGTCCCCAGTGCTCACAACTGCCCTTAACTACAGCTCTAGGGGCTCTGATGCCTCTGGCTTCTATGAGTACCCACAAACATGTGCACACACACAAAAAAAATTTAAAAATAATAAAACAAATATTTAAAAATATTAATTTAAAAACAGTAACACCAGAATCCATTATCCTTTCTCTAAACACTCCCCTTCTGAATCTTAGACCCCAAGGCTGGGGAGTGGCTCAGTGGTAGAGCAAGAATGAGTGACGCCGGGGGTTCAATCCACACATAGTACTCATCAGCACTGCCATTTCCCCTAATCTACTTTTAACTCTGTCATCTGCTCACACTTCCTCTGCATGCCCATCCATGCTGTGGATTCGTCCTTTGAAGCATCTCCCCTTTTCAGTGGACTTTTTTTTTTTCAAGACTTATTGGGGCTGGAGAGATGGCTCAGTGGTTAAGAGCACTGCCTGCTCTTCCAAAGGTCCTGAGTTCAATTCCCAGCAACCACATGGTGGCTCACAACCATCTGTATGAGGTCTGGTGCCCTCTTCTGGCCTGCAGGCATACACACAGACAGAATATTGTATACATAATAAATAAATATTTTTTAAAAAAGACTTATTTATTCTATATACAGTGTTCTGTCTGTTTGCATTTCTTCCTGCACACAAGAAGAGGGCACCAGAACTCATTACAGGTGGTTGTGAGCCACCATGCGGTTGCTGGGAATTGAACTCAGGACCTCTAGAAGAGCAGCCCATGCTTTTATCCGCTGAGCCATCTTTCCAGCCCTTCAGTGGATTTCTTTTATTCCATTCACTTTCCAGTAACAAAATTCACTGGTTTGGTTTGGCTAACTTATTTCTGGAAGATTCAAAACTTTCAGTACTTCTATTCTCTCCACAGTCAATCAGATCAATCTTTCAGAACTATCCTTTCACTGCACACTTTAGTGAAGCCTATTTCCCACAGGGTGATTGCCACACCCCCAGAATAAATAGGACAAAAGCCAGAACGTCAGCTTATCTTTGCTAAGCCTTTAGGAGTTCTGTGCTTACATTTCCTGTGGATAATCTATTGATACATTCCTTCATTCCACAATTCTACCTGAGTGCCCAGGGTGTATCAGGCTCTAGAGAAGTGGCTAACAATGAATAAAATTGATTTAAGATGTCCACGCTGGTAGCTGGAGAGACAGCTCAGAGGTTAAGAGTACTGGCTGCTCTTCCAGGACCTAGATTTGGTTCTTGGCACTTAGATAGTAGCTGTCTGTAACTCCAGTTCTAAGAGAACTGATGCCCTCTTCTGGCATCTCTGGGAACTACATGCATGTGTTGCACAGACAAAACATCCATACGCATGCAATAAAAGAAATAATAAATGTTTTTTAAAAAGTCTATCCTGCCCTTCCCTGAGAATTTTACAGGCTGGAGGAGAGCAGACAACACATAAGTTGAACAACAGACAGACAATAATCTATCATTAGTATATTGAGGGATCAGCAAGTGCTGACCCAAGGAAGCAGGGAAGGAAGACCGGTGTGCAGGGATGAGAAGGCCTTGGCAAGTGACGGAGTATGACTGCAGATTTGGGTGAGTGAGGGTTTCCAGTGGTGGGACAGTAAACTCAGGCATGAGCTGAGTGGGGACGTGGAGGTTCAGGGGAAGGAGGTCAGGGCGGCTGAAACATTCCAGCAAGGCCAGTTTGGGAGGCAGGAGGCAGGAGAGGTTTATCTCAGAGCCTGTGCAAGGCCTCTGCCTAAAACATTAACAGATGGGATCTGAAGGAAACTGACAAAATCTGGCATGACTTCTCCTATGATCTCTCATCTGGGTTGAACCAGGCTGGGGAAAGAGAGGCAGAGTGAGAAGGCCGACTGAGCAGGAGTGTGTGCACGGTGCCAGGAGCTTCAGAGGAGTGGAGAAAGCTTGGAGCAGTATGCATAGCAAGTGTTGGTCAGATTTTAGATGCATTTTATTTTTAATTATTTGAGAGTGGGATGGCAGAGTGCATGCAAGTGCAAATGCTCACGGAGGCAGAGTTTGGACCTCCTGAAGATGGCACTGTAGGTGGTTAGGAACTGCCAGGGTGTGTCCTGGGAACCAAACTCTGGTCCTTTCCAAGACAACAAAAGCTCTTAGCTGCTGAGCCATCTCTCCAGTACCTCTAAACACATTTTAAAGACAAAAAAGTGACAGTTGTACAATAATGTGAGGGCCTATGGAAGCACTTGTAATCTAAGCCCTTCATCCAACTGGCTGTGATAGTACACACCTAGCACTTGGAAGGCCAAGGCAGGAGGATGGCGAGTTTGAAGTCAGTCTAGGCTACATAAAGATGGCCAGACAGAAGGCCAGCCTTCCAACTTCCAACTCTTCAACCCTTTACTCCTGAAGGCAGGTGCCTTTACCGCCACCCTGCTCTACCCACACCACATGTGGATGAATGTCAGCTCCAAGTTTCTGCTCATCTTCTCCTGTTCCTGAGCCTTACACTTAGAATTTCTTCTATCTTTTCTCCTTCCCCAAAGACAGCTCAGAGAATGGAGGCAGCTGAGGAGCCTTTGTACTACATACCTAACATTAGCTGCCACAAGAGAACACTCCCCTTCAAACAGCTGCTCTGCAGGAGCTGCATGCAATCATGCAGGAGTGGAGTCATAAGCTGCAATTTATTTTCAAATGTCTCGGCAGAACTTTATACATCTATATACACACATTCACATGCATTCATAAAGCAAACATGTATAAATCCATTGTGGCATACAGCCTTGGCATGTAGCCTTTTGTTTGTTTTTGCTTTTTTTGTTTGTTTGTTTGTTTGTTTGTTTGTTTGTTTGTTTGAGACAGGGTTTCTCAAAACCTGTGTTGCTTTGGAGCCTGTCCTGGAAATAGTTCTTGTAGACCAGGCTGTCCTCGAACTCACAGAGATCTGCCTGCCTCTGCCTCCCAAGAGCTGGGATTAAAGGCATGCACCACCTGGCTGGCATGTAGCCTTTTTTTAAAAAATTAAATTTAGCTGGGCAGTAGTGGCTTACGCCTTTAATCCCAGGACTCGGGAGGCAGAGGCAGGTGGATCTCTGGGAATTCGAGGCCAGCCTGGTCTACAAGAGCTAGCTCCAGGACAGGCTCCAAAGCAACACAGAAAAACCCTGTCTCAAAAAAACAACAACAAAAAAATTAACTTTATAATTTTGTGTGTGTGTGTGTATGTGTGTGTATGCACGTGCCCACAGATACCAGAAGACCAAGTTGGATTCCCTAGAGCTGGAGTTACAGTTTTTGGGGGTTCTTTTTTGTTTTTGTTTTGTTTTAGTTTTTTGAGACTGGGTTTCTCTGTGTAGTAGTCCTGGCTGTCCTGAAACTAGCGCTATAGAACAGGCTGGTCTCGAACTCACAGAGCCTGCCTCTGCCTCCTGAGTGCTGGGATTAAAAGCGTGCACTACCACCACTGGGCTTTCCTAGTAGTTTTGAGCCACCTCACATGGGTGCTGGAAATTGAACTCAGGTCCTCGGGAAGAGCACTAAATGCTCTTAACATGCCACGGTGTGCACGGAGAAACCAGAGACCGATTTGTGGGGTTGTCAGCTATGGCAGCAAACACCTTTACCCACTGAGACCACCAGCCAGACCTTGGTATGTGACCTGCTATATTCTGCATGCCCCAAAATGTTGATGAAACAAACTGAAGTGGACATAACCCCTAGTGCACTACCCCTGTGCACTCCTCCACATCTGGAGTGGACATAACCCCCCGGTGCACTACCCCTGTGCACTCCTCCACATCTGGAGTGGACATAACCCCTGGTGCACTACCCCTGTGCGCTTCTCCACATCTGGAGTGGACATAACCTCTGGTACACTACCCCTGTGCGCTCCTCCACATCTGGAGTGGACATAACCCCTGGTGCACTATCCCTGTGCACTCCTCCACATCTGGAGTGGACATAACCCCTGGTGCACTATCCCTGTGCGCTCCTCCACATCTGGCAAGGAGAGCACTGAGAAAAGCTTGCTGCTTCTGGAGAATCTGTGGTTTCCTACAGAGAAAAGAGGGAGACCACGAAGGACAGGCATGATCAGGACAGGTAACAGCAGGCAGGGACTGGATTTTGTCCTGATCATGTCCCACTGCAGGAAAATTCAAAGAAGAACAAGGGGCTGGCTCCCTGCTACCCACACTTTCCAAGGGGCCTTGTCCCTCCAGCCACCTTCTCGCTGTCTCATCAGGTCCTGATAACCTCCTGACCACACTGTTTTCAGAGGTGCAAAGGTCTCACAGGGAAAGCATCCAACACAGATGTCCTCTTTGCTTCACTCCTCTCTTACACAGCTTCTTATTTCCTTAATCAAAGTCTCCTAATCCATCAAATCAGAAATGCCTTCCTGTGTTAAACATTCAGCATGGTGGTGGCTGGGGATGCACTCAGTGGTAAAGTGCTCACTTAGAAGATGGGAGGCTCACACTCCAGTCAGGACAAAAGAAGAAGAAAAAAAAAGATGGGAGGCTCTGGGTTCACTCCCCAGCAACCCTCCCTTTACCCCAGCAGCACACACACAGGAAAAAAAAAAATCACCAGAGTCCATGACCCAGGCCCGTTCTTGCATAAAAATTTCAAATGATATTTTGATTCTGAAATTTTTCTGGGGGTAAAAGGTATATAGAAAGTCATATACCAAGGGCTGGCTGGTGGTCTCAGTGGGTAGAGGTGAGTGTTGCCGTGTCTGACAACCCCACAAATTATTCTCCAATTTCTCTCTGCGCAACATGGTATGTGCAGTTACTTTTTATTTTTCAGTTAAAAAAATAGGAACACAGGAAAGCTAACTAAATCTTCCAAGGTCACAGAGTCAATTACCCTGCAGTGTTTCTCAAAATGTAAAGCTCTAGGCCCTAGGAGGCATCATTTCAAGACCTACTCAATCCTGCCAAGAGCAGGAAACACAGGATCGCAGTGGAGGCTGCGACTGGGACCCAGATACTATGTCACTGCAGATCAAACAGAACCCTGACTACGCACAACAGGGGTTTCCTTACTCTACGTAACAGGGTGGCACCTGATCCTAAGGGTGGGGACAGTTTTAAGAAAGGAGTTCCAACTCCAAATGTTAATAAGGGCTTTTCTGGGGATGAAGGCCAGAAAGTCAGAGAGTGGTGGGATGAAACAGGGTTTAAAACAACAGAGTCATTTGTTGTCCTTAGTTCCAGGAGGAGGGGAAAAAAAAGTCTAAATGAACTCAGTTAATACAAATTACTTTAATAACTCCAGAATTCTAATACCACATCGACTGCTATAAATTGAGGATGGTCCTGTAGTACTGTTAGTGAGAGGTGGTGCTTGATTCTTACAAATGATAGAAACTGACTATCATTTCCCTTTCAAAAGGGTTTATTTGGGGGCTGGAAAGATGGCTCTTTGGTTGAAAGTCCTTGCTCTTCCAGAAAACTGGTTGGAATCTCAGCACCCACATGGCAGTTCGTAACCCTCTGTAGCTCCAATTCCAAGGGATCCAAAGTCCTATGTGGGCACTGCATGCACATGTCACCCTTACATACATGCAGGTAAACATCTATACACATAAAATAATAAATAAACAAATCTTTAAAAGTGGTTGAGTTTTTTTAGGCTAATGGAAAGAACTGTATTTTTAAAAGTCAGTATTTTCCAGACTGTAATAGAGGTCAACGACACAAAACACAGTAAAACTTCCTTTAATCAAGACATCCCACTCAATATACATTGTCTACTCTGGGATGTGCTGTGGAGCTAAGCACCTTGCAGCCACCACTTAGTGTCTGACCCATTAAAGCAAAGGACGCTTCTGACAGACTAAGACTTCATTTTAAGAGTCACCTCCATATGATCTTGAGTTGAAATGGAAAAAATGACTGAAATTCAAAGGGGAACTAGACAGAGGGTGTCCCCATGCTACTCTGAAGAGGTCTGTCTTATACTATAATACAGAAGTTTATTTCCAAACAAAGAAAGCGATATTTAGCAAAACCTCGGGTGGGGGGAATGCAAATCTATCTTGGCCAACCACTGTTTACAAGCAAGGGCAGGAGGCGCTCTGGTAGGTATGACGCAGAGGTTTCTAACAATACCTTCGCTTAGATCAGGGTGATTTAACCTCGCTTAGATCAGGCTCACCCCCTCCTGGGTTGGGCCCACTAGACGCCAAGGCTGAGCTCAGCACAATCTAGCAAGCTTGTCAGAGTCCGCAACTGCGACTGCATCGGGCGGGGACAGGGAGGGCGATTTCTGTTCTCTCAGACCCCTTTCTTTCAAGTTTGGGTAAAAGGCCTCCAGTGCGTGAAAGGCAGGACCAAGGCGGCGAGACTGGCTCCGGAGGCACCCGAACTTCTCCGCAGTAGATATGTACGCCTTCGGTCCATCAAGACAAAAAGCATTCCCTAAAAATCACTTCCGGGAGGGGCTGTCAGAGGTGACCTCACGTTCCGGCCAGGGACATTGACAGGCTCCCAAAGAGCGCATGCGGTCTTCCTCTCTGTGGTCCTCCCCGCCTCATCCTCCCGCTGTGGTCCTCCACGCGCGATCCTTCCCTCTGTGATCCTCCCGCCGCGCTCCTCCGCTCCCAAGGCCTCGGGCCTGGCGTACTTACCCCCGGTTAGGACCCTTGGGGATAAACCAGGGCACGAGAAGGCCCACGAAGCCCCAGAAAACGCTCATCACGATCAGAGGCACAGTGAGGCCGTGGTACGCCATGCCTGTGCCCGAGCAGACGAACCAGCCGGCTGCCTCACTCTCGCCTCACCCGGAAGTGTCAACAGCGGCTCACGTGACCTGCGCACGAGCGTCCCGCCCCCTGCGCTCAGCGTGACTCGCCCGTTAGACTCCGCCCCTTGGACCGAAGCCCCGCCCTCACCTGTCTTGTCTCAAGGCTGCAGTTTCTTGGAGCTTGTCAGAGATGGGGTGCCAGTCACCAGGGCATTAGCAAGGTTTTCTGGCAAGAATTTAGATCCATTTCGGCGGTGCGTTATTTACAATTTTATATATATTTCACGCACAGACGTAAAGAGCTTATCAATAGTAGGCTACTGTGCCAGAGTCCCGTGTGGCAGGCTGACTGTAAGCTGCATTCTTCTACAGTACATGAACTACTCGGAATTGTCATCCCTGCCGCAGGTAAAGAATTTGGCCACAGTCACATAGTAAGTGGGAAGGGCCAGGATTCAACCTCTGACGATGGCTTTTCAAAACACGGGTTCTTGACTGTTGGCACTACTGTATACCTTGTACAATATGCCAGGGTCTGAGTTACAGAAGTACATCAGACAGCCCTCTGAGATATCACATCATGGGAAGGAGGTGGACCTGCATATAGGCCCCAGGACAGACTGACAGCTGTGGATAACCAGGCCGTACTTTGCATTTCTGCCTGTTGTTATAACAGCTTCAAGAAGAGTAGAAATGCACTCCTTTAATTCCAGCACTCTGGAGGCAGAGGCAGGCAGATCTCGGTGAGTTTGAGGCCAGACTGATCTACAGAGCGAGTTCCAGAAGTTCCAGGAAAGGCACCAAAGCTACACAGAGAAACCTTGTCTCAAAAAACAAAATAAAGCCCGGCGGTGGTGGTGCACACCTTTAATCCCAGCACTTGGGAGGCAGAGGCAGGCGGATCTCTGTGTGTTCAAGGCCAGCCTGGTCTACAAGAGCTAGTTCCAGGACAAGCTCCAAAGCCACAGAGAAAAACCAAAAAAAAAAAAAAAGAAGAAGAAAAGTAGGAATTGGTCAGAAACGTTAAAATTGTGCTTGCCAGCATTGTGAGCTCATCATACTATGCATTTTCTCAGGCACAGAGGAGGGAAACAATTCTTGGAGGGTTGTTTTGTTTTCATTGGGTCAGGGTATCATTATGTGGAACAGACTGGCCTCCAGCTCAAAAATCCTCCTGCCTCTGACTCCCAAATGCTGGGATTATGGGTGAACTTCCATGTTGAGCTGAGGTTGATATTGAAGAAGCTCACAGACTGAATAATATGCAGAGGAGATCTGTCAGCTGACTCTAGTGTGTTGGGCTATGGACCAGGTTCCTGGAAATAGCCACATCCCCTTGTTTCTTCATTAAGTAGAATGGATTCCTGAATCAACTGGAAACTTCAACAGCTGTACCAGCTTTTCAAATGATGCTAAGACTTTACCTGTCTAGCATACTTGGCAGATACAACTAGTTGGCCTTCTTAGAAACAAAATGATTTATTCTTTGAGAATTTTACACCAGGAGTTTTGCTTCTTTGGTTAAGGAGGAAGCATTTATTTTTAATCATTTGGTATGCTTTGTGATTATACTGCTTTCCTGCATAACTTGGCTCAGCAGAAATGATGTTTTAAGTCCCAGGCAAAGCACCGCCAAGGCCCACTGCCTACTGTTAGCACATATGTGTCTGTCTACGACCTTGTTCAAATCCTTCAGAGTGTCCAGCCTGTGCCCCAAGAGAGCTATGAATGTGGCCCAACACAGACTCTTAAGCATATTTAAGACCTTATGAAATTTTTGTTGTTTTTTTGAGGGGTGTTACTAATTATGTAAGTCTCAGATGTGAACTTTGCAGATGACAATGTCACAAGCACTGTTCAGCTGCTTGTTGTTTCTAGGAGGTGTTCACTAAATCACTGTGCATGCTAGACACGGACTGGGCTCACTGAACCACTGTGCAGCTGAACTGAATAGGCCAGGCAGGGTGAGCGCACCAGAAAGGGGAGAAAGCAGCTCTTTCCGGCCTCCCTCATATACCTTAAAATCTGCTAAATGATGCATGTAGCATACAGTTTATCCTAAGACCACTTTGAAGCAATTGTTAACATTGTTGTTCAAACGATCTCTAGGTCTCGCACTAGAGCCCAGGATAGACTCAACCCGGTGACCCCCCTGCCATGGCCTCTCCAGTGGTAGGATTACAGGCTCTCTAGATGTTTCTTCTATCTGCTAAACAAAAGTCTCCCCTCAACCCTCCCACCAGCCGCTGACAATCACTGTCCTACTTCCTGCCTCAGCGTGTTTAGCATAGTATCTTCAACCCCCCCATGTGTGTGTGTGTGTGTGTGTGTGTGTGTGTGTGTGTGTGTGTCTGAGAGAGAGAAAGGGAGCAGGTTTAACTATATAGGCTAGGCTGTCCTAGAACTGGCTATGTAACTCAGAGTGTTCTCCAACTTGTGTCTCTCCCGACTCCAGCTCCTGAATGCTGGGATTACAAACAGTTTTATTTTTAAGGCTAAAATTGCATTGAATGAACATTGTTAGAACAGTCTGCTTGACCAGGCCATGGCGGCACATGCCTTTAATCCCAGCACTCTGGAGGCAGAGGCAGGTGAATCTCATGAGTTCAAGGCCAGTCTGGTCTACAAAGTGAGTACCAGGACAGCTAGTCTCAAAACAAAACAAAAACAAAGATTTATTGTATGTATATGTGTGCTTTGCCTACATTTATGTCTGTGCAACACATGTGTGCCTGATGCCCATAGAAATCAGAAGATGATATTAGATACCCTGGAACTAGGGTTATGGATGGCTATAAGCTGCTATGGGGGTGCTGGTAACCAAACCTGGGTCCTCTGCAAGAGGAGCAAATCCTGTTAACCACAGAACCATCTCTCAGCCCCTTCCCTATGTGATGGGTATTTTAGCCATATTTTAGGTAACCAAATCTAATAAAATTGGGGGGGGGATCAGGCTTACAAAACATGTCCAAAAGGCAATATAGGAGGTAAGCCACAAAACCACAAAACCAAAGTGCAAATGGCCCTTGTCTACTTTAGCCCCCAAAGGTGGGCCACACTGGGGCCTGAAGGGGTCACTAGTCTCCAGTCAGTTCGAGATCGTATATTTTGGGTTTCTTTTTTTGTTTGTTTGTTTGTTTGTTTTGAGACAGGGTTTCTCTGTGTCGCTTTGGCTGCCCTGGAACTCACGACCAAGCTGGCCTCGAACTCACAGATATCCACCTGCCTCTGCCTCTAGAGTACCTGGGATTAAAGGCTTAGGCCACCACCACCAAGCTTGTTTTCTTTTTTAAAATAATTTTTAAAGACTTTTAAAAATGTATGTGTATGTATATGTACCCATGTGAGAGTTATGTGTACCTCTGCAGAGGCCAGAGATCTTCATACCGATGTGGGGGCAGGGTCCTCTGCAAGAGCCTTAACTTGAGCGCTTAGGAGCCTTGAGTGCTCTTAACTGCTGAGCTAACTCTCCACCCACCCTTCTGCTTTCTTTTTTTAACAACGAAGCCCAGGAGTCCCGTGTGTCTGTCCTGCCTACATCTTGCCCCTCCATCCCTTGGTAGGAACTATAGATTGTGGCTCTCCCCCTTCACTCCTGTGTTTCTCAGCACATGCGGTAGCATACAGCCAAAGACCACACATCACACTAATAAGTTAGCCCAAGTGTCTCCCAGGAAGCCTGTGGTGGTTTGAATAAGAATGGCTTCCATAGGCTCATACATTTGGATGCTTAGTTACCAGGGACTGGCATTATTTGGAAGGATTACAGGATGTGGCCTTGTCAGAGTAAGTGTGTCACTGGAGGTGGGCTTTGAGGTTTCAGAAGCCCAAGCTGCGCCCAGTGTCCCTCTCTCTTCCTGCTGCCTGTGGATCCGATCTAGAACTCCCAGCTGCCTCTCCAGAACCATGCTTGTCTGCATTCTGCCATGATGATAATGAGCTAAACTTCTGACATTGTAAGTAAGCCCCAATTAAATGCTTTCATTTATAAGAGTTACCATGGTTTCCCTGTGGTGGTGATGCATGCCTTTAATCCCAGCACTTGGAAGGCAGAGGCAGGCAGATCTCTATGAGTTCAAGGCCAGCCTGGTCTATAGAGTGAGTTCCAGGATAGCAGGGCTACAAAAATAAATAAATAAATAAAGAGTTCGCCCAACAAAATTCTTCAAAGACCTTGAAAGAACAGTACTCAACTTCATTTGGAAAAGCAAAAAACTCAGGATAGCCAAAACAATCCTGGGCAACAAAAGAACTTCTGGAGGCATCAAAATCCCTGACTTCAAACTCTACTACAGAGCTACAGTACTGAAAACAGCCTGGTACTGGCATAAGAACAGACAGGAGGACCAGTGGAACTGAATAGAAGACCCGGATATTAATCGACACATCTTTGAACACCTGATATTTGATAAAGAAGCAAAAAATATCAAATGTAAAAAAGAAAGCATATTCAACAAGTGGTGCTGGCATAACTGGATATCAACATGTAGAAAAATGAAAATAGACCTATATCTATCACCATGTACAAAACTCAAATCCAAATGGATCAAAGACCTCAAATATAAAGCCAGCCACACTGAACCTTATAGAAGAGAAAGTGGGAAGTACACTTGAACGCATTGGCACAGGGAACCACTTCCTAAATAGAACCCCAGCAGCACAGACACTGAGAGAAACAATTAATAAATGGGACCTCCTGAAACTGAAAAGCTTCTGTAAAGCAAAGGACACGGTCAACAAGATAAAATGACAGCCTACAGAATGGGAAAAGATCTCCACTAACCCCACATCAGACAGAGGTCTGATCTCTAAAATATACAAGGAACTCAAGAAATTGAACACCAAAAGAACACATAATCCAATAAAAAAAATGGAGTACAGACCTAAACAGAGAACTCTCAACAGAGGAATCTAAAATGGCTGAAAGATACTTAAGGAAATGTTCAACATCCTTAATCAGCAGAGAAACGCAAATCAAAACAACTCTGAGATTCCATCTTACACCTGTAAGAATGGCCAAGATCAAAAACACTGATGACAACTTATGCTGAAGAGGCTGTGGGGAAAAGGGAACACTTCTGCATTGCTGGTGGGAATGCAAGCTGGTACAACCCCTATGGATGTCAGTGTGGCGATTTCTCAGAAAATTAGGAAACAACCTTTTTCAAGACCCAGTAATACCACTTTTGGACATATATCCAAAGGATGCTCAATCGTGCCACAAGGACATGTGCTCAACTATGTTCATAGCAGCTTTGTTTGTCATAGCCAGAACCTGCAAACAACCTAAATGCCCCTCGATCGAAGAATGGATAAGAAAAAATGTGGTACATTTACACAATGGAGTACTACACAGCAGAAAAAAATAACAACAGCTTGAATTTTTTTTTAAAGATTTTTTTATTTATTATGTATACAATGTTTTGCCTGCATGAATGTCTGCCGTCCAGAAGAGGGTACTAGCTCTCATTACAGATGGTTGTGAGCCACCATGTGGTTGCTGGGAATTGAACTCAGGACCTCTGGAAGATCAGCCAGTGCTCTTAACCTCTGAGCCATCTCTCCAGCCCCAACAGCTTGAATTTTGCAGGAAAATGGATGGAACTAGAAAGCATTATTTTGAGTGAGGTAACCCAGACACAGAAAGACAATTATCACATGTACTCACTCATAGGTGGTTTTTAAATATAAAGCAAAGAAAGCCAGACTACAAACCACAATCCCAGAGAACTTAGACAACAATGCAGACACTAAGAGAGACTTACATAGATATAATCTACATAGGAGTTAGAAAGTAGAAAAAGACAAGATCTCCTGAGTAAATCGGGAGCATGGGGACCTTGGGGAGGAGGGTTGAAGGGGGGAGGGGAGAGGCAGGGAGGGGAGCAGAGAAAAATGTAGAGCTTAATAAATATCAATAAAAGGAAAAAGGTGGGCTGGAAAAAATAAATAAAGAGTTGCCATGGTGACTCTTCACAGCAGTACTCACTGAGACAAAGTCATGGCACCTGTTGACCTTCTGATACCTAATTGGAGTCAGCTACAGATGCATGTCCACAGAGGATCTGAATCCCATTCTGGCTTCTGTGTGTCACCTGGCCAGAAACCCCATCTGGCCAGGTTAGGGTGGGGGGTATGGAACAGGTTGAGTTCCGTGTGTTTGGGTGTAAATCAGTGACGGAGGAGCAGAGCCTCATGTTACTCCAGCCACCATGCCCTCAGCAGCCACAGCTGCAAACACCACTGCTTCCGAAGCTTGCATGCTGTGTGACGGTTCACACTGGTGTCAGCCTGCCTGATCTGGAATTAACTGAAAGACAGTTGGACACACCAGGGAGGGATTTTTCTGGATCAGATCATTTGAAGAGGGAAGACCCAGCATAAAAGAGGGTGGAACCCTTGGGTGGCAGTCCAGATATGAGATCTAAGGCAAAAGCTTGTGGACTGAGCAGCTACTGGGTTCTTCGCTTCTCCAGTGAAGACAGCTGCTGATGAATGACCTAGGCCATACTGTGTAAGCGGCCTAATAAATGCCCTTTTTGTCTATATTTATTCTATAGGTGCTGCTCCTCTAGGGAACTCTTGTATAGCTGTAAACTTAGTCTAGAATGACATCTAACTTTTATTGAACTTTTGGACTCCTAAAGCTGATCAAGAATGAAGAACAAAATTCAATAGAAAATACCAACAGCATGAGGCTGGAGAGATGGCTCAGCAGTTAAGAGCACTGGCTGCTCTTCTAGAAGATTCCAGTTTGATTCTCAGCACCCACACAAAGTGGCTCACGACCCTTTTGGGTTTTGTGATGCCCTCTTCTGGTATTCTCAAGCACTGCATGCACATAGTGCAGATATATATGCAAACAAAACACCTATACTAATATAAAGATAAATACTGAAAATAACAAAACCCACAAACACAGAACTTCCTAGTTAAAGCTGTTTATTATCCTCACTTGATGTCACTCAGCAGGTTACACCTCTGATGTGGTAGGCAACCACTCTGTATGCTGGCTATATATGCTACAGACAAATCAAATTTGTGTGGATTTAAGTATTACCCAAGTTAGCTGGGCGGTGGTGGCACATGCCTTTAGACCCAGCACTAGGGAGGTGCATCTCAGTGAGCTCGAGGCCAGCCTGGTCTACAAAGCAAGTTCCAGGACAGTCAGGACTGTTAACACAAAAAAACCCTGTCTCAGCCAAAGGGGAACAAAAAGGGAGGGGGGAATCAGGAGAAGAGCAGTCAGGAAGCCTGAGGACCTGCTATCAGGCCTGGTGTGCAGGCGAACAGCAGTGCGAGCCCAGTGGCTCTGAGGGTGCCAGTTGGTATCCTGATGCCAACCAGACAGCTCCCTGCCTCAGAAACCAGAGCCCCACCCTTCCCTCTCCACAGGTGCAGAGAGCAAGGCCTAGCTATCACTGTTGCTGCGCTGCTCCACATATAAACGTCCGAGAAACCGACAGATGGATGGATGAGAAGTCTTTCATTATAAAATGTGCAAATGCCACCTGACATTAGGAAATGGTTCCAATTTTTATTCATAAATTATCAAAACTACAAAAGGAGATTGATAGAGGGACAGGTCAGTAGAGAACAGGTGGACAATGAAGTAGATGATAAAACATGTGAGACACGTTCTCAAAAGTTTCAAAGATGCCACACAAGAGCAGGCCTCTGCAGTTAGCTCTGGCTGTGTGACAGCTCATCTCACTCCTGCATCCTGAGCTCCCTACATTGGCCTTTCTCTTTCCCAACTTAATGAGACATGGCTTTGCGTTGAAGAATTTGTCTCCTGTCTCTGTCTGGTTCCAGCCTGGTGATAAGTACCTGTTAGGAGACAGAGTTTTAAGCCACAGGAGTTTATAAGCTCCAAGACCCCCAACAGTGGAGCCTCCCTTGGGTTCCTCCCGCCAGCCAACCTCAAGACCTCGGATTCCCTGAGGTTCCCACGAGACCATTTACACAGTTCAGTGATGTGTTGATTATGGATGGAAATTTTTCTTATGTGCCTGGATGACAAGATACACTGCTTAGAAAACATCTGGATTCTCCCTAGCTACCAGAACCCTGCCTTACTGGGGTGGATGTCCATGTAGACAGTTGCGCCATTAGCCTCCTCATGCTGTACCTGCTTGATGTGGCTGACATACTGATTTCTGTACACTTGGACCACCTGGATGATCTGCTGACCTCTGTAGTGTCCTCAACCCCCCTAGGACAGCACAGCACATAGAGGAAGCTGTCAGGAACACATGGGCTAAACATACAAACTTCTGAACAAAAATAAACATGGCAGTCAGAGCTGGCTACTTCTGTGCTATGTACTTGTCTTACGGTTGGCTGTGTGGAGATTCTTCACCTTTATTTATTTACTTTAGGAAGAAGGGGACTCTTCCTCAGCCAGGGATAGTCATTATAGAAGTGGTCTTGAGATTGAAAAATATAGGGATGGCTCATCAAGTAAAGACCACTGCCACCAGGCCTGGGGACATAAGTTCAATCACTGGGAGCTGCACAGTAGAGAGAACTCCCCCAAGTTGTCCTCTGACCTCCATATGTGCCCTGTGGCATATATGTATTCATATACATGGTATAAATAAACAAATGTTTTTTATTTATTTATTTTATTTTATAGGAGAATATAATCACTCTTCAAGTGTCGAGGCAGAAGCCAGGGTTTTGCACATTAGGCTAAATTCTACCACTGAGCCACATTCTAGCTTTCAACATCTAAACAGAAAATGGTGTTAAGGAAAATTCATAGCTGGGCGGTGATGGCACATGCCTTTAATCCCAGCATTTGAGAGGCAGAGGCAGGAGGATCTTTGAGTACGAGGCCAGCTGGATCTACACAGAGAGATTTCCAGGACAGCCAGGGCTACACATGGAGAAACCCTGTCTTGGTGGGTGGGGTAGAAATTTTCCAAAGACTATCATGCAACGATTTGAAACCCACAATTGTAAAACTGTATCATGGTCGTGGGGATGCAAGAGCACTTGCCTAGTGTGTGTAAGGCCCTGGGTTCAAACCCTAGCTCCGCAAACACAAAACTAACCTGTGGCTGGGAGCAGTCAGTGGCTTAGTATGCACAGGCCTAGTACAGGAGTACATGCCTGGCACTGCACACATCTAGTACAGGAGCACATGCCTGTGTTCTCAGGCCAGCACTCACGAAGATCAGAGGTTCAAGGTCATCCTCAACTCATTACTTAGCTTGAGTTTCAGTTTCTTCATATCTAAAAGAAAACACAATTCACACCTCATATACACTTTTAAAAACTCCTTTAGTGCACCTTTTATATTCATCTGCTTAATAAATGTTCTTCCTAGTCAACAAGTATTGACTGAGTCCTGCTAGGAGTCTGGTTCTGTACTGAGACCTAGTGGCAAACATGACACTCTGGCACATGGACCTTACGTGGGATGGGCAATAAGCAGTTAACAAGTAAATATGCAAATGTAGTCCCTGATCAGAAAAGGAAGACACCAGAAGTGACTGATACAAATGGCTTTGATCACAACGGGACAATGAGTGTTGGCATTGCAGGGAGATGGCCTACTCCGTGAGGGTCATTAAGGAAAACATAAAGACTCATGTAATCTGGTGAAACATGTCACTTAGTGACATACAGAAGCTGAGAGGAAAATCAGATTTTAGAAGCAGAGAAGGTGTTAAGACCAAGACTGCTCTAGAGGCCTGAGCTTGTGTCTCAGTAGCAGAGTGCTTGCCTAGCAGGTTTGAGCCCCAGGTTTGCTCCCTAGCACCACAATTAACAATCTCAACCAAACAGTGACATCCTGTCGCAAATTAATTTCAAAAAGTGGGAGTTGCTATCACAGAACATCAGAATATACATTTAAAGCTAGGAGGAATGTTAGACCAGAGGCAGGCCTTGATGAACTCCAGTTCGGTAGAGATCTGAGGGGTGGGGGGGGGAGAGAACAGAAGAGGAGTCTGAGAAGCTGCAAGCAACTGAAAGCATGAACCATGGTGGTGGCACCTATAATATGGCCGCTGGATTTAGCCACAGAAGGATCTCAGCTAATAGTAGATTTTACAAGGCAGCAGGGACAGGGATAAGACTGGAGGGTGCCCACAGGTGACCCGGAGGACAGGGTAGACACCTTTTCTTCTCTTTTTTATTTAAGAGAAGTCTCACTATGTAGTCCAGGCTTCCTCAGTCCTGGTTCGTAGCTAATGTCCAGAACAATGACTGTCTGCTGAGGGCATAGTCTTCTTCCAGCAACCAACCCAACAGCCCCCACATCCCTGTCGTATCCTATGCTCCTGGGAACATATGGTCTTTGATAGTTCTGCACCCGATTGCTGCTACCAACTCATTTCTGTTGCATCTAGTATCGCTGCAGGGTCAGCTCTCTCAGATCCATCCCTGTCTACCAATTCTGCTAAACTCAAAGTGATACTGTAGCACTTTGTCCTTCAAAGACCGGCTCAATGAGCCATCATGAGCTATATACTTGGCAAACTAAAGGCTGGTGGGCTAAATTGAGAAAGCAGATGTTTGTAGTCTTGACATATTATTTTATCTCTACTATCGAGAAACTGAATGCTTTGAGGCAGCACAGGCATTGTAGTGGCTCTGGTCTAGCACGCCCGCATAACTCTGTCGCCTTGCTGATGATGTCTTGCGGTATGTGACTACTCCGGGATTTCACGCTAAGGGGGTGAACCATATATTCCTGGGTAACTACAACCCGAGGACTTCTGGATGTACCTGGACCTCGTTGTCGTTGCGGATGGGAACCGAGCGGACGTTGTACTTCCGCCGCAGTTCTTTGGACAGCCGGGAAGACACGGTCTTTCCGAGCACGTGAGAGGGGACATTGAAGTGGTTTTTGAGACTTTGCTGAGGTCCGAGGTCACCAAGGGATGGACCTTCCTTGTGATCGCCTATAAAGGGCACCGCAGGAGGTAGGGAAGAGCCAGATCTCTAGCCAAATAGTCCTGAGAAAACCACCACCACCCACCACACAAGTTCCGGCTCCAGTGCAGTGCGCGCAGGGCCGGATATGACGTTTCCCCCGGCGCAATCGCAGAAGGTATGCGAGTCTCCGCTTCCTGCCGCTGGAAAGCGGGACAGCGCCCCTTGCCGCTGGAGTCGAGTCTCGGCGCTGGTCTCTTCCCATAGTGGAGTGGGCAGGGAGGCAGGCTGGAATCCCTCAGTCTTAGGGCCTGAGAGGAGGTACTGCTTTGTAGGGCCTGCTGTAGAAGCTCATCGGTGCTTCTCAGGCTTCAGTTTCCGGTTTTGTACTGGGGACCGAATCCAGGCTTTTGGGACATTTTCTAGCCTGGCCTGGTGTCTCATTCTTGTCATTGCAGTACTGGAGTGGAGGAGCCCAGGGGATCAAAAGTTCAAAGCTACCTAGACTATGTAAGACCCCTCCCCCTCTCAAAATCAAAACATACAGCTAGGACCTATTCTGTTAGGTACTTAGACGGGCATTAGCTGACTCGGAGGCGGCTGAGGATAGACTTTCCCTTCAGATCAGCTCGGCCTCCCACCTCTTGTTTTCTTTATAACACCAACTTTAAGAAAGGGAAGCACCAGGAATTGCCCCTCCTTAAGGCTTAAAATACCAGTGGAAAGGGAGGAGGCTTGTAACCGGCTAAAATGCCAACCTTGCTTGTCGTGACACCTTGGACATTATCCCCTGAAGACAGACAGACAGACAGACAGACAGACAGACAGACAGACAGACAGACAGACACACACACACACACACGCATGCCCCCCCCCCCACGTACCACAAGCTGTTTTCAGACCTCCACTGCCAGCCTGCCTGCATTCTCGGACCCTTTCTTGGACTCTCCTATCGACTCCTGGGAGCAGCTGAGATTACAACTTGTCTGCCCTGTTGGTTTCTCTAAAATTCCCACGAGATGGTTCTCAAAACTTCATTCTGAGTCCAGTTTTTAAAACTTATTTTCATCATTAAGACTAAAACCCATTCCCTATTTCCTAATCACACTTGGGTCACTGAGCCGCCGTATGCAGTCCCATTTCCTTGCTGCCGTCCTTTTATCTTCTCACCATTCCCAAACACTGCACCCCCACCGCCATTGCCCTCAACAGAGTGGTCTGGAGAAGTCACGTGGGTAGGTACTGCACAATTGTTCCCAGCCTCCTGGTTGCAGAACCTCCATCCTTGGACATTCAAGTCCATTCCATCGTAATGCTTGCATGTCCTGCATACTTAACGATGTCTACATATAACATCTAGTACAATGTAGAGCTATATGAATTCTTATACTGTATTGCTTAGGAAATGAAAAGAAAATCTGTACATGTTCAATACAGAGGAACAATTGTTTTTTTTTTATCTAAATACTTTCCACTTGCCTCTGGTTCAACATGTGTGAAATCTGCCCATGTGGCAGACTGATTGTACATTATCCAAATTCCTCGAACACCATGACATACCATTCAAGAGTCATCTGATTGGGTTCTTCACAATTACTAAGCTCAAAATGCAAAATTTTGGACCCACTACAATTCTATAAAAACACATGGTGGAGGCTAGAGAGATGGTTCAGCAGTTAAGAGCACCGGCTGCTCTTCTAGAGGTCCTGAGTTCAATTCCTCGCAATTCAATTTGAGCCACATGGTGGCTCACAACCATCTATAATAGGATCTGATGCTCTCTTCTGGCAGGCAGGTATACACAAAGATCACTTAAACATAAGAAATATGAAGAAATTTATTTATTGGTTTTTTTCGAGACAGGGTTTCTCTGTAGCCGGTCCTGGAACTAGCTCTTGTAGACTATGCTGGCCTTGAACTCACAGAGATCTGCCTGCCTTTGCCTCCCAGGTGCTGGGATTAAAGATGTGCGCCACCACCGCCTGGCTTAAATTTTAAAAAATTTAAAAATCACAAGGTGGCCCAGGCAGTGGTGATGAACACCTTTAGTCCCAACACTTGGGAGACAGAAGCAGGTAGAACTGTGAGTTCAAGGTCAGCCTGATCTACAGAGGGAGTTCCAGGACAGCAAGGGCTACACAGAGAAACCCTGTCTCAAAAAACAAAAACAAAACAAAAGAAACACACAAAAATCGCCACAGCGATATATCTGAATTAACTTAAATTAAAATAAAATTCAATTTATTGGTGCGGAGGGTTGAATCCAGTAACTCAATGCATTAAACACACACTTTACTACTGACTTACATTTTTCTGTTCCTCAAATCAAAACTTTTAAAAAAGCATTCTCTCAATGTTTGGTTTTGTTTTTTGGTTTTTATATATACACCCCTCTGGTTGTTTGTTTAGCCCTTGGGTCATAGGGTCATACCCGGTTCCAACTGTATCCTTCTTGTTGGATCTGGGAACTGCCTGCTTTATAGTCTTGATTTCCTGATCTGGAGAATGGGGATGCTCTTAGTAGGTTGTCGTGAGAATTAAATGAGTTTCCTAGAGTGTTCAGAACAGTCCCTGGCACAAAACAGGTATCAGTGTTCCTAAAAATAGCAGGTGTGTGTGTGGCTCACTCAGGGTAATCCAAAAGACAGCCTTTGCATTTGCTGCAATCTTCACATTAGACGTTTTATGCTGGGACTAGCGCTTTAATATTGAGCTGTATCCTTGTTGCTCTAAGACTGAGGTATATATCCTCAGTGCTCAGAGCCCTAAAATTAATCTCAATGGTGGAAACTGTTAGCTTTCTGTGTGAATGGAAACATGTGCGATGCACCACACTGGCGAGAGTGTGAAGTGTGCTCTCTTTACTTTTTTTAACTGCTTGAGAGAGCTTTGGGAAAGATCCAGCTCACCACCCTGAGAGTCCGCGGCCGCCCCGTCCCCCCTGCCCCGCTTCGAGTCCCAGACCGGGTCCCACCCTGGCCTAGGGAAAGAGCTTTGCTTTTCCTGTAGGAAGATTGCGGGTAGCGCGGTCGCCACCTGCAGGTTCGTCCGATTAAGACACGCTGCACATCCACTGGGCTTGAAGTCTTGGTCCTGGCGGTGCCATATGCTGTGAAGAAGACACCTGCCTTGTGAAGGCACCTCCCTGAGCACTGTAGTGGCGAGGATGGAGGAAAAAGCCTTCCAGCTCCCGCTGTTTTCATGTTAAAAGCCCGAAGTGCTTATTCTGTGGGAAGTATTATTCATTCAGCATCTCTAGCCCTCCCATTCATCCATTCACTGTCCATCTGCTGAACACCTACTTTTGTCCCAGATGCTGGCTATGAGATTGTAATGTTCACTTAACATGAAACACTAGGATGCAGAGGAGATGTCTTGCCCAATGTCGAAACACCACCTTCAGCTGGTCCTTCCTGTGCGCATTCCTAGCTTATTAGAGTTGGTAATAGGGAAGTCCAACACTGGTATTACTGGAGCTCTGACTATTGCAGTTCTGTTTCGAACTTTATTTCAGAGGCTCCTACAACCAGGATTGGAGATTTTTGGAGGAAGCCTATATTTGGGCAATGTATGCTACCGCAGTTAAAGCCATAAAGACCACAGTGACTTCACTGCCATCCACAGTCAGTGTGTCTGCGTTGCAAGGGTTTGGGAAAAGGGTCATCAGTGACCTCAAACGAGTACTGTGATTAAAGGTGTGCGTCACCATGCCCAGCGTCTGCCAGTCGCTTTCAATGGAAACACAGGGGTAGGTGCCAGCGTGGCTGTGCCCAGGAATGGTCAGAGGTTGTCTTCATAGGAGTCATTGTGGAAGTTAGTTCACTCATGGACTCTCCTACTGCTCAGTCAAGTCAGTCCCTACACACTTCCTCAAGTGTTCACTCGCTCATTGATTTATTTGGCCCCTATATGAAACCACATGCAGAGTGTGAGGGGAGATGTGGAGAGCATTTTAACTCCTATAATCTCCGTCCCTCACAGGTTCATCTAAAGCAGCGAATCTCAACTTGTGAGTCATGGCCCTTTTGGCATTTCTCTCTCAAAAACATTTGCATTACGATTCATAGCAGTATCAAAATTACAGTTAAGAAGTAGCAATGAAAATAGTTTCATGATTGGAGGTAACCACAATATGAGGAACTGTATTACAGGGTTGCAGATTTAGGAAAGTTGAGAACTATTTTTGTTTTGTTTTTGTTTGTTTGTTTCATTTTGTTTTTTTTTTTTTTTTGTTTTTCCAGACAGGGTTTCTCTGTGGCTTTGGAGCCTGTCCTGGAACTAGCTCTTGTAGACCAGGCTGGCCTCGAACTCAGAGATCCACCTGTCTCTGCCTCCTGAGTGCTGGGATTAAAGGCGTGAGCCATCACCGCCCATGAGAACCACTGAGGGGGAAAAAAGACAAAAGAAAGCACAAAAAAAGTTTCCCTTGTTCTGACCCTCCTCCCCCCACTTCCAGTTTTTCCTTTTGATGTGGCTCTGATGATCTTGGGGCTGAGGCAGAACCCTGTGTTTTTTCAGAACCCTGAGCTCAAGCAGGTCTGAGTTGGAATTCCAATTGTACCCCCTGCTAGCTGTGTGACCAGGATGCAATTATGCCTGCCTCTTCCTGGCATGCTGAGAATGCCCAAACCTCCCAATGATGGGTTAGAATAAAATGCATGACCTCATCAGCCAAGAACTGGCAGGAAACAGCTGTGGGGAGGAAAAGGGTCTTCAGAGAATGTTCTTTTACATATGTCCCCTCTCACATTTTCACACTCCCATATCTGTCCCCAGATAGTGAACCTTCTAGAAGCACACACCTGGTTTCTTTGACTGTTGTTTTGGTGCTGGGGGAGTAAGCCTGGGGCCTCTAATACTGAGCTCCACCTCCGTTCCAATGGCAGTTTTAAAATTATGTAAATTTCATTTATTATTGTGTACGTGTGTGGGGAAGTGTGCTGTGGGGGGGGGGTCATGCACCATGGCATGCATATGGAGGCCAGAGGACACCCTTTGTGAAGACTGCTCTCTCCATCATTTTTTCTTTTTTTAAAAAAATTTCTTTTCTCCTTCCATCTTTACATGGTTTCTGGGGATTGAATTCAGGTCACCAGGTACCTTGCTGGCTCTTAAAATATTTTCTTAAATTACATTTACTTGTGTGTGTGTCTACATTCACGCATGATGTCCCATGACACATGAGGGAGCTAATTCTCCTTGCATCTTGTCGGTCACTGGGTTTGCAGGATGCTCCTTTACCTGCTGAGCCATCCTCCCACCCCTAAAGGTTTTTCTTAAAAAGGGATTCGAAACTCTAATGACCTGCAAATGCTTCTAGCAAAAACAAAGCAAACAAAACAAAACAAAAGGAAAAAAAAACTTTGGGAGGAGGAAAGGGAGTGGGAATTTCGATTAGTATTTTTTTTAAGTAATAAAATAATAATTTTTTAAAAAAGGAAGAAACCTTACTGTGATGTGAAGGAATAAAAACTAACTGCCCCTTCTTATTTTGTGCCTCATTGCTACATTTTGCTTCCTCCCAGGCTTCCTCTGTGATGTGGCATCCATTTCTCAAGCACTTGAATTTTCTCCCTTGAGCTGAGCCTCCAGCACGGCCTCCTCGGCGCCTTTACGCCCAGGGACCAGAGCTTATGATGATTCAGCTCTCTATGGGTGTGCTCTGCATCCCACACCCACATTTGGTTGGAGATCATCAAAAAGGAGAAACCATAAAAATAGCAACTTATTCTTCAACGTTGCACATCAACTTCACACACATCTGTCAATCTATTAGCCCTGTAATCAGGAGTCCATGGAGAGAGAGAGACAGTCCACTCGATGCTCTGCTTTCCAGACACGTGGCACCCTCAGGTGGGTCTCCCAAAATTTCTGGTAGTGCCAGTGCTTAAGGAAAAACAGAAAATGACTCGTTTTTAGTAGATACATTAGCAAAACTAGGTCCTTATGGGCGAGTGGACAGCTGGTCTGCACGACCTGTGGCCTTCAGTGACATCAGAATCCTCTCTCCCCAGGATGATCCCTGATCCAGCATTTTCTTCTTCTTTTCATTTTTGCTTTTCGAGACGGCGTTTTCCTGGCTATCCTGCTCACTTTGTAGACGAGGCTGGCCTCGAACTCACAGAGATCCGCCTGCATCCCAAGTGCTGGGATGAAAAGTGTGCACCACCACTGTCTATCTCTCTTTAGCATTTTCAACCTCGGTCCTGTAGAATTAGATTTCACTCCCAGTCCCACCCTGGCCTCTAGGCCACCCAGTCACAACCAAACTAGAGCCACAGCAATTATTTCTGAAAAGCAGCTTTTTAATAATCTATTTGAACCCAGTGAGTGGGAAAGAATCGAAACATGTCCCTTTGAGAATACCTTTACAAGAAAAACAAGCCAGAGGCGCCTCTTCCACGGGAAACCGACATCCCTGTGCCCTCACAAATGTGGGATTTCAACTCATATGCATGCCACGTATTTCCCACCCTGTCCCACCCTACCCCACCCTCCACAGGTGACAGATTTACACACCAAAGGGGACTGGTTTCTGTAACTGGGGAACAGAATGTTTAAAAAAAGAAAAGAAATCCATCCAAGTGGCCAGATACCAGAAATAAATCAGGGCAGTTTACATATACAACATACAAATTACACAAAAAGGGAAGCTTTGCTAATTGGAATTCAGAGGCAAAAATTACAAAGAGCAGGGAATCCAGCTACCCATAAGAGATTACTTAAGAAAAACAAAACAAAAATTAAAAAAACCTTTCTACTGGAGACTCCCCTTCATTACAAAAGTATGCAAGCAGTCGCATAAAAATGAAGCCCAGGCATGCGGCTCTCTCTCTGGACACGAGAGCATAGCTGAAATTCTCAGCATGGAATTCATGCCTGGACCACTGCCCCTCCCTTTAGGACAAAAAGGGAAGGATGGGGGTGGGTAACAGGGAAGGGATCCACCTCAGGGGTGACACTAGAGCCCCCCCTGGGGCTGGGAATGAGTTGGTGTGTGCTCAGCTAATTGGGGATCTCAATGGCAAGTGGGTCCCAAATGCTGGGCACCCTTGGGAGCCTACAAGGTAGAGGTGCAAAGAGAAGAAGCCAGTTTGCTTCATTCCCCCAGCTAAGGCCTTGGGACCAAAGATGGATGTCATGACAAGCTCGGGGTGGTTTTCTGGGAAGGGGGCTTCTGGATTGGATAGAAGTGTACAGACTGTGCATTATGTGTTCCTCCAAGGATAACCTCCTAGTCACATGGCCCTAACCCTTGGCACTGCAGAATGTAACAGTGGATGTTGGGGGAACTTCTCAGTGGGAACCAGCCCCTTCACCAAGAAATGCTATTGCCATATAGCACAGCGGCTGAGGCACATTGGTGGGGGATTCAGAAGAGCAAAGAGAGGAAGGGGCACCTGTAAGCTGCCTCAGGACTGGTGGGCAAGTCTGAGTCTCCACCATTCTGCCAAACAACTGGGCATCTGCTTCCTAGAACGAGGCAGGGATGGAGCACGGGAGAAGAGCTGGGCTCTAGGTTGGGCATGAAGCAATGGGGCAGAAGCAAGTTACAGCCAGAGTGCCGTATCTTGAGGCTTGCCTGCCAAGTACCATTCCACGTTGAAAGTGCCAGGCAGCTGTACCTTTGGGCAGCCTGGTCCCAAGGCTGAGAGCTCAGGTTGGCTGCTGGGGGAGAAACCGAGCTGTGTGTTCAGATGGTGGGGGCGCCTGGCCGAGAGCTGCTCTGTGGGGACACAGGGCTATTCCCTACCAGAGAAGAGACCACAGCCTTCCCACGAGGGGTCACCGGCATCCTTGGGTACCTCCCCATGCCTCACTCTGGTCTTGGGGCTCTGTAGGGAAAGGAACGCCACGACTCCAGGCAGTGTTAACTTATCTAAAATATGGGGAAAGAGGTAGCTGTGGAACCTTGTGCCACCCAGTACCACCCCCCTCCTCCCACACACACTGGGCCAAAGAAGGCAGAAGGAGATAGGGTTCTGGAGACAGGCTAATGGGGTCCCCTGGTCCTCAGTCACTGGGCTGGGCAGGATGTCAGTGAATTTTGCCTAGCTGGATCTTCTTCCATGCTTCTGAGGCTGTGAAGATGCAGGAGTCCAGAATGCCAGCGACAGTGAAGGTCCCACCAATGATGGCACAGATCTGTGAGAGGGGAGAAAAGGGAGTGTGTCAGAGATCAGTGCCGAAGAGGCATCAGGCTGCCCCGCTCCTGCACCACAAGAGGGTGAGCTCACTCATGAAGATACATTGCCCTTGATGCCCATTTTGTTTGCCATCTTGTCACCAGCAGTGTTCAGGGCTCAAAGAAAGTGATGCCTGTGTCAGCTCCTGTAGCTCCCAGATGAACTCTCTGAATGAGAAAGGGGTTTATTAACCCATTTCATTTCACAAACAAGGAAAGTGAGCCTTGGCTGGGGTCACCAAATTTGGGTGTTGGCCCAAAGCTCACCAAATAAGCAGCTGTGATTTGAACTCAGGTCTGTCTTGACTGTAGTATTAACCTACTCTAGGTTTCTCAACTACTTAGAATCCTATTTTCAGGTAAATGATGGAGGGTCAGAAATGTTGATAATTCTGACCCAAGGTCATATAATATGCAGGTCACCTGGGACTGGAGTCTGGGTTTCACAGATTCACAATGTCTGCCTGTGACTGAATAGGCACAATGGCCGGTAAGCTTAGGACTGGAAACACTCCTACTTTCTGGAGCTGGCATTCCTCCTGCAGAGAGGAAGTGAGCAAACAAACTCCAAACAGCAAGATCACAGCCACAGAAAGTACCACCAAAGAGACTTCTATGGCATTCCTGACATTTGAGTCCAGACAGTTCTTCATCATAGTAGGTTGTCCCGAGCACTGATGGGTGCCAGAATTGCTGCCAAAGCTCAGAGGTCTGGAATAATTTGGCTGATGCCACAGTAAATGGCTGAACTGGGGTTCACAATGTTAAGAGCTTGTGCTATTTATTTATTTACCTATTTCTGTTTTGAGACAGGGACTCATGTAGCCCAGGCCAACTTTGAACTCATGTAGCCAAGGGTGACCTTGAACTTCTGATTCTCCTGCCTCTGCCTCCCAAGTGCTGGGATTTGAGGCGTGTGCCACCACCACAGGACTGAGTCTTTGCTCTTAACTTGACAGCTTCCTGAAATTCCCCCAGTTAAATGGATAGCGTACAACCTTGGGTTTGTGTTGTGGTGTGCAAGAGTTCTTGTGCCACAGAATACCGGGGAACCAGAGCTGTGAAATGCACAGAGCCCTCTTCTCAATGGAGGAGATAAAACACCTGCTTTCCTCCCACAAGGCTGCAAGTGGATATTGGTAATGACCTGGTGATCTTTTTGCTATTAGTGGCTGCAGACCTCACTCAAACACCCCAGAATGCTTTCCCCAGACTCCCCATCCCTAGACTATTGCACCCGGGATGGGAATGACTGTTGCCTGGAAATCTTTCTCAAAACTGCAATGTTTTAAATATGGTGACAATAAACCGCCTGGCATCATACTCCCCAAAGTCTGATCCCAGTTGATGAAGTCAGTCTGCACCGGGTTTCCATTCTCATTTCTTTGTGGGTTCGCTTCCCTGTATGACGCCTGCAGGGTCCCCCTCCGATTTGGATGGATTTAGGGTTGGCCAGTGTCACTGGGGTGCAAAGGCATGCCCACAACCACTTTTTCTCACCTCTTGCCAGGTGACTTTGATCCGCTTATAGGTGTGATGGCTACTCTTGGTTGTCAATTTGACTGCATCTGGAATTAATTTAAAGCCCAACCAGCTGGGTATACCTCTGAGGGATTTTGTTTTCTTAATCAAATCATTTAGAGTGAGAAGACTCAATTTTGATCTGGACCTTTTGAGGTGGAAAGATTACTTTTAATCTAGGCCACACCTTCTGCTGGAAGTCTAAATAAAGGACAAGGAAGAAAGAAATGCTCTCTTTGCCTGCCTTCTCTCACTCTTGCTGGCAAGTCCATTCGTTCACTGGCATTGACATCTATCTCTCTAGCATTCTGGCATCTACTGAAGACCAGCTAAGACATCCAGCCTTGTGGACTGAACAACTGCTGGACCCTTGGACTTTCTGTAGTAGCAGTCATGGCTGGCTTAGCTCAGTCGTTCTCAAGCTTCCTAATGCTGCAACCCTTTCCTTGCGTTGTGGTGACCGCCAACCATAAAATTATTTTGTTGCTACTTCATATCTGTAGTTTTGCTACTATCATGACTAGTAATGTAAATATATGATATACAGGATATCTTCTGATATGCAACCCCAAAGGGACTGTGACCCACAGGTTGAGAACCACTGCCCTAGCTGGCCCACAGACTGTAGGCCATTCTAATAGATATATTAAATATAGATTCCATACTTGTTAGGATTATATATATATACATATATATACATATATATATTCATTTTATTAGTTTTGTTCCTCTAGAGAATCCTAATAGGCTATGTAAGTGGGCTAAGCCATGGTACTGGGTAGGTCAACTGCATTAAATCTGTATTTTTAAAGATATTTTTGTGTATGTATAATATGTATGTGTGCATTCATGTGTGTGAGTGTGGGCACACATGTGGCACCCAACTCATGTGAAGGTCAGAGGACAACCTTGGGTGTCAGTTCTCTTGTTTGAGACAGAATCTGGGCCCAAGAGCTTCCAGTGGTTCTCCTGGCTCTGCTTCCCATTTCAATACAGGAACATTGGGAGTACAGATGTGTGTAACTGAGCCCAGCTTTGCGTGGGCTCCAGGGAATTGAACTCAAGGCCTCTCATTTGCAAGGCAATCACATCACCTATCTGGTCATCTCAGAAGCCCATAAATACACACACACACACACACACACACACACACACACACACACACACACATTGAGACAGGGTCTCTCTACATAGCCCTGACTGTCTTAGAACTATGTGGACCAGGTTGTCCTCAAACTCACAGAAATTCCCCTCTTTCTGTTTCCCAAGTATTGAGATTAAAGGCATGTGCCACCATGCCCAGCCCCCTAAGTATATTTTTGATTTTGCTATTTTCAACTTATGATGGGAACATGGAAGTCAACTCCAACATACATGGAAGTGCAACCGTACTAACAAGTTGTCAAAACTTGCAACTTAACCGAACTTATGTTTTACATATATATTAAATTTATTGAGTTATATACATTTTTTGAGGCATGGTTTTTCTGCATAGCCCTGGCTGTCCTGAAACTCAGTATGTAGAATAAGCTGGCTTCAAACTCACAGAGATCTGCCTGCTTCTGCCTTCCAAGTGCTGGGATTAAAGGTGCATACAATTTCTTTTTTAAATGTTGATTCCTGTTCTTACACTTATTGCATCTGTGAACTGACATCTACTGACAGGAAAGTGCCACAGGACTCTGGGTGGCAGTGGTGCACTCGGGGATCATTTGATGCTGAGGGGTGGGACGCCAGGAGACAGCGGAGGTGAGAGAAGAGCATGCCACATTGGCATTTCTTTCATGTGGTGTTTTCCTGTGATGAGCTAAGCAGAGGCATGCAAGGTCTAAGACAGAGCAGGTCTGTGTGGATGGCCTCTAAGTAGAGCAGCTGGCATTCCAGCAATAACAGCCCGAGAAACCCGAGCAGCCCCCCAGGGAGCGGAGTGGATGGGGCCGGGCTGAGGATTATGATGAAGTGTTCTAAACAGGCCAGGCCTCCCCCCACCAGTCAGCGCATGACGCAGGGGCACTTTTCAGGGAAGATGACGGCAGGGGACCTGGTTTATTTCGGTAGAGTGGATCAGATGATGGCAGACTTTATACCACAAAATGCTTTTAGAGCTTGGAGCAGAGGGTAGGAAAATGTGACTTAAGCGCAATGGAGCAAAAAAAGAAAAAATAGCCCCTCCATCTGCCTCCATCCACACAGGCTGTGAAGCCCGAGTTCCTGTGACTCACACACACCTGGCACCCAGCTGAAGTCTCTTTTCATTGGGCTGGCCCAGGGGTAGAGGGAGTTGACAATATGCAGGGAGGCCTGCGAGAAGATGCAGCCTCTGGGGAAACTGAGGGAGCATGCAAGCTAAGCAACAGGCCCAATCACAGTGTCAGTCACTGGCAGCCTGAAGGCTAAGGGGCGCTGCAGTGAGCTTCCCTGTGGATCTACTGACGTCACTCAGCCCACATGTACATTACAACGTCTACTGAAGGGCGTAGGTTCTGGTGGACTGAAAGAAAGAAAGGAATTCTGATACGTTTTGGGGGATTCCTTAGGGCTGAGAAGATTCTAATGGTCCACCCTTGCTTTCACTTCAGTGGTCCCTCATCCTCAGGGGGATACACCATGAGATCCCAGAAGTGCCTGGAACCAGATAGTTTCAAACTTAACACTTAATGTACACTTAAAAAAAGAAACAAAAAACAAAACAAAACAAAACAAAAAACAAAAAACAAAAAAAAACCAGGCTGGGCGGTGGTGGTGCACGCCTTTAATCCCAGCACTCGGGAGGCAGAGGCAGGTGGATCTCTGTGAGTTCGAGGCCAGCCTGGTCTACAGAGCTAGTTCCAGGACAGACTCCAAAGCCACAGAGAAACCCTGTCTTGAAAAAAACAAAAAACAAAAAAAAACCAAGAACAAACCAGTACCTACTAATTTTTTAGCTTACAAATTAGGCACAAAATAAAAGACTAATGATAATAAAATAAGAATGCCATATTTAGTAATATTATTTAAAATCTATGAACGCCTTTCAGTATTTCCACACTGTGGCTAAGAAAAGCCACGGCGACACCGTAGTAGCCCACCACCATCCTCAGTACCCACTCGAATGAGGTGGATTAGGGGTACAGAGACAACTAGGAGGCGTGAAGCATGGAGGGTCCTGGAGTTGACAAAGGGACATGGCAGCCACCAGCTGTGGGAGGGTGTGATGGCCCTCAAAGGTGAGTTCCACAAGAGGGTGGCAGGAGTATGGGTCTCACCACTGATATGTCTTGAGCAATATGGGGAACAATAAATGGACCAGTTGTGAGATGCAGCTAGAGGCGATGTTAAGAATGGCCTGAACAGAGGGCATGGCACTGGACACTCAGCATCACCCTGACCGGCAGGGAGGGGCCCAAGATCATTGTAAAGGAATAAATGTGTAGACAAAGCAGAAGGCACCACAGACACTAAACTCCCAGCCCATTGCTGGCGGGCTCTCTGGGGGTGCAGAGGTGCGGTGGATGCCTCCCCACTGCACGTGAACAGGGCAGGCAGATGATGAGGACTGGGGAGTCTACTGGGGCCTTCGCTGCTTGGAGAGCAGAGAGAACCTATCCTCTGGGGCTTGAGCAGTGGCTGCCATGTAAGTGTCTTTCCGGGTCTCAGTTTTTCCACCTATAAAATCAGAAAAGCGGCTTCGCCTTACTGACAGCCATTCTGGAGAGAACCTGGAATTCAGTGTGTGTTCAGTAAACAACACCTAACCTCATCTCTCAGTACCCAACCTTGTTGCTAAATGTGTAATCTCTATACTTGAGACCCATTTTAATCAGAAAAAAAATGAGTAAAATACTACCAATTATTTATTATATTTATTTATTTATTTTGGTTTTTCGAGAGAGGGTTTTTTTCTGTAGCTTTGGAGCCTGTCCTGGATCTAGCTTGTGCAGACCAGGCTGGCCTCGAATTCAGAGATCTGCCTGCCTCTGCCTCCCAAGTGCTGGGATTAAAGGTGTGCACCATCACTGCCCAGTTATTTTTTTATTTATTTTTATTTTATGTGCATTGGTGTTTTTGTCTACATGTATGTCTGTATGAAGGTATCAGATCCCCTGGAACTGGAGTTACAGATAGCTGTGAGCTGCCGTGTGGGTGCTAGGAATTGAACCCTGGTCCTCTGGAAGAGCAGCAAGTGCTCTTAATCACTGAGCCATCTCTCCAGCACCCCAGTTATTTCTGAGAGGTTTTCTGTCTCAATTCCTTCTCTTCCTGGCACTTTCAGGAAGACAAGTCAATCATGGAAGAAAAGGATGGCAGGATTCTCTGAAGACTCCACAGCTGCCCAAGACCTATGCTGGCCACAGGGATTGGTAGTCAGCCTGAACCTTACCAGAGGGGGCTGCTGCCCAGGAGAGCATAACTTAGGGGCGTGTCTGGGAGTATTCATAAGGAAGAGCCTCCCTCTGGGCCAGGCTCCTTAGGTCAGATCCCTTTCTTTTTTTTCTTTTCGAGACAGGGTTTCTCTGTGGCTTTGGAGCCTGTACTGGAACTAGCTCTGTAGACCAGGCTGGTCTTGAACTCACAGAGATCCGCCTGTCTCTGCCTCCCAAGTGCTGGGATTAAAGGCGTGCGCCACCACCGCCCGCGCGGTCAGATCCCTTTCACTTCCCTAGTCAGGGAGCCCCTGGTGTCTGGCCTGTGTCAACCCTATCATTTGCTCTCTTGTCTTCATGGCCAAGGGAGAGAAGGCAGAAGTCATTGGTACAGAGCAAGTGCTCAAAACACCTTTGCTAAAGAAGTAGACAGCAAGGGAACTCCAAGAATGAACAAAGGAGTAGCTGAACGGGTTTGAGAACGAGCAAAGGAATGACAGGCTCCCCATTCTGCTCTTAGCAGGTTTCTGGGAGCTGGTGCAAAGGTGGGTGCGAAGGTGGAGGCTGGTAGAGCGGGGACAGGCAACAACCTCACCCATCCCATGCAGCTCCTTTAATCTCTAAGCCTGGGTGGTGCAGCCTGGGGCTGCGAGATACTCAGCTGCTGAGGACACCCTGGTCTTAGAGTCTATAGAGACAGGCTTAGGGCTTCCTGTTGCTGTGTCTGTCTGCCTCCGCCTCCTAGTGTCTATGCCTCAGTTTCTATGCTTTTAAAACCAGGAAGACCATTTCTCAAGACTAGTGTATCACAGAATGAAAATCTGTGAGGCACACCCCCCCATGCCACTGACCTTGGCCCTTGTCTCCCCCAGGCCTCAGGACAGAGGAACAACTGGGGTGAGGGGGCCTCCCAGTGGAGGGGTGCTCAGGGAGGAGAGCCGCTGAGCCAGGAAGGGACACTATGGCTAGTACCTACCTCCCTACCCTGGTCAGCAGCCCCAGTCCCAGGAACAACAGCAGGACAACTGACTCACCTAGGCCCCAGTGTGCACAAGAGAAGCAATAATGGCATCCTCTTCTCTGACCCAGCTCCTTTCTTCCCAGACCCTACAGCTTCCCAACCTTCTGTGGAGACCAGAATGAAGCCAGCTTACTTGAACATTTCATTTTGCAATAATTTTTAAATTGCATCTACTTATAAACACGGGGCCATAGGTGCCCACACGGAGGTCCAAAGACAACTTGCAGGAGTCAGTTCTAGCACATGGGAGCAAACTCAGCTCATCAGCCCTGTGGAAGCCTTTACGCACTGAGCTATCATTTCGTCAAACCCAGTTTATTGTTTTCTTCTTAGCAGCACTTGGGCCTCAAGCATGCCAGGTAAGTGTTCTGTCCTGGAGTTCACACCCTAGCATAACTTTAAAAGTTGTATTTCTTTATGTCTTAACTCTGGCTTTTAATTCCTTATGCTAGGGAAGGCCTGGGCTAGACAGCTGAATTCTTGTTCCACCAGGGACTAACTTCATCCTGCCCCTCCTGGGCCTATGTTTACTGCTTGGTGGCTTTCTGTGACAAAGCCTGCATCCCTGCCACTCTGCAGAGGGAAGGAAAGGAAGCGCTGGGGCAAACATTCCTGGATGGAAGCCAGCTCTGTGATCTCGGCCAGGAAGGCTAGTTTAATTCTCTGGACCTCAGTTTCTCTCACCTACGCCTGGGCTGGCTATGAGGCCTCCGTGACCACAAATGCCAGGAACTGCTCATCTTTCCTCATCCAGGCGGTGCGCTTTCAAAGCTTGTGGAAAAGGCACAGTCAGAGGAAATAAATAATGAACAAAGTCTCATCATATGCTGCCGGAGGCAGACAGGCTGGAGCCGCAGATGAGAACACCCAAGTCGCAGAGGCGGGGGCTGGGGGGGCATCAGGAAGGGAAGCGGATGATTGGGCTCTGGAGGGCTTTGAGATGGGAGGAAGGGAGGGACGGTGACCTCCACGCAGCATGTCAAGTCTTCTGGACCCCTTAGCCTCAGGCCCTAACTCAAAGAGAAGTCAGAGGGGAAAGTGTGCTTAGCTGAAAACTCTCATTTCTGCCCTACCCCAAAGCTCCTCCTTGGTTGAGCACCTATGTTCTGCCCTGGGATCATGTTCTCTTCTGTCTTCTCATTCAGTTCATGTAATTGTGCCACAGAAGAGAAGGCTTGTCCAAGGTCACACAGCAACCAAGAAAGGAAGCATCACCAATTCAGGTGCGGGAGGCTGCAGGTGTTTCTCCTTTGGGCCTACCTTGGCCCCACCCCTCAAAGCATCTCCTTATTTACAGCGAACTTCTAAGCCAATGGCTCTTGCTTTCTCACTTCTCCTACAGAGATCTGCACAGCAAATATCCTGAAATCAGGACATTCGAAAGCCCTGCTTGCAGAGGTTGGGAAGTCAGAAACTATGAATCATTGGGACTAAACCTCCTTGGACCATGGTGCCCAGTGTCTTTCCTCCTCTCTCCCTTTCACCCACTTTACAGATATGAGTACGAGAAGTTCTGCCTCATTCCCTCCACCTGCCCTCGTACACAGCTCAGCTGCCCCAGATGGCTCGGATCCAAGGCTTCTGTACATTTCAGCCCTCAGCCCTGAATCACAGACTCTGGGCTTCGTTCTAGCCTGCATCTCACAGTGGTGGTGGCAGAGGGGAACAAGATGGGCACAAACCTGTAGTTCTTGGTTCAGGGGAGAGAAGCAGGCAGAGGAGGGCAGGATATTCACAGGGGGCTGTAAAGGCTGCCCCATGTCCAAGTGGCAAAGTGGCCTTTTCTTAACCCACATTACCTTAGAGGAGTGTAAAACTGTGTGAGTGTGTGTGTGTGTGTGCACGTGCATGTGATATACATGTCTATAAATGCCAGAGGTCAACTCCAGGTGCCATTCACCTTGGTCTTGGAGACAGAGTCTCTCCCTGGTCTGGAACTTGCCGAGCAAACTAAGCTGGCTGCCCAGTGAGCCTGGAGGAGCCAGCTGTTTGTATCAGCTATGGGATTACAAGAGCACAGCGCCATGCCCCAGCTTTGACACATGGATCCTAGGATGGAACACAGGTCTTCATGCTTGCGGGACAAAACACTTTTCCAATTAAGCTAAAGCCTCAGACAAAGTCAACCAACCAAATAATGGCCCCCAAACCACCGTGTTAGGGATCAAACACCCGGCTTCCAGCACGCTAAGCACGTGGCTCTATCCCTGAGCTACGCCCCTGTTCCTGTCAGTCTGAAGTTTGTCTCCAAACAACTTCCTCACATCTCGCTACAAAAGGCTGCTGGAAACCAAACACAGGTACGGGCAGGGGAACTTAGAAACTGTTAGCCATGCAGCCTCGGGTAGACACTTGGTTTCTTTTATGGCTGTGTGTGTGTGTGCTTGCATGGTGGTAATGACAGTTTATTTTCTGCTGTAGAGTCTCAGTGCCAAGGTAAGTCACCATCAAACAACGCTAGTGTCCTCGACCAAGGACTTCATGACTTCTGGGGCCTCTGTTGTTGGAGCACTCATGAGAGCCCTTGTTTGGTAGGGAGATGTTACAAAGGGGACAAGGCATGGGGGTCGAGTCCCAGCTTCGTCATTCACTAGCTGTATGATCTTGGAGGAGCTTCCTTACCTCTCCAAGCCTTCGCTGAATTCCTATCTAAAACAGAAACAGGAGAATCTCTCCTGAGGTTCCTGGAAGGGGTAAGGGAGTAATTACCCAATTGCCTGTAGCAGATGCTGAGTGAAGGCAGCTGCCATCACTTTCAGCAGCTGTCCTTTACACACCTGTGGACACCCGAGTCCAGGCAAGGCACTGTGCTGGACGCTGGGCCACCATGGTAGATGAGTCATGACACCTGGAGGCTATAGCTGGCCCTGACAACTGTGGTGTGCAATCTAAAGCATTGGACATTATTTTCCTGGTAAGGAAAGTGTGGGGGAGGACAACGGAAAGAACATGGGTGGGTGGGACTTACTCCAGCCAAACTCCCTCGTCCTGAGGCCCCTAAGTGTCTTTTCGGTTGAAAGGGCTGCATGATCATGTTCAATGGCAGCATACCACCAGCCTCGTTAGTTATGCCAAACCCAGTTTGGCACTTAATGGCTTCTGGGTATTCCCGCTCTCAAAATAAACCATACATAGAAAGAGCTCTGACATCTCAAGTTATTTAATCTGTTACCACAGCCCCCTTAAACCTCAAAAGATGGGCTTCAGCAAACCGCAGGGAACAGATATGGAGGGGTAGGGGGAGATCTAGGCATGTGCATACAGCCAAATGCAATGCTTATTCTTCTGACAGAAGAATGAACTGGTAGAGCAAGAGGGGTAGGTTTGATTGAGGTATTGTGAGGATCCAGAGAGAGGTGCCTTGGGCAGCCTGGTACTGGATACTACTGGGCATGCTCCCTGAGGACCTGACCCTGAGGGGAGACGAGAATCAGCCAGGTACCAGGTATGTGAAAAAGCTTCCTTTGGCAGCTCTGCCCCTTGCTCCAGCCCAGCCACAGCTGCTCTCCTCCTCTGAAACCATCACATGACAACATCTCAGCCTAAGCCCTTCTTCAACGGCCCCCTCTGAGGAGTTATTTCCAGAGGACGTCCACTCGGAGTGTGGCGCTTCACACACAAGTGTTTGACTTTAAAAGGAGAGGATGAGAAGCCCATGGCAGGTGCCTCCACTCTGCCCCAGCCCTACCCACCCTCTGCAGGCACCAGGGGTCTTTGTGCAGCGTGTCTGAGTTCTAGCATCACCCTCACATCTGCTGCCCCATGACAAAGGGCTTTGAAGCTCCACAATGACGCCATCTGCCGGGAGCCAGCTGGCTCATGGAGCTGACCCTACAGTTGCCATGGCAACCAAGATGGTAGCCTTGGGCCTTCGGAAAACAAACCAAGCTAATGTCAGGAGGTTCCATGGAGCAGTGTGGTTAGCAAGCCGGGGGGATGTATGGGGCCCTACTTCAGGAGAGGTGGACCTGACAGAGACAAACTGGGGGCCAAAGGGAGAAGAATAAAGGGAGGTGTCACACTGGGTGAGGCAGATCGTTCCTGTGGCCTTGTGGAACCTCCAGTTCTTGGAATGTCAATGGTTCACCTTGACCTAGCAGGGAGTCTGTCCCAAGGATAGAGTTGGTTGGCCTTCAAAAGACTGCTGGGCTGGTGTCTCTACACATGCAAGGACCTTTCCAAGGATGCTTTCTCCCCTTCATGTCAGGGCCTTGCTGAACAGGTATGAGGGCCTCCTCTCTGCCACTGAGGAACCCGGGAGCAAGGTTCTCGTGACACAGCAGTGTTTTGACAGAATGTTCCACACCACCGGGAAGCTCCTGGAGGGCCAGGCTCACTCAGTCAGGCCTGGCACGACAAATTCTAGCAAACGGCAAGTAACCAAAGCCACTTCATCTCTCAGCCACTTGCCAAGGGATTTTTGATGCTCAGAGGTTCAGCTGCTTCCCAGGAACAAATGGGAACTGGGGGTTGGGGCCCATGGAGGGGCCTTCCCAGCCTAGCGGTGTGGTGTGTCAATGGCAGTACAGCCCCCAGGGCCTCTGCGGAGCAGGCCACACCTGCCTGGAAGCATGGAGGACATCTGCTTCTATCTAAGTGTCTGGCTTATTTGCGAGTTGCAGTGGGAACAGACTGGGACAAGTCAACACCCACATGCACTTAGCATGTGCTCGCCTCGGGGAAACTTGGGTAAAGGCGTTTGTTCGCAAATCCCTTGATGTGGAGTTGAAAAGTTTTATAAATCTCTTCCTGTGTGTGGGTCCCTAGTTTTATCTCTTCTCCATCTTTGTGGTGGGTGGCAGATTTTGAATATCACCGGGCAGGTAGGATTGAATGGGTCTTAACATTTGAGTCTCATTGTTTTTCAAGTCCAAGTGAAAGGAGCAGGATTTTCCGGTCTGCTCAGGGAAGAGTGGTTCTTAGCCCTCGCCTGGCTAGCTTTGGCCACTTGCTGGCATGGAGGTCTTTCTATACAGAGGCTGATGACTGTTCCTCCTAATATGGGTGGCAAGCCCTTCCCAGCCTGCGTGTGGTGTTTCAGCTCTATGTAGGTGCTATTTGTTCAACAGAAACTTTGGCTTCCTACGTGCTCAGAGAATGGCAAAAGGCTGATCTGAGGCTTATTCAAGCCCCAGGCTTATGACACATGTTGTATCCACCTGCTCTTTTTATTTGTAGCGTTTCCCCTTCCACGATGCTCTCTGAGCCTCAGAGGCCCGGGAGGTAGCAAGAACAAAGATCATTATTCTTGTGTCGCTGGTTAGAAGCAATGGCCTGTCACAGACACCTCTCTGACCACGTATGTGCCTTGTAGCACCCACTCGTCCCTCTCCCAGTAACTAGCCTTGATTTTCGTCTTGATGAATGCCATCCCTCACAATCTTTGATTCCAGAGAGGGCAAGAGACCTAGCCCAGGGCAAGCAGAGAATTCCATCCTCTAAGTCAGAAGAACAGAAGGACATCATGGGACCTCAGCTGAGACAAGGAGAGCACTGTCCTTTCTAGAGTTTGGCATGGAATTACTGAGAAATAGAGAGCTTCTATTGGTAAAGTCAGTCTGTGAACAAAGCCAAGCAGGACAGAGAGAGACGAAAAGACTGAAAAAGATGGAGAGGGACACTTCTCACCAAGTGTGTCACTGGACACAGCCAGGCCTGATCCACCACTCAGTCAGCTGCATAGATCCTGTCTGTTCTGTAAGTCCTAACACAGACCCTGCCTGCTACAGCAGGAAACGAACCAGCCAGGATTCACATCCCAGATATCAAACTATCATTCAAAGTATAAAGTTGGGCCAAGTGGCACTTGGAAGCTCATGTGGAGGTTTCCTGAGCCCAGGAGGAGTCCTACAAGTTCCAGGCCAGCCTGGGCGACACAGTAAGACCCTAACTCACCCCGCACAAGGCCTTCCAATACTACATGCATCTTTAGGCCTCAGTGGCCAAATCTGACAGGTAGAGAGAACAGTCCTATCTGTCACCTCTGCTGACCCTGGCTTACCCCAGACCTCTGGAGTTTCTTGGGTGGAGCAGGCACTGTGACCCGCCTGCTCTGTACAAGGGTGGTGAGTTGGAGGCCAGGAAACTGTTCACACGACAGAAATAATCGATGTAAAACTAAACTGATATCCTAATGTTGTCCAGAGTAGAAGAGAAGGTGGAGAGAAAGAGAAACAAAAGAAAACAAGTAAGCAGGAAGAAAGGACACGTGGGAGCTATGATGGCCGTACTGTGAAAGAAGACACGAAGAGAAGTTAAAAGGCACGCCATCAAGGCACGCCTTTAATCACCGGTGGCACACACCTTTAGTCCCAGCATGCAGGAGACAGAGGTAGAGGCAGGTGGCTTGCTGTGAGTTTGAGGCCAGCCTGGTCTACAGAGTTTGCTTCAGTATAGCCAGGACTGCAAACCCAACAAAACAAAACCCAACAAAAACCAACAACAAAAAGCAAATGCTGAAAATAATTTCCATGAAACAACACCACCAAAAAGAGAAAATCACCAAGACCCTGGAGCCAGTAGAGAGTTCCCTTAGGAAATCTTAGGCTGAGTGTTCTGAGAATACAGCAATCTTGTGAAGTAACTGCCAGGGATATATTATAAGCAAGTAAACAGGAATGGTGACTGACTGGGCTGGGACGGGGCAGTGCGGTCCAGAGCCCCCCCCCATGCTTCCTGCTCAGATGTGGCAGCACTGGGGGATTACAGTGAGTGTAATGGTTTAAACATGCCCCACCCCTTAGAGCCATACGATTTGTTTGTCAGGTGTGCTAGGTGGTATCTCCCAGTACATATCAGCTAGGGGAAATGCCAGTAGTTCCAGCATGCTTCCGGGAACACTTTCGCCAGTCTGGTAGTCAAATCCACCTGAGTTCACCTGGGGCCTAGCAGGCCCTATCTGGTTCCAGCAAGAATAGGTATGGGCTGCCCAGACCAGGGAGCCCACAGCAGGTGCACGGCTGGCCCTGGCCCCTGACCGACTTACCGTGGTGATGAACCTGTAGAGTGGTTGCCTCCTTTCTGTGTACTTGACCGTGATGGGGCTGAGGTCATAGCGGAACCAGATGGCGGGGATAATGCGGCCTGTGTGGCTGTAGGCAACATACTCCTATAGAAGAGAGGAGGAGGGTGATGGGAGAGTTACAAGTAGAGCCAGCCTCAGTGGGTGGGGATGGGGACTGCAGGAGGGTGTCCAGGCAGCTTCCTCTCATCCCTTCTCCTAAGGCCTCAGGACAGGCACCACAGTGGGCATTCTGGATCCCTTTAGCTGTAGGAAATGGACCGAGTAACTTAGAAATGCCACCAGAACTGAGCGCACACCTGAAGGGTAAGACTGGGAAATGCCCAGTCTGAGCATCTTCTCCTTGGGTTACCTGGTCACATAAAATCTAGTCATTTTTATTCTGTTGAGCGCCTCTGCTGTTCTGGGATTCCTGGGGTGATGAAGTCCCTCCCCTAGCGGCATCAAGGCTGCCAGGCTTGAGACAGACAGATGTCACTGTACCACTAACTTCCAACCGTATTCGTGTCTGGGGGAGGGGCTCAAGTGCTCAGGGGGCCATAAATGAACTGTCAGTTCTCCAGAGGTGAATCTGGAAGGCTCGCTGAGGGGACATTCCAAGTCACACCTGATGGCTCAGAAGACATCCTGCCTGATGCGTACAAAGTGATGAGTACAAAGGCCACGTGGGCTTGAGCTTGGCCACAAAGCGGGGCCAGCACAGAGAACTGGAACGTGGCCAGCCAGCCGTGGCGTCTAAAAAACACAGAGCAATGACTAAACAGCCACCGTTTAGTGAGTGACAGTCTCACCCTCTCCTGAAGGACTTGGTTTTTCCCATCGCAGCCCTGGGGAGCCGAGTCGATGACCCACAGGATCTCTTGTCTGGACCTTCAGGGCATGAGTTCTGAGCATGCCTCTCTTGTTTATAACAAATGGAGATGGATGATGGTTACCCCAAACCCTACCCCTAGGTCCCCTGAATTGGTCTTGAGCAGCTGGCCTGATGAACCCATGGACCCCACTGAGTCCTAACCTCCCACTGTACAGCCACTTTTCATTCATAGGACAGGCTGGGGCCAAAGCCATGGAGAATGCTGAGCGGGCTGTCCCAGCCAACGGCCCCTTGATAAAGCCTTGAGGGCAGCAGCTCGGAACAGAGAAAACTCTGCCTTCCCAGGGCCTGAGAGAGCAGGGTGACTGTCTGGGTCACAGTCCAGAGCTGAGGGGTGAGAAATGGAATGAAAAATAGCAGCAGTCGGCACCAATGACCCAAGTCACCTTTGCAGACGGAGTTCTGAAAATACTGCTTCATCTGACAGGGATTTCGTGAAGTAACTATAGGGGACATATTATAAACAAGTAAACAGGAATGACTGGGCTGGGACGGGGCAGTGAAGTCCAGAGCCCTGCCCCCATGCTTCCTGCTCAGATGTGGCAGTACTGGGGGATTACAGTGAGTATAACAATTTAAACATGCCCCACCCCCTCAGAGCCATATGATTGGTTAGTTGCAGTGCTGGGGGGGTTGAACCCAGAACCTTGTGCATGCTAGGCACGTGCACCACTGCTCTTCCTCTTCCGCATCTGAGTTTACATCAGCCTTTTTTCTTTTAATTTTTCCATGATATTTATTGAGCTCTACATTTTTCTCTGCTCCCCCCCCCCGCATTTCCCCCCCTTCAACCCTCCCCCAAGGTCCCCATGTTCCCAATTTACTCAGGAGATCATGTCTTTTTATACTTTCTACTTCCCATGTAGATTATATCTGTGTAAATCTCTCTTAGTGTCTGTATTGTTGTCTAAGAACTCTGGGATTGTGGTTTGTAGGCTGGTTTTCTTTGCTTTATGTTTATAAACCACCTATGAGTGAGTACATGTGATAATTGTCTTTCTGTGTCTGGGTTACTTCACTCAAAATAATGCTTTCTAGTTCCATCCATTTTCCTGCAAAATTCAAGCTGTCGTTATTTTTTTCTGCTGTGTAAGTACTCCATCGTGTAAATGTACCACATATTTTTTATCCATTCTTCAATTCCCATTTAGGTTGTTTCCAGGTTCTGGCTATGACAAACAAAGCTGCTATGAACATAGTTCAGCACATGTCCTTGTGGCATGATTGAGCATCCTTTGGATATATACCTAAAAGTGGTATTATTGGGTCTTTTTTTTTTTTTTTTCGAGACAGGGTTTCTCTGTGGCTTTGGAGCCTGTCCTGGAGCTAGCTCTTGAAGACCAGGAGGCTGGCCTTGAACTCACAGAGATCCGCCTGCCTCTGGCTCCCGAGTGCTGGGATTAAAGGCATGCGCCACCACCGCCCAGTGTATTATTGGGTCTTGAGGAAGGTTGTTTCCTAATTTTCTGAGAAATTGCCACAA